>JAVGWX010000009.1:48270980-48808480 GCA_036924085.1 Ariolimax columbianus
AGTGCCAACACTAGACAAGCTCTATGGCAGTGTCGACAGCCTCAGGATGACCGCTGCTTTTTTCGAAAAAATACGGGTTGACGTCTGACAGCGTATGAAGAAGAAGAAGAAGAAGAAGATACACTGGCCAATACATCCACATTATAAACATAAAAACACAGGCATTCATACATTGGTCAATACGTCTACATTACAAACAGATACACACACGCATCCATACACTGGCCAATACGTCTACATTAGAAACAGATACACACACGCATCCATACACTGGCCAATACGTCTACATTACAAACAGATAAACACACGCATTCATACACTGGCCAATACGTCTACATTATAAACAGATACACCTACGCATCCATACACTGACCAATACGTCTACATTACAAACAGATACACACACGCATCCATACACTGGCCAATACGTCTACATTACAAACAGATACACCCACGCATCCATACACTGGCCAATACGTCCACATTACAAACATATACAACCATGGATCTATACACTCCCCAATACATCATGATTTTCGCCAGAAGAACTACTTTCTGTGGTGGAAAGGTCCGTTCCTTCGCTAGCACAAAGCAGAAAGCCAAATTGTTGTTTTTTTCAACTCGAGAGCAAGATATCCATTGTGCCAAACTAAACTAATTTGTTTACATTGTTTGGCAGATATCGGGATTTACCTAGATGGTCCGTCCCCATGACAAACAGATCCGGCCCACTGTTTCCTTCTCAACATATAACATATAGTAAGACGCGATAAAGGAGAGTTGTATATGAGATTGACAACCCTGCCGTGTAAATATTAAGTAAAGGTCTGTCCTTTAGCGGTTACACTACTGTCGGGAAATGGAGCCGTTAGAAGTTTCAGGACACTGAGCCACCGTTTGTATGAGGTAGAGTGTCCAGTTCCATTCCTCACTGCCTTTTACTTCCCAAGCTGTATGCTGTCAGGTACCCATTTACGACCTTCGTTGTGCAGGTGGCGCCTGAACTGAACTGATAAACCTGTTGGGACTACACTCCGCCATCTTGAGTGACAGGAAGAATGGGATTATTTGGGCATGACGTCATGTAAACAGAGGGTCAAGGTTGCTGAAAGAGCGATTAAGTGAGAAATAAATAGCCAGAGAAAGTGTGTGTGTGATATATATATATTAGAGAGAGAGAGAGAGAGAGAGAGAGAGAGAGAGAGTGTGTGTGTGTGTGAGAGAGAGAGAGAGAGAGAGAGAGAGAGAGAGAGATATTACGATTCTGAACAGTTTGCCATCAGGAGACATGCACTATTTCCATATCTATTGCGATGCGAAGTTGATACTGTGTAGAGACAGACGGACTAGCTACTAGACTGTCAATCGATAATGTAAACAGATGGAATGACATACATACAGAGCTGAGATACAGTACCCAGACAGTCAGGCAGACACTCAGACGAGGTGAGACACAAATATAGACAGACATATATATATATATATATTTATATATTGCACTGATAGATTAGATTACATAGATAGAAATAGATAGATAGATAGATAGATAGATAGATAGATAGATAGATAGATAGATAGATAGATAGATAGATAGATAGATAGATAGATAGATAGATAGATAGATAGATAGATAGATAGATAGATAGATTCTGAGTATATTAAAAGTACAGCTTCAAAAAGGTTGGCGGCCGTGATGTTAAACAGACATTAGAGACCGGAAATTATACCGGATATACACAGTCAGTGGCGCAGGAACACTGGAAAATAATGGTTTAACAGTAAAACGAAAGAGAAAGAAACGCATCCTTAGAAATGAAACTAATAGGGGGGAAATAAACCAAGAGATGTGAGAGGAAACGGAAAGTAAATTGGACGAGCATATACGTTTATACTGGCAGATTAAAAACATTAACACACACACAAGATTAACTAGCAGCAAAACTAATTAAATAAACAAACGTTGACAAAACAACAGGAATACAGGAGGCAGTGATGACATACATTGTACTGGATATCTAGGTCAGTGGTGCTTGACTTCTAGGATGTTTATCCTTATTTGGACGTGCACGCGGAATTTGATCTGTCGTCAGACGACTGGGAATACAAACCATTCATTCTTCCATTACGTTTTCCCGTTAGCGTTTTTTGTGTGTTGTTGGTCTCTCAAACCTGAAAGGTGGGGGCCTTCATAGAAAAGTGATTAGTTACACAGCTCACATCCCAAACACGCATGTGTTCGGATACGCGAGATACTACTGTCCCTGTGTGATGTGAACCTATTAAATATTCGTGCCGAATTCGGATGTACCGGGTCATCGTCAAATAGCATGTCCTTTGTCGAACGTCGCTATCGTGACAGCCGATCTGGAAGACACTCGATACCTGGCCAGCTCTCCCACGACAGAGCCTCTGTAATGTCACTTGTCTATCTTCTCCTCGGTCTGCCTCTGCTTCTTTTGCTAGGTACAGAAGCTTCAAGTAGTGTTCTTTCTAGGTCACTGGACGATTGATGTGGCCAAAGTATGTTCATTTCCTAGACGCAACGTTGTTTACTGGCCAGTTTTGTTCTTAATTTTTTTTTGGCTTGGCTTGGTTCATTATCAATCTCCCACTACCAAACACTGAAATGGCTTAAGTAACAGAATGTAGTACAGAGAACGGAATGCGTTGTGTCGTAGTTTACAGCTTGACTGCGATATTTGCACCTTTCGGTTCAACATATCCGACTTCAGCAAGCATTTTTTGAGTACCGAGTGAGCATTCCCTCTTAGGTTTCTTCTCCTTAGCCAGTCTGCCCTGCTGAAGCCTGTTATCCAGGATTACCGCGTGGAGGTGTAGAAGGGTCTTGGCAGCTTTGGTTCGCTGGCCCTGACACTAGCAGTCAGCTATAAATCACTGACCACTGCAGCGCATGCGCTGCTCAGCATGCTGATCCCTTGTTCTTTATACTGCTCCTGTGGGATTTCTGCGTTTTCTTTGTCGCTTTCCATGGTATTCTAATATGTGTTCATCCTTTTTGTTTAGTCCACGTATCAGTCATCCAACGCGACCGGTCAGATATGTGTAGCTATTATTCTCTTCCAAAGCTCAATATTTATGTTTTTGTTGCTAGAAGTTTTTGTGTGTCCTTCGTAATCCCTTCTTTTCTACTACGATCCCAGTTCTTATTTCAATCTCACAGCGAGCATCCTCTGTAATAATTCGCCCCGAATATGAGAACTCAGCACTTGTTCAATGATATGTATATCGACGGTAATATTTTATTTGGCTTTTACCTTTGCTTTGCGGGAAGGAAGACAAACGTCTGGTCAGGTAAAATATACTGATCAGACATGTTAGTCAGGGTCAGGCAAAACATACTGATCAGACATGTTAGTCAGGGTCAGGCAAAACATACTGATCAGACATGTTAGTCAGGGTCAGGTAAAATATACTGATCAGACATGTTAGTCAGGGTCAGGCAAAATATACTGATTAGACATGTTAGTCAGGGTCAGGCAAAATATACTGATCAGACATGTTAGTCAGGGTCAGACAAAACATACTGATCAGACATGTTAGTCAGGGTCAGGCAAAACATACTGATCAGACATGTTAGTCAGGGTCAGGCAAACACACTGATCAGACATGTTAGTCAGGGTCAGGTAAAATATACTGATCAGACATGTTAGTCAGAGTCAGGCAAAACATACTGATCAGACATGTTAGTCAGGGTCAGATAAAATATACTGATCAGACATGTTAGTCAGGGTCAGGCAAAATATACTGATTAGACATGTTAGTCAGGGTCAGGCAAAATATACTGATCAGACATGTTAGTCAGGGTCAGACAAAACATACTGATCAGACAAGTTAGTCAGGGTCAGGCAAAACATACTGATCAGACATGTTAGTCAGGGTCAGGCAAACATACTGATCAGACATGTTAGTCAGGGTCAGGTAAAATATACTGATCAGACATGTTAGTCAGAGTCAGGCAAAACATACTGATCAGACATGTTAGTCAGGGTCAGATAAAATATACTGATCAGACATGTTAGTCAGGGTCAGGCAAAATATACTGATTAGACATGTTAGTCAGGGTCAGGCAAAATATACTGATCAGACATGTTAGTCAGGGTCAGACAAAACATACTGATCAGACAAGTTAGTCAGGGTCAGGCAAAACATACTGATCAGACATGTTAGTCAGGGTCAGGCAAACATACTGATCAGACATGTTAGTCAGGGTCAGGTAAAATATACTGATCAGACATGTTAGTCAGAGTCAGGCAAAACATACTGATCAGACATGTTAGTCAGGGTCAGGTAAAATATACTGATCAGACATGTTAGTCAGGGTCAGGTAAAACATACTGATCAGACATGTTAGTCAGGGTCAGGTAAAACATACTGATCAGACATGTTAGTCAGGGTCAGGCAAATCATACTGGCCAAGATACTCACCTCGGCTTCCTCGTAGTCCTTCCTGGAAACGGGCAGTTTTCATGACAGCCTGGCTAACATGGTGAGGGATCGACGTAATCCCCACAGTAGTGAGCGACACGCGGTTGAAGCCAAGCATAGTACAACCGCCAGGCGGACCCCGGCCTACCTCCGTCAGCACGCTCAGGATGTGAAGAAAGCTACTGTAACCAGCGATTTAACGTCCTTCTCATGGTGCACAAAAGAGTAAACTTACTCACTGTGGGCATTGGGAACAACAACAACCCTCGATTTGCAAAAAAAAATCCTACAACACAGGCTTTCAACAACCGACGCGACAGACTTGGCCCATGAAACTCAACTTAGGCTCACCGCGGCGTATAGCGACACACCTGGCCCAAGAAACTCAACGTAGGCTCACCGCGGCGTATAGCGACACACCTGGCCCAAGAAACTCAACTTAGGCTCACCGTGGCACATAGCGACACACCTGGCCCAAGAAACTCAACTTAGGCTCACCGCGGCGCACAGCGACACACCTGGCCCAAGAAACTCAACTTAGGCTCACCGCGGCGCACAGCGACACACCTGGCCCAAGAAACTCAACTTAGGCTCACCGCGGCGCACAGCGACACCAAGTGCCCAGAGAGGTCAAGTAAAGTACAGATAAAATCCATGGACACAAAATGACGAGAATCCTTGAATTAGATTATTCTATGTTCTCACGTCGTGACAGCCTTGCCTGCCGGGTAGATAAAAATAGGCTCGGTTTGCAGGGGGGCTAACGGGGTTATATGGTAATTGAGTTCAAAGTCAATACGACGAATTGGAAGAAAATGTGACCTAAATTTGAGATGACTTGCTTTCTATATCTGATGAATAAAGGTCAGAGTTGTTGACATTTGCACTGCTCTTTGTAACAATATTGTTACGACGATGAAATCAGTGCACTTTATTGATGCTGCGATGCTAAAATGAACTTTTTACTTACAACTTAACGTACTACAATAACTACTATCTACAACCACTTGCTACTATTACTTCCACTACTACTGCTATAGCTACTACTACTACTGCTACTACTACTACTTATGCTGCTGCTACTACAACTACTACTGCTGCTACTGCAACTACTACTACTGCTGATGCTGCTGCTACTACTGTTGCTGTTACTACTACTACTCCTATTACTATTGATGATACTACTACTGCTGCTGCTACTACTACAACTACTATTGCTGCTACTGGTACTACTACTACTTTCACTACTACCACTACTTCTACTATTACTACTACTATCACTACTAGCACTACTACTATCACTACTACCACTACTACCGCTACTACTACTACTACTCCTACTACTAATACAGACACCTCCGAGATTTTGCGTGAGGTGTGGGTTGCTGTTATCCCAGGAGTGGACTGACGGGAATACAATGCCAAACATTCACTACACCCACCAACTTAATAAGTGAGACTCTCTGTCAGATGTGACATCTATAACTGACTTTGCCAGAAGGACATCATGTAGTGGAATTAAAATACCTGGTATTTTAATGTATTTCTTTGTTAATATATTGATATTTAAAAAAAAAAACACATGCACATAACCATTTTAGTTTTGATAAAACGGTCGCGTATGTGTAAGGACAGTTATAATTAAGAAAGCCATCACCACAACTCATTCCTGGAAAAGTTCCGTGTAGTTGGGGACCCCTGCTTTCTTTAGATTTATTCAAAGGGATATATGATATCGTATAAGGCAAACTGACGTACCAGGAAGAAAGAAGGCACATTATTGTGAATATCGTCATCAGGACTCATTCCTGGAAAAGTGTGGAGAAACCAGTAACTTCAGTCGGGTCAACTCTTTCTTTAGATATATTCAGGTTGATATTGTAGCTAAGTGCCCTAATGTGTTCATCGCGCCTCTTCAAGATTTGTTAGCTGTATTTATGTTTTCGTTTTTGTTGGCATTTATGGCTGACGAATAACCTTCGGTTGAAACATTTTTATCGTACATGTTCTTGTTCCGAAGCGGCATCTGACCTAGATCTGGCTATGTTTTCCTACTCTCAAGTTGTTATCTACAGAAGTACAATGTGGTAATAGAAATAAAGAAAGCAGGAATTGCCACCTTCAGTAATATTCCAGAACACCTCTGCGGAGATAGAGCAATAACATCGATGCTTTCTTTAGGTACTAGGTGTTTACTGAAATGGCACAGAGCTCCCTTTTCGCGACAAAGGTTTGGGTTCGATCGCTTATAACGACACGCTCTAGTTGATCCAGGTGTAAACGGATTCATGGCTCTATCAGGGAGGAACAACAGCAAGAAACAGAACTGGTTACAATTGCCTTAAAAAATGGAGGACTAATCTTAGTCTCTTGGTCGACCTGTACTTCTACAGGGACGGATGTCCTTGTGCAGGCCCTAGCTCTTGCGTGAATTGGATGTAACCGGGAGGAGGATTTCCTGGATAGTGGGCTAGGTTCGAGTAGCTTATTACTGTGTTGGGACAAGTGCCACGGAGGGTGGTTACCGATGTGCCATCTTAATAGAATCAAACACCAGAACAAAGTAGACCCGCAGACTGCCGGGCGCATATATGATGCTCTTAACAAACCACATGACCATGGCATGTCACGGTTAGTCGTCTCTTACGACCTGCTCTCTGTGGGGCAGTGGTACTGTTCATGTCTTTAAAGGCTAAAGGCCAGGACTCGACTTCATCGCCCCAAATGGCTCGGTCTCTCTCCCTAGAACGGTATGCCGCCTGGCGAGAGCATCACACAAAGCACGAACTCCATAGCTTCAGCAATGAACCCAGTGCAAACGGCTTGACCACTTCGCCACGGAGATCCTCAATTATTGCCTTTGTCATACACAAAGACCCTGGCGGACCAATGGGGAGGACTAATACAAAAATGTTTCTAACACTTCATCCCTGATAGCAGAGTCTCTCATGCGGGAGACTATCTTTAACTTTCATTTTGAATATGTTGGGAATATTAGGAAGAAGGTTGGAACAATTCTCTGCTTACAGAACATCGAGCAACAGAGGATAAATTGGTTTGGCTTCATTGTGAAAATGCAACCAGACCACATTGGTTATGCAACCTTCTACAGGAGAACATCAGGAAGAAGGTCGAGAGGTAGACCGAGGAAAAGGTGGATAGACAGTTTAAACGAGACCTGCAGTAAAATGGGGACATATGTTACTCGGGCCACGAGAAAGGTGAAAGACAAATACATACCACGACACTGGGCTACAACCCGGTAGAAAGTTAGACAGAATAAGACAAGACGAAGATGTCGGGAAATGTTGGAAGAAACACTTACATATAGTCTCGACTTATTTGTATTCTAAAATACAGACAAAATTGCAGTTTCCCCCCAACAAAACTTAAAATATTCTGTGGACAAAGATAAAGCGAACATTCGTTCCTTCAACAGCGTGAGAGAACACATTAGCTCTGCTGTCTGACCTCTTTTTCAATGCAATCTGATAACGACCTCAGTTTGAAAGAGCCGGATTTCGCTAGCCAATGGAAAAGCCGACACCTGCCTTGCCTCACGCTCACCAAAGCCTGTCGGTGTTATGATATTATATCTTTGATGCCCTCGATGTCAACCCTAGGCTAGGGAGAATCGACAGAAGATGCCTAACTGTGTGGATTGGTCTGAGTATCCGCTTTATATGATCGCGAACTTAGCGTATTGGTCAGAATATAGTATCTCGAAGTAAATACCAACCTAAAGCATTGAATGGATTCATTGTGACAAAATAAATGGCATGGAATCAAATAAGACCCAGCTATACACGAATAATCGGGGCAACAAATCAGAATATTGACTTTCTTGTATTGCACAATGCCATTTCTACTTGCAACAGATGGTACAATTTTAGTATTCCACACAATTACCACACACAAAGAGTGAGTTTAGTGAAAACATCAACAGGCTACATAGCTTATGGCCTCCTTGTTGTTACGGATCCAGCAGCATCCGGGTTCTGACCCTTCGGCCCAATGTCTTGTAGTGGTATCGAAGTTAGTAGCATGTCCTTTACACAACGTAGCTACTTACAACTGCTACCTATTTGCCTGGTATATGTTTCTTGGCAGGTGTGCAGTGGGGTAGGTTTCCATTACTTTCCGTACGTGGTGGAGCATTCGCCCGAGAAAAAATCCCAGTGTCTGCCAAACTGAAAAGAAGTGGGAATCGAACCCGGGTGTTTATCAGTTGTTGTCTAGTGACATATAAAGTGCTCCATGTATCTGGCCACGGAGGACAGGCATTTCCTTAAAATCGTCGAGCGCTGAGCACGCAAAGAGATGATGATGATCAACGGTTTCATTTGGTGTGTACACAGCTGACACTCAGGAGTATGTTGTGGTTGGATTCTGTTAAGGTGCTTGTTAAGTGGGATGTGTTCAGTTCTCAGTCGGAGGATGGTGCTCTGATCCTTCCTTGTGAGTTGATCTACACTATCATTTGGACTGGTCCATCTATTCAGCCACGTTTCTTTGTTTGCCGTTCTTATGAGCTGTTTGGCTGTTTGTATAGCTGTCGTTGTATGCGACTGTTCTTGTCTTGAACCCTTCTTTGCTAGTCTGTCAAAGAGACCACCTATAACACAACTCGCATGTGTTATATTTCTAATTGACAAGGTAAAGTGGCAGGAAGAACATATAAACCATCACGCAGGTGACCGACACTAGACAGCATTCAGAAAAGGCCGGGTAATCATTCCTCGTCTCCTAACTGGCAACAAAAGAACGAGACGCCACCAGTAAACCACATTCAGGATAGGTACCTCCAGCCTATGTGTCTGTGGTGGTGGTGGTAGTAGTTGTACTATTACTACTACTGCTGCTACTACTACTATTACTAATAGTACTTCTATAATAGTTATATTATTACTATTACCACTGTTACTACTTCTGCTACTACTACTAGCACTTATACCACCACCACTACTATTAGTAAAACCACTACCACAACTACTACCACCACTTCTACTTTTGCTACTACTACCACTGCTGCTACTACTATTACTGCCAGTACCACCACCACCACCACTACTTCTACTGCTACAACCATTAATACTACTACTACCACCACTACTACTACTATCACTACTACTTCTGATGCCAGTACTACCACTACTATTACTACAACAACAACTACTACTACTACCACCTTCACCCCCACTACCATACAGCTTGTCCAAGAATATTAATTATTATGGCAACATGTGTATCTTCTGACGGAGGCCAGTGCAATGAAAGACAAGACAACTCAGAACAAAGCAGCCATTTTCTTGGTCTTGACATGTTCATGTGAAATACAGGTTTGCAGTTTACTGTAGTAATGGTACAAATTATTGCGAAAAGAAAAACAGGACAACACATTGAAAGGGGTGGGGGTAGGGGGGGGGGGGGGAGGACAGTTTAACATCATGGTACCGAAGAAAGTCAGCGGCTGAGAAGTGAAACACTCAGTGAAGTAAGTCGTTGTAATCTATTGTCGAATAGTGAGTGACACGCGATATTTAATGGAACTTATATGAAGTCAAATAAATAATTCAATTAATCAAAACTTTCCTCTCCACTCCCGCCCTGTGATAAAGGTAAGTTGCATGGCCTTTACAGAACATCGCTTCCTACAGCCGTCACCTATTTGGCCGTTACAAGTTTCTTAGCAAGTGTGCAGTACGGATTGTTGCCATAACTTTATGTACGTGGAGGAGCAATCACTCGAGATAAAAATCCAGTGTCTGCCAAACTGAATACGGTGGGAATCGAAGCCGGTACATTGAGATTGTGAAAACAGAGAGAGTTTCACCCTTAGGCCACGCATCCCTGTCTTGTGGTATAAGCGCGAAAGGAAGGGGGGGGGGGGGGGGGGCTGAGACGCTAGTCCGACCAACCACAACATACTGGCCAGGACATTGCGTCAGGGTCAGGTACAATATACTGCCCAGACAACAATCTCTCTTCCATTTAGTGTTCCCTGGAGACAGGCTGTTTTAAGGCAGTCTGGTTGACGAGACGTGGATGTGCGTGATCCCCGTAGTAGTGAGCGTCACGCAGATGAAGCCAAGCCTGGGGGACCATGGTACATCTCCATGTTCGGGATCTGAGGAAAGCTACTGCAACCCGCCACTTAAGAAGGAAGAAATAAAATTGGTTGTCTAAGCCCTTATTTTCTTTCTCCCAACTGGTAAAAACTGGTTAAAGCCACTACCGATATATCGTCTCTGCAGCTAAGATCTGTTACACTGAATTGGCTCCGACATTCTGACAAATCTGTCTACGCTGAAGCTTTTCAAGTAATATTTAAACGCTGGGATAAGTGTATTCACATTGCATGAGATTATATTGAAAAATAAATGGCATTTTGATTACTTGAAACATTTTTTAGCTTACAAAAAAAAAAAAAAAAAAAAAAAAAAAAAAAAAAAAGAAGCGCCGTTTTGACTTGAACGCCACCTCGTATTATTTGTGTTAAAAAACATAAATAGGTAAGGCCAGTTACCGCACTAATGAAATAACACACCAGAAACCTGCCATACAACCAAAATGTCTTCACCAGGGACAGCCAACAAAGACACTAATGAACCTGCGAATCATAAAAGAAGATTAAAATACATAAACAGAGGATATGAATATATACAAGCATAACAAGAAATCGTCACGTGGGAGGGTCTTCAATGCGAGGACTGTTTGATCATACCTATTCGTGTTTTACTTTATCTTAAACCCCAGTGCTGCCGCAGCCTCGACTTATTTGAATTTTATTTGTATAAATTTAAAGGACTATTGAAGAAGTTTACACATTTATGGTCGTTCGTATTTGTGTGATATAAAAATATATTAGGTGGTCTGTGACTGCCAACAGCATCAGAACCATTGCTCTTCACAAACATACTAGAACCACTTATTCAGGCCCGACCGCCTACAAGTCTCTCCTATAGTCGTAGGCATTCACACGCATCCACTCCACTCCCATACGTAGGCTTTCACTGCACAAGATACTCGTCCATTACGCAACATGGGAAACCCGCGCACTACGCCTCCATACATCAAACGTTGGACTAGCGGCGAAATTAAAATGATCACGAAACTGTAAGGTACTTATTGTAAGTCGCAGATTTGAACCCCTTTTAAGGTGGAATGTTTTAACGTTCGTGGTTGCTCACGTACCCTATCGCAAACAAGGGTCTGATGAGCGTAAAGTGACCTTCTGGGTGCGAAAGAAAGCTCTAGAACGGGGGTCCTCAACCAGTGAGAATGCTTCAGAATAGTTTGTAGGGACGAAGTTGCAGCACAGTGAATGAACTGACAGCAATTAATAATGCGCATCCAAGCGATGACCCTGGAAAAAGGTCGGACTAGTGTATTCTGGCTAAGAGAAAGAGATGACAGTGTACAATCAGTTTCAAATATATTAAAAGAAAAAAGAGGGGGGGGGGGGGGGGGGAACATGCCAGTGGTGAGTTCGGCGGACAGGTTGATACTTTGCAGCCTCGCTGCAAACTAAGACACAACATCATAACACTCTTTTTGGCATGAACGCCGAAGAAGATTAGCCTGTTAACTGATTAGATGGAGGACAGGGGCGATAGACTCCAACCAGGCAGGTCCACATGTGGTGGATAGTGGGGCGACCAACTCCAACCAGGCAGGTCCACATGTGGTGGATAGTGGGTCGACCTACTCCAACCAGGCAGGTCCACAGGTGACGGATAGTGGGGCGACCGACTCCAACCAGGCAGGTCCACAGGTGGCGGATAGTGGGGCGACCGACTCCAACCAGGCACGTCCACAGGTGGCGGATAGTGGGGCGACCAACTCCAACCAGGCAGGTCCACAAGTGGTGGATAGTGAGGCGACCGACTCCAACCAGGCAGGTCCACAGGTGACGGATAGTGGGGCGACCGACTGCAACCAGGCAGGTCCACAGGTGGTAGATAGTGGGGCGACCGACTCCAACCAGGCAGGTCCAAATGTGGTGGATAGTGGGGCGAACGACTCCAACCAGGCAGGTCCAAATGTGGTGGATAGTGGAACGACCACCAGATAGTTGATGTCAGCTGCGAGCCAATTATTGGACGAATATGCAGTCGCGGACCAAACGGCGGTATATCCCAACAGGACGGGATGGGGTAACAAACGGCACTGTTGTCCCCACTGAAATACTCCATGAGTCCTAAGACGGGGATTCCGTGGCGAAGTGGTTAAGCCGTCGGCCTCGAGATTAGGTGATGTGGGTTAGAACCCGGACTCCGCCGTCTTTTTCACGGGCGCTTGATGCGGAGTCCCCTGCATCTCGTAGTCGCCCCCTAGTCGTCTTGTCTTTGACTTGCCACTGGAGTCGGGCGGCTCGAGACGAGAGAGTGAGGATAAAAAGTAGCGCAGTTAATCCTTGCTAAAAATAGCGCTAGCAAAATTAATTATGCCATCATCGTATACGATGGACGGCGGGCTTTGCCTAAGACAGGTAAATCAATCAAGCAAGTAAGAGCCGCTATAAGCTCTAGCCACCGAAGAAGGACACCACGGGCCAACAAACCAACCTGCTGCCTCGCAGGTATCACCGGGAGATGAAGACGCTACGGGAGGCAACCGAGAAGGAAAAATACAACCTGGCCTGCCGAAGACGGAGTGTGTTAGCTTAGGAGCAGATACCAGGGAAGATTATGGCACACAGGCACTTACGAGACATAAATATTGTTTTAAAAACAAAAACTTGTATTCAAGTTATAAAATTAATCAACATTTTCTTTTGCTATTAAATTTGTACAGGTGACAGGAGATAAGCTCCACAGAATGGGTCTTAGAGTAACCCGACATGCGATTGTGGAGCACCCAAGCAAACACTTGAAACATAACCTGCAGGACTACTCCACTTACGCAGACCAAGGACAAGCAGGAGGAGCGACTATACTCGAAAAGATGTGGAGACCGACGAAGACCTGAAACGCACAGACTCTTTCGTGAACCTCATAAAAGCATAGAGTCAGTTGAACGAAGACGAAGATGCAGCAGTAAATGATCAGACATCAGCCAGCGACTCGTAACTGGCTGCTTACATCAGGACCGATTTGCTCATCAGGTACTGTACAGAAAGATCAAGAACATTAGCAGAAACAAGTATATACACAAACGAAGAGAAAACATAAGCAGTAGACCAGACCCAATTCACCAACTCTAAAGAACATCTATACCGACTTAAGATCTCACACATCGATGAATGCCCATGTAGAACAGAGAGCCAGAATCCTGAGCACATTTGACAGGAATGCCCACTCTATCGGGAAAGGAGATACTAGACCTGGTCAGAGTGTGCGGAACTGATACAAAAGCTGTAGGGCAGCCTCTCCGACCTAGTGAAGACTACAGACTTCATCATGGCGACTAGCTTGCAGATATGCCATTCTAATATAGATCCAGGTCTTCTTCAGTTGTTTCATTGCTCCGTGCAGTGTGTTAGCAATTGTCGGCAGGCTTGTAATAATCGTGTCACCATGTCCGCAAGCGTCTAGCACTCATTGGGTAGGTCTCTGTTTCATTAAGGCGAGAACAATATCTGCACAATGGCAGGTACCGGGGATTGATGGGGTTCAAATGGCTATTAACTCTCGAGTGTTCTGATCGGAACTGAAAGACGCGACTTTGATCTCCTCTATGTCGTTTATTTATCTCGCTAAATACACTGCGACCCGTTGTTTCCGATGCCCACGTGTTCATCCATATTTCATGAGTATTATTTTCAATAATTCGTTTTACTGTGTGGTTACTGCAGGGCATATTTAATCGTTGTTTGGAGGCTCCTGTTTTTGCTAGTCTGTCATCCCTGTTGTTTCAGGACTTAGCCCGCTATGTCCTGGTATACATTGCAAAGTGACATTAATCCCGTGAGCAGTGATAATGGTGTTATGTGCACAGCTATTCAATCATTATGTTGGTATACTCGTATACGCCAAGACTTTCAATCTTTTACAAGATAAGCATAAAACTGTCCGACAAATGGTACTGCCGTATTCGGATTAGGGTTGCCTTTGTTTGTGCCATGTCTGTCCTCGTGGATTACCTTTGTTTGTACCATGTCTGTCCTCGTGGGTTACCTTTGTTTGTGCCATGTCTGTCCTCGTGGGTTACCTTTGTTTGTACCATGTCTGTCCTCGTGGGTTACCTTTGTTTGTGCCATGTCTGTCCTCGTGGGTTACCTTTGTTTGTACCATGTCTGTCCTCGTGGGTTACCTTTGTTTGTGCCATATCTGTCCTCGTGGGTTACCTTTGTTTGTACCATGTCTGTCCTCGTGGGTTACCTTTGTTTGTGCCATGTCTGTCCTCGTGGGTTACCTTTGTTTGTACCATGTCTGTCCTCGTGGGTTACCTTTGTTTGTACCATGTCTGTCCTCGTAGGTTTCCTTTGTTTGTGCCATGTCTGTCATCCTGGTTTGCATGTGTTTGTACCATGTCTGTCCTCGTGGGTTGCCTTTCTTTGTACCAGGTCTGTCCTCGTGGTTTGCATTCTTGCCCTTGACGTCATATTTTCGGATATATTCAACAAGTATGGCGAGTTACAAATGAGAAAATATGAGAAAGAATTACAACAGCAATATGGCCTTTTGACGGACAAAAGACAGAAACTCGCATGGTACGGCCACATATCGAAATCAAACCGTCTTGTAAATACGATTCGCCACGACATGGGGCAAGGCAGAGGACGAATAGGTCGTCGCCCCCCCCCCCCCCCCCCCCCAAATAAAATAAAAAATAAAAGAGGCGAGGTAGGAAGATAGCATAACAATATGGACCAATCTCTGACAAGAGTAGGCGCAGGCAGCAGCCGCTGGCAGAGAGGGCTGACGATATGTTGCGGGGGTGTCTTCATAGGTGTCCCAACGACCTAACCGGTTACTGAATGACATTTTTGTTTGCGTTCGGCTCAATTCTCTATCTACAAGGCGGTGTGCGTTGCACTCTGTTTTTATTTTTCGCCTGTCAGCCCAGCGCATGCGACTTCGGTATGCATTCTATGTTAGGGTCTGCTTACTCCTGCATTTTCTAAAGGTTTGCTTCCTCGGGGTAACGGCCGGTGCTGCGACTGGGGAGCGAACCCAGCACCTTCGAATTGTGAGCTGTGTCGCCTAACCACTAGCCCACGCCGTTCGCTCTGGGATGACATGACCTGATTGGAAAAAAACTACCAGAGAGGGCCTTGTGTTACAAAACGTGAGAATCAGCTTGTACCCATCGTTACTATTTATAATGCACGGATCTAACTGCTTACGTCACAGGTAATATAACACATATATCACAGAAAAGGACGGGGATGTAATCACGCACACGTAATGGAAATCTTCTACCATACTAAATATTTCATATGTCCTGACAAAAACAAGTAGAGGGCTTAGGGATATACTCGGAGAGGGGCACAGCATATTGAAAAGTTAATGTGGAGGTGTTAGGAAGGATAGAAGGTTAATAGAGATGCGGCTGGCAGATAATATGGAGATAGATTCTTGTTGCTTGTCTATAGGACAGGATGGTAAGTTGGCGAGGTACGAGACTTTCAACTACAGACACAGCGTATTGAGTAATATCAGGGCTTTTTTTCTAAATTACAAGGCGGTTTTAGTTCTATCATGTTATTTTTAGATACATTATGTTTTTGATAAGTTTAGCGTTATTTCGGGGCGTTTTTGGTTAATATATGGCGTTTTGCGTTATTTCTACATATTCTTTATTATGTCAAGGAGTTTTGTATTATATCATGGCGATCTATATGCTGGGCAGTGCATTAGCTGCAGGTGGCCAGCGACCCATGACTGACTGCTACAGGCAGGACCTGCGAACCAGAGCTGCCAGCTACACATCCACTAGGTGGGTGATCTGGATAACAGGCTGCAACAGAGCAGACTGGCTAATCAGAAGGGATCGAAGAGTAAAGGCTAGCCCGGTACTCAAAAATGTTTGCTGATGTGCCGGACCAAAAGGTGCAAATATGGTAGACAAGTTGAAAATTAGGACGCAACGCATTCGTTCTCCGGACTACATCCTGCTACTCGCAAAGCCCTTGTCAGGGCTTGGTAGCGGGAGATTGAAAACGAACGAAGACGAAGAAGGTTATTTCACGTTGTTTTTGGTTAGATCTGGACATTCTCTGTTAATATCATGTTGTTTTTGGTTAGATCTGGACGTTCTCTGTTAATATCATGTTGTTTTTGGTTAGATCTGGATATTCTCTGTTAATATCATGTTGTTTTGGTTAGATCTGGACATTCTCTGTTAATATCATGTTGTGTTGGTATGTAATGGAGTTTTCGTTACATCATGTTGTTTTTTTTGTAATATGACGATTTCGTAAATGTGTTGGGCGTGTTGGTTGTATTATGTGGTGTTGGTTGTATTATGTGGTGTTGGTTATATTATGTGGTGTTGGTTATATTATGTGGTGTTGGTTGTATCATGTTTTTGGTTATATCATATCATTCTTTGGCGATATCATACGTGTTGGTATATACAATGGCGTTTTGGTTGTATCATGGTCTTGGTGTTGCATCATGGCGTTTGTGTATACACAATGGCGCTTTGGGTAATTTCATATAGTTTTGGTATATGCATGCGAGATTTGGTTACACCGTTGCGTCCTTGGATGTATCATAGCGTGTTTGCAGATATTGAGCCATTATTTATATCATTGCGTACTGGCCATAACCAAAAATAATCAGTAATCGAGTAAAAGCTCGAGTTATCCTGAACGCACTTAACCCTTAAATTGGTTCGAGATACGGTCTTTGATCGATTCCATTCGATCCTCGAATACAACTGAGCTCCGCTCAAGACTTGTTATACGTTGTTCAACCTCGACCCCTTGGATCAGATGCGTGTTTTCCCGGCCCTTCACTCAATTTTCAAAAAACGGAGACGGCGTGGGCTAGAGGTTAAATGGCACGGCTCACAACCAAAAGGTGCTGGGTTCGATCCCCATCACAGTACCGGCAGTTACCCCGGGGAAGCAAACCCTTAGAAAATGCAGGAGGAAGCAGACCCTTACATAAAATGAATGCCGAAGTCGGATACACTGGGCGCAAAATAAAAACCGCAGTGCAACACACACCGCCTTGGGGAATAGAGAAATAAGACGAACGCAAAGAAAAAAAAATTCACAAACACAATAGGTCCTATAGTAAAGAAACAGTCAATTTGCCGGTTTTTGCGCGAACCTTTATTCATGAACCCTGTTGGAGCGAACCTGTACGAACCCAGCTTGAGTGAAAAAATTAAATACCTTAAACATAAGGTGAGAAATATATCATTAAAGAATTATAATGGACAAACAAAATTGTGCACCGAAATACCAATATGGAAATTAGTTAATGAATTATTCCTTACAATTTCTTTTTGTTTTTCAAATGTTACCAGGACTCCCAATACTATTTACGCGACCAAGGGGCTGAGGAGTAGATGGAGCCCTTTTAGGTCGCGACCCCTTTTTTGAGAAGCCCTGGTCTGTAACAGTGTTTCTCAAACTTCATGTGTTCACACGGCCCAACATGGAAAGGTGTGACTACATTCTTACCTGACATGTGCCTAATAATGAATGATATGTCAGTATGTACAGTTTCTGTACAGGTAGTACCATGGAAGATACTACTGTCGGAGTTCAAGTGTTAGACTTATTGTTAAATGCCCGCAATTGAAGAGAGGGCGTGGCCTAGTGGTTAAGTGGTACGGCTCACAATCCGATGGTGCTTGGTTCGATCCCCATCACAGCACCGGTCGTAACCCGGGGGAAGCAAACCCTTAGAAAATGCAGGAGGAAGCAGACCATTACATAAAATGCATGCTGAAGTCAGATGCACTGGGCCGATAGACGCAAAATAAAAACCACAGTGCAACGCAAACCGCCTTGGGGATTAGAGAAAAATAAGGCGAACGGAAAAAAAACAAAAATGCCCGCAATTGGATGCGAGGAAAGGTACTGCAAACCGCTGCTTAACCTTTTTCAGGGCGCACGATAGAGTAAACATACTCACCGTAGGAATTAAAACAACAACAACAATTAAGGCCTGCGTATCGTTGCTCACTACTAATGGGAACACGTCGACAGCCTTCTGTTAGCCAGGCGTCATGTTGTTGTTTTTGTTGTTTAATGCCCACAATAAGTAAGTTGACCCTTTTGTGCGTTCTGACAACGGCGTTAAGTGGCGGGTTATAGTGGCTTTCTTCACATCCTGAGAGTGCTGATGAAGATGGACCGGTGTCCTCCAGGTAGTGTTATGCTTGGCTTCATCTGTGTGACGCTCACTATTGCAGCGATCACGTCGATCCCCATCTCGTCAGACAGACTGCTCTGAAAACAGCCTGTTTCCAGGTAACGATTAATAGGAGAAATATTGTGGTCCTGGTCAGTATATCGTGCTTGACCGGACTAGCATCTCAGATCCCACATGCTGCGACGAATAAACCCACTTCAAGTGAGACCTGCGTGTCTGCTTACTTGAGGGTTAGCGACTCATAGCTCACTGCTTACTTCAGGGTTAGCGACTCATAGCTCACTGCTTACTTCAGGGTCAGCGACTCAAAGCTCACTACCTACTTCAAGGCCAGCGACATCAAGCTTACTACTTACTTCAGGGTCAGCGACTCATTGCTCGCTGCTTACTTTAGGGTCAGCGACTAATAGCTCACTGCTTACTTCAGGGTCAGCGACTCATAGCTCACTACCTACTTCAAGGTTAGCGACTTCAAGCTGACTACTTACTTCAGGGTCAGTGACTCATTGCTCGCTGCTTACTTCAGAGTCAGCTGATGAAACCCCTATTCCACCTCTCCACCTCCAAGTGGCAGTCATGGAAACAGGCTGCATCCTTGCAGCCTGACGGAAAAGTAGGGATGGAAGAGCGAAGACAAACCTGGTCCCCAAAATGGACCGTGCTGAAAACGTATGTGTCGGCGGGATGAAAGGCGCAGATATCGCAGCCTCGCTGTAAACTACGACCCAACGTAACAAAACGTCCTATACAGGACAAACGCCGAAGCAGAGGATTGTACTTGACCGTATTTTCTTTATGAGGTCGGAGTGGCTAGTTCCCTCCACAGTATACATATTCTTCCTTCCCGTCTACCATGTGGATGTCTTTTATGGATAATAATAATGTTCGCGTAGGCGTCAAAGGCCCGTTGCGTCGATTGACCACTACCATATCCAACTGCTGGGGCTGTGTTCATACGTAGCGTGACAACCGAAGCCCCTACAGACTCCCCAGGTGGAGCCGATTACTCCGCTGTCTTGGGATAAGAGCCGCGAGGAGTGTGTTTGACCAATGTTTGTGTCAGGCTTTCTGTGTCTGTCCGTGTCAAACTCCCTGTTTTTTCCCCGTGTCTCGCCGCCAAGTCCTCTAGATTATGTCCACCTTTTGGTCAGCGTGACCCTTGCTATCCTGAGAATACGAGGTTGGGAGAGGAATCGTGTAGCCTCCTATAGATGTAGGGGCGGGCAGGCGAAAGGCCGAGCAGCAAAGTCCTTCAGTAGTGATAACCTTGACCAAACTCTGATGTGCAGCCAAGAGGCACTCGATCACGGACTGGCCTCCGACGGTTCAAGCCAGACATGAGATGCAGCGAAATGCAGTATAACAAACATGATACACGATCGAAAGCACACCAATTCCACAGAACAAAGTCCCTGGCGCCACCTGGTGAAGGAGTTGTGAATTATAATCCGAACAGGAACCACCAAACATCAGAAAACCCGACACAAACACTAGAGCTAGTCGAGAGCGCAGCCATCTTACTTTATGGATAGCCCCACGGATAAACTACATTAATTAAGAGTACGGTACCCTCCTCCTCATAAGATGTCAGAGCGCATGAGCTGCAGCGGTCAGCGACCCATAGCTGACTGCTAGCGTCAGGACCAGCGAACCAGAGCTGCCAGGACCCTTCTACACCTCAACGCGGTGATCCTGAAAAACAGGCTGCATTAGAGCAGACTGGCTAAGGAGAAGGGATCGAAGGGGGAATGCTAACCCGGTACTCAAAAATGTTTCCTGAAGTCGGATGTGTTAGACCGAAAGGTGCAAATATTACAGACAAGCTGTAAACTACAACACAACGCATTCCGTTCTCTGGACTGCATTCTCCTATTTAGGCCCGTGTCAAGGTTTGGTATCGGTAGATTGAGAACGAACGAAGCCAAGTCATAAGATGTCAGAACCTCAAATGGGGTCGAGATGACCGGGTTGTACCCACAAAGCTTTGGCGAATATTCAAACATAAAGCTGGCATTTAACGGTAGACAACACAACATAGAACGTAAATGACGGCTATGAAGGCCCCTGCGTGTCAAACTACATTTAACCTGCTTCGGTCTTTCGTCACCCACGTCAGATATAAGCGATCTCTCAATTATCAACAACTCACATGGTGGCGTTGCACAATTGGAGTGACGGATCTTGATGAGTGCACCACACCTTGCAATTCAATCTCTTCCCCTCCCCCACCCCCCCCCCCCCCCCAGCCAATCCTCCTCTCACACACACACACACATACACAAACTCACTCATCTACTCACACACACAAGCAGATAGCAGGTTATACCAATACAATATGTATGTATGTATATGTGTGTGTGTGTGTGAGTGAGAGAGGACCCTGGTCCACCTTCACATGCACACCCCAGTATGTAGGAAGATCCACTGTAACCTGCGTCCACAAAAACGTCAAGAGTGTCTGAGCTAAGCCCCGATTATCTTCGTACAACAGACATAACGCATTTCGTTGCCCTGCAGATTTCGTCATATTTCTTCATTAGTGTCTCACAACGCATTTCGCTGGGACAATATATTAATAATAATAATAATGGTCGCTTAGAAGTCAAAGGCCCGTTGCGTCTAACGACCACTACCATGTCCAACTGCCAAGGCTATGTTCATGTGTAGTGTGTCGACCAAAATCCCTACAGACTTCCCTGGTGGGGCCGAGTACTCCGCTGCCTTGTAATGGTGGCAACGAGGAATGCAACACACTCATCATCATCATCATGTCTTTCAATCCTAGGACTAGTCAACAAGCTCATGGATTTTGTCCTTCCATTTCTGCCTATCCTTTGCAGCCGTCTTCAGCTCAGCCTACGTCGTCACAGCCATTTCTCCGCAAGCTGAGGCAAAAAGGTACTTTTAGGTCGTCCCCTCCCTCCCCTTCTTTGCATAATGTCCCCCAAGACCTTTTTGACTGGGCCCTCTATCCGCAGATTATGTCCCAACCAGCCAAGTCGATTTCTTGTTATTTTCCGTATCAACTTTCTCTCTTCTCCCATCTCCACCAATAGCTTTTCATTTTATTTCTTCTCGGTCCAGCTCACTCTTGTTATCTTTCTGTAACACCACATTTCAAAAGCCTCCAAGTATTTTTTCCTCCTTTCTTTTATTTCTAGTTCATGTTTCTGGGGCATAAATTATGTGTGTATAAGATTTGTTTTCTTCGAAACATATTAATGTTATTGGATGTAAGCATTCTTTGTTTCTCTCTAAACACTTTCTTTGCCATTGCAATTCTAGTGTCAATACAACTGAACAACAAATATTTACTTTTTGTGTGTCTGAGTATGAGTCGACCTGTACTTCTACAGGGATGGATGCCCCTGTGCAGGTCCCAGCTCTGCCATGAGCTGGATGTACCCGGGATGAAGATATCCTTCTTAGCTGGCTAAGCTAAAGCAGCTTATTACTCCAATGCGTTGGGACAAGTGCAGAGGAGGGTGGTTAGCCGATGTGCGAGTCCATTTTAACAGACTCAAGCGCTAGAGCAAAGTAGACCCGCAGCCTGTTAGACGCGCATCTATGCTGCTCTTAACAAACCACCTAACCATGGCCGGTGTTATGCCATGTTACACAGGTAGTCGCCTCCTACGACTCTGTGGGCCAGTGGTGCTATTTTTGTCTGTGATATACATAAAAGGCCCGGCGGACCACTCGGTATTGTGTGTATACTCCACATGAAATCAAGTTACCCTTATATCCCGAATGGTCCGCCGGGGTCTTTGTGTATAATGAGGTCAAGAGTAGCACCACTGCCCCACATAGAGCATATAAGAGGCGCCTAACTGTGTGACATAGCATAACTCCAGCCATGGTTAGGTGGTTTGTTGAGAGCAGCATAGATGGCGCCTACCAGACTGCGGGTCTACTTTGCTCTAGTGTTTGAGTCTATTAAGATGGACTTGCTCATCGGTTAACCACCATCCGCAGCACTTGTCCCGACGCAGCGGAGTAATAAGCGCACAAGACAGACTCAAATCTAGATGAAGTTTCTCACAATTAACACAGTCCATGCAGACTAGTGCCAGAAAAAGGCCGAATCGAGAAATGGAATGGGCTGACGCAGGTTCCCTAGACCGAGCTGCAGGAGAAGCATAGATACCACTTGCCTTTTGCAACACGAAAGTCACTAAATAGACTCCTAACTGGTTTATCACGAAGTAGGAGGAACTTACAGAGATAAGGATACAGGGATGATGCGACGTGCAACTGTAGAGCAGCACAAGACCCAGACCACCTGATGATCTGTTCAAACCTTCTGGAGACGTGCAATATGGATGACATGTTGAGGGGGGACGCCCAATGAAATTAGCGGGGCTGGCTATTGGAAACATATCTGACGAGGTGCCCTGGACACGGAAAGTAAGTAAGTTCTTAGTCGAGTAGTGCTTCTACAGGGACAGATGCCCCTGTGCAGGTCCCAGCTCTGGTATGGGCTGTATATAGCCGGGAGAAAGGTTTCCTGTTTAGCGGGCTAGGCTCGAGCAACTTGAGCAACTATCCCTGCGTTGGGATAGGCACTTACGGAGGGTGGTTAACCGATGTGCGAGTCCATCTTAATAGACTCAAACACTAGAGCAAAGTATCCCGCAGCCTATTAGGCGCCATCTATGCGGCTCTAAAAAAAGCACTTAACCATGGACAGTAGTATGCCATGTCACACAGATAGTCGCCTCTTACGACAAGCTCTCTGTGAGGCACTGATGCTATTCTTGTCCTTGTCATACACAAAGACCCCGGCAGACCACTCGAGTATCACTCGGCTAAGTAAGTTTCAAAGCAAATGTTGACCTTTCTAGGGTCTAAAGTCCGCTGGTTTGGCAGAAGATTCATTAATCAACTTAAAACAGTAACACTGGGTTATCTATGCTAAAATTAAATTAACAAGAACAGCTACAAAGAGACACATTTGTAAAGTACGTGACCTGGGAACAAAGAAGGAAGCAGACAAAGTTAATTGCTTTATTGTGGTGACATTTATTTCAGGAATATGGGTCACCGTCTGCAGCTGTCTATCGTACACAGCGGTTCTAGCATTCCCAGTCTCCGTGACCATGTCTAAATAAGACGAGAAATAGCATCACAGAGCGTCTGATTAATGTAATGGTAGAGCACTACTTTTTCACGGCACAAGTATTGGGGTTCAACCACCACAGTCGACCCAGCTGTAAATAATGCAACGGCCGCAGTCCATCGTAGACGATGATGTATTTGCTAGCGTTATTTTTAGTAAGGATTAACTGCGCTACTTTTTATCCTCACTCTCTCGTCTCAAGACGCCCGACCCCAGTGGCAAGTTAAGACGACTAGGGGCGACCACGAGATGCTGAAGACTTCGCATCAAGCACCCGTGAAAAATACGGCGGAGTCCAGAGTCGAACCCACACCACCTGATCACGAGGTCGACGGCTTAACCACTTCGCCACTGAATCCCCAACGTACCCAGCTGTAAATTGGTATCTGGCATACTTGTTTTTCTTAGTCGTTATCTTCAAATCTCAATTTCAATGACTCTAACGAAGGCAGCAGTGCACTGCCGTACAACTTCTCGTGGAAGGACACTGGCTGTTGCCAAATGTTAATTTCCTTTATCGGCAAAATGTTTTCTGCTGGCATAGGGGCTGTGCCGCAGGTATAAAGGACCGAAGTAACAATCCACTCTGTTTCATTTGACTCTGTCCAACAATCGCACTCTTGCACAACTTTCACACGCGCTCTCAGGGTGAGGCCCTTCCATTGCACTTTGAGACAGACGCACACATGCATCCAAGCACTGGTTTATGCGTCTTAATATCGCCCAATTGACTACGGTCTGGGGTGCAATAGCTGAGCCTGTGCCAGTAGAAACTAGTGAGGCAAACACGTAAAGTAGAAAAAACTTATTGTACAGCCATTATCAGCTGATCTATCCCCGAGAGTTGTGGTAGGCATAGTTTTCTATGTGGTCAGGCAAATGCTGGCATACGACTAGAGAAGTATACTGTATAGTACACTAAAGTCTCTAAGAACTTCATTCCCCGATAGCAGGGTAACTACTATGGGACAAATCTGACTTAGTATACTGAAGCCTATAACAACTTCACTGTTGTCTCAGCAACCCACTCCAGACCGAGCAACCAGATGTACTTCTAGCAACCCACACTAGTTTGGGCAACTAAATGTAGTCCGAGCAACGAATTGGAAGGCCGAGGAATAAATACTAGTCCGGATAACTCACTGTAGTCCGATGTGCTCACTATAGTCTGAGAAACCCCATATAGTCCAACTATCCCACTGTATTCTGAACAACCCCCACTAGTCCGGACAACCCCATGTAGTCCGAACAACCCACACTAGTCCCGACAATCCACTGTAGTCCGTGCAACACACAATAGTCCGGGCAATTCAATGTAGTCTGAGCAACCCACTGTAGTCTGAGCAACCCACACTAGTCCGAAACACTGTATTCTGAGCAACCCACTGTAGTCCGAGCAACCCACACTAGTCTGGACAACCCACACTAGTCCGAGCAACCCACACTAGTCTAGACAACCTACACTAGTCTGAGCAACCCACACTAGTCCGGACAACCCCCTGTAGTCCAAGCATCATACAAGGCGTGGCCTAGTGGTTAAGTGGCACGGCTCACAACCAGAAGGTGCTGGGTTCGATCCCCATCACAGAATCGGCCGTTACCCCGGGGAAGCAAACCCTTAGAAAATGCAGGAGGAAGCAGACCCTTACATAAAATGCATGCTGAAGTCGGATGCATTGGGCCGACAGGCGCAAAATAAAAACCACACACGCCTTGGGGAATAGATGAATAAGGAGAACGCAAAGAAAAAAAAAAAAAAAAAAAAATGTAGCCCGAGCAACACACACTAGTCAGAGTAGCCGACACTAGTTCGGACCAGAGTAGCCGACACTAGTTCGGACAACCCACACTAGACCGCACAACCCACAGTAGTCAGAGTAACCCACACTAGTTCGGACAACCCACCTGGACAACCCACACTAGACCGCACAACCCACAGTAGTCAGAGTAACCCACACTAGTTCGGACAACCCACCCGGACAACCCACACTAGACCGCACAACCCACAGTAGTCAGAGTAACCCACTGGACAGTCTAGCTAGTATCTCTGACACCTTCCATATCTGACTTTTTATGTCAACATCCCTTTTCTCCATCAAGTTTCCATACACACCCTTTCTTAATGATCAACACATTTGCGATTAAAGCAAAACGGAGAGTTCAATCCCCGGTCTCCACATGCTCAAGTTCACTCAGCTGTAAATGGATACCGGGCTTAACAGTTATAGACGACAAACGGAACTATGTACCCCATCTCAGAAAATGCTCTGACCTATCATAATGGAGTATCTAACACTTGATCCCCGACGGCAGAGAATGTTGTGGGACTACTCCCCTTACTCATGACCCGTTCACCTCGTATCCCAAAAAACTTGATGAGACAACACATTCTCTGGGTCAACCATGAAGAGTAAGACAAAAAACCACATGGGCGTTTCTCTCGCCCAGTACAAAAACGCACAACTGGCATTCACGTGTCCTTCTATTGAAATGAGACCAATTCTTCAGCTCATTTTGAACGGTTAGTCTTCGCCCCATTTACGAGTAGTCCACGTCTTTCAGGTTGTCCTCCACCTGCCATCACCCAGATGTTTCTTGGTCGCCCCAAACATCCCAAGCCAGATGGTGGAGGATCATACTTTACTAGTAGCCTTCCATCTCAAATAAAACTACATGTTGCACCTGCTCATGGACGGCCCTTCAAAAGCATGAGTTCCTGATTATCTCAACCCAAAAGCATGAGTTCCTGATTCTGTCAACCCAAAAGCATGAGTTCCTGATTCTATCAACCCAAAAGCATGAGTTCCTGATTCTGTCAACCCAAAAGCGTGAGTTCCTGATTCTGTCAACCCAAAAGCATGAGTTACCGATTCTGTCAACCCAAAAACATGAGTTCATGATTCTGTCAACCCAAAAGCATGAGTTCCTGATTCTGTCAACCCAAAAGCATGAGTTCCTGATTCTATCAACCCAAAGGCATGAGTTCCTGATTCTGTTAACCCAAAAGCATGAGTTCCTGATTCTGTCAACCCAAAAGCATGAGTTCCTGATTCTGTCAACCCAAAAGCGTGAGTTCCCGATTCCGCAAACCCAAAAGCAAGAGTCGACATCTTATTCTTCAGCTCTTCAAATTCCCATGAAAAAAACCAACAATATTTTCTATTCCCCGTATCTCGTATTAAATTGTTTCTAGTCAAAGAACTTACAGAAGTAAGGTAACAATTAAAGGGACACAGATCCAGAAGTATACCAATTCTCATACCCGGATCAAATCATAATAGAAGATGCACGATGCTAACGAAAAACAAGAACACGAATTACGCAGGCAAATAAGGAAATTAGAGAGAAACTGATATCAGTCCTGATATCAGATAGCATTAATATGACACCCCAGAAAAGAATCCTGATCCCATATGTTTGGTCCGCTGCACGGTATTGAAATATGCACAACGAATATAAGAGATGAGAAATAATTATAGGCTTTTCGGATATGATGTCACCGAAAGATGAATAAAGTGAGCCGAACAGAGGGGAAATCAAAAGAAAGTATGTTGGAGGGAAGTGGAAGAGGAAAGAACGCTATTACAAAAGATACAAATACAAGGACTGACCTGACTGGACCACAATCTACGTTATAAGGGACCAGCGAAGAAAACCTCAGAAGACAGAACGCAAGGAAAGAGAGGAAGGGGCAGACCAAGATATACCTTTGTGACACAATCACACAGAGACATGGCGGGGAAGACTTATGCTGGGCTGATGACGGCCGCAGATGACAGACGGAAATGGAAAGACAAAATCCTGAGCTTGAAAACCAGTCCCAGAACTGAATCACTTGATGATGATGCTTTATCCTTTTCTTTAAAACCCAGATAGTTACTCCACGCCGAACGATTGTCCATTCACATATTGATGTGAATGAAACAAAAATAAAGCGGGTACAATAATTTAGGTATTTGGGAAGTTTTTTTACTGAGGATGGCAGACTCTATAGAGACGAGAGTGCATAGGGCAAACGCTGTTACCCACCAGCTGTATCCACTACTAAGACACCCCAAGATTTCCATCTAGGCAAAAAAGCAGATGATTAATAGTATCTTCATCCCAAATCTGTGCTACCAATGCCATACATGGGTACTGAATAAGGCACAGGAACGAAAGTTAGCCACCTGCGAAATGCGGTGCCCACGAAAGGTCACTAACAACACCAGAAGAGACTGAATCACAAATATGACTATTCGGGAGAAGGTTGGAACAATTCCCTACCTACAGTACATTGAGCAACAGAGAATAAATTGGTTTGGCCACATTTTGAGAATGCAGCCAGTCCGCATTGTTCATACAACCTTGTACATATGAGAACATCAGAAAGAAGGGCCCGAGGTAGAATGAGGAAAAGGTGGACAGACAGCGGAAACGAGACCTGCCGTAAAGTGAGGAAAAATGTTTCTCGGGCCACAAGAGGCTAAAGACAAATACATACTATGACACTGGGCTACAACCCGGTAGAAAGTGAGACAACAAAATAAAGAGGAAGATGAAGAAGAAGAAGAAGAAGAAGAAGAAGAAGAGGAATTGTAGTGCGTGATGCATGTAAATGTTCACCAGACTGACAGTTACGGAAGAGACGGCGGCGGGAATGACGCTATTAGCAGACGTGGGCTACACGTCTGCCCACAACTGAAACTGTACTTTTGATCAAAGTTTAAATACTATTTTAAACAGAAAAATAGAAGAAAAGTATCATCAGACTGGTCTAGGATTTGAACCCCTGACTAGAGTACCATATTCCAACGTTTCCATTGAAAATAACGGGGTTTCTATTATAGAAGTACTGGAAATGCGTTCCGTTTTGTACAAAAATGACCTAGTTTTATAGATAAGAAAAAAATTACATCGCTTTACAAATTAGAAGAAAATGAGCTTGCTTTATAGATTATTTAAAAAAGAGCTCGCTTTATAGATTATAAAAAAATTTGCTCGCTTTATAGGTGAGAAAAAAATGACTGCTTTATACATTAGAAAAACACGACCTCGCTTTAAAAATAAGAAAAATTGAACTCTCTATGAAAATGCAAATTCGATGACACTTACAGCTGAAAAATAAACAACTCACAAATGTTTCCTGATATCAGCTATCAATTGGTTGTACTAGTGTGATCCGTGATAATATCCAATTAAAACAAAAATAATGAAAAAGAAAAAAAACATTAGGGCTCGCTGGGAGTTGAGCCCTTGAAATCGCGCCGTTTGCAAAAACCACGTCATTCGATCAGTCAAATCAAATCACTCTTGTATTCACTGGATGCTTACAGGAATTAATTAGATTTCTGCATCGCAAAAGAAAAAAAAACATTTAAAAAAATAATTTATATATATATATTGGCTTGATACAAAGAGGGCTATGACACTTCCTCACTGACGGAAGTGTCTGATGTGAGACTAACTTTACCGTTTTCTTAAACTCTAAAATTGACACAATGTTGGACTTTATGTATATCGAAGTCGGCGGTGCTTTCATTTGTTTTAAAGTATATCTACCCTCTCAGTTCACACACTGATGCCCAAATGGGCGGAAAATAATTTATTAAATATATAATTTGGATTCTCATTTTTAGATTTTATCGTATGGTGACATGTGTGCCCCAACGACCTGATGGGTTACGGGATGAACTGAACTGACATGTTGTAAGTGAACAATAACCTATTTTGAGTAGTATGTTACTAGCTTACACTGTCACGATCTAGAAAGTCTTCTATCCAAGAGTGCTCAATCAGCTGTCAATAGTAATAACACCTTAATAACATAATGGAGCTCTGAGTTAGTCAGAACGAGCGAATCCTCCTACATGTAAACTCCAAAGTTGTGAGAGAGGGGGCGCTGTGGCTGGTGGGACGGTTCAT
The DNA here is from genome assembly GCA_036924085.1 of Ariolimax columbianus. Classification (NCBI taxonomy): domain Eukaryota; kingdom Metazoa; phylum Mollusca; class Gastropoda; order Stylommatophora; family Arionidae; genus Ariolimax; species Ariolimax columbianus. Next base: position 48,300,729 of record JAVGWX010000009.1, read on the forward strand.
TAGAAGAGCCACCTACAGATCTTTGAGTGTAATTTGATCTGAGATTTCTCCTGTCTGATCTATTCATTGGGTCAGAATTTTGGGAATTTTAATTTATGCATATTCGGGACGTCTTTGACTAAATTATGTTGTTTGAATCGACTCGTGCCGAGCCAAGTTAACAATAGTAATGTTAGCGGGTTACGGGGAATCTTATTACATCCTAAAGCGTACTGAATAAGGGGAACGTGGGTCCACCTGGCTGTAGTGCAATGTGAGGCCCTCTCAGTAGGATTACCCGTGTGGGGAATAACCGTGTCGATCCAACCCTTGTTGGCCGGAATGCCGTATCACATTCTGCTGAAGGAATCCGACGTGGGCGTTAGGTGGGGTTTTTGATGGGTATGGTTCCCCTGACCCTGTTGTTATTCTTTTCTCTCTCCCCCTCCCGCCGTCTCTCCACTCACACACACACAACCCGAAACCCGAAAACAAACAAACGCACACAAACACACACCCATATATGCATACACACATACACATATAACACACACGAATAAATTCAAACATACATACATGCACACGCACGCGCACACACGCACACTAACAAATACAAACACATACATTCATACATACGTACATACATACATATATATAAATACACACACCCATTCCACCCACCCATCCACCCGCACACACACACAGGCACACGCACACACACACATATATGCATACACACATACACACACATATAACACACACGAATAAATTCAAACATACATACATGCATACGCACACACACACACACACACTAACAAATACAAACACATACATACATACATACATACATACACACATACATACACACACCCATCCCACCCACACACACACACACACAGACACACACACGCACGGGCACAGGCACACGCACGCACGAACGCAGGCACTCACGCACACACACACGAATAAATTCAAACATACATACATGCACACGCACGTGCACACACACACACACACTAACAAAAACAAAACATACATACATACGTACATACATATATACACATACACACACACCCATACCATCCACCCACCCATAGCCCACCCACCCCCACCGGCCCGTCCACACACAAACACACACACGCACACGCGAACGGGCACAGGCACACGTACGTACGCACGCACGCACACACACACATAACACACACGAATAAATTCAAACATACATACATGCATGCATGCACACGCACACACACGGGCACGCGCACGCACGCGCACACACACACACGAACAAATTCAAACATACATACATGCACACGCGCACACACTAACAAATACAAACACATACATACATACGTACATACATATATACATACATATATACACATACACACACACACCCATACCACCCACCCACCCCACCCGCCAGCCCACACACACGCGCACGGGCATAGGCACACGTACGCACGCACGCACGCACACGTACGCACGCACGCACGCACACACACACACACACACATGCATACACACACATATAACACACACGAATAAATTCACAGACAGACAGGCGCAGGCACGCACGCACGCGCACACACACACACACACACACGCGCGAATAAATTCAAACATACATACATGCACAAGCACGCGCACACACACACACTAACAAATACACATTCATACATACATACATACAAACGTACGTACGTACGTACATACATACATACATACATACATACATGCACACAGACACAGGCACAGGCACAGGCACAGACACACACACACACACACACACACACACACACACACTAACAAATACATACATACGTACATACACATTCATACATAGATTTACACACATACCCATACCACCCACCCACCCCCACACACAAACACACGCGCACGGGCACACGTACGCACACACACATACATACACACACATTAAAACATACATACATACACACACGAATAAATTCACACATTCATACATGCATGCACGGGCAGGGGCACGGGCACACGCACGCACACACACACACACGAATAAATTAAAACATACATACATGCACACGCACGCGCACACACACACACTAACAAATACAAACACATACATACATACGTACATACATACATACATATATATATACACATACACACACACACAGTCATACCACCCACTCACCAATAGCCCACCCACCTCCACCCGCCCGCCCACACACACGCGCACGGGCACAGGCACACGAACGCACGGGCACAGGCACACGTACGCACGCACACACACACATGCATACACACACACATATAACACACGCGAATAAATACACAGACAGACAGACAGGCGAAGGCGCAGGCACGCACGCACACACGAATAAATTCAAAAATACATACATGCACACGCACGCGCACACACACTCACACACTAACAAATACAAACTCATACATACATACGTACGTACATACATACATACATTCATACATACATACATACGTACATGCACACAGACACATGCACACAAACACAGGCACACAGACACAGGCACACAGACACAAACACAGACGAATAAATTCAAACATACATACATGCACACGCACGCACGCGCACACACACACACACACATACTAACAAATACAAACACATACATACATACGTACATACACATACATACATACATACATACATACATATATACACATACACACACACACCCATACCACCCACCCATCCCCACACACAAACACACACGCGCACGGGCACACATATATACACACACACACACACATACATACACACAAGAATAAATTCAAACATACATACATGCATGCACGGGCACTGGCACAGGCACAGGCACAGGCACAGACACGCACGCACACACGCACGCACGCACACACACACACACACGAATAAATTCATACATACATGCACACGCACGCGCACACACACACTAACAAATACAAACACATACATACATACGTACATACATACATACATATATACACATACACACACACACACCCATAACCACACACAAACACACACGCGCACAGGCACAGGCACACGTACGCACACACACACACACACATGCATACACACACGAATAAATTCAAACATAGATACATGCACACGCACGCACACACACACACGAATAAATTCAAACATACATACATGCACACGCACGCGCGCGCACACACACACACACACTAACAAATACAAACACATACATACATACGTACATACATACATACATACATATATACACATACACACACACCCATACCACCCACCCACCCCCACACACAGGCACGGGCACAGACACGCACGCACGCACACACACACACACACACACGCCAATAAATTCAAACATACATACATGCACACGCACGCGCACACACACACTAACAAATACAAACACATACATACATACATACATACACCCACCCACCCCCCACACACAAACACACACGCGCACGGGCACACGTACGCACACACACACACACACACACCCATGCATACACACACGAATAAATTAAAACATACATACATGCATGCAAGGGCACGGGCACACACATGCATACACACACGAATAAATTCAAACATACATACGGGCACGAGCACAGGCACACGCACACACACACGAATAAATTCAAACATACATACATGCACACGCACGCGCACACACACACTAACAAATACAAATCATACATACATACGTACATACATATATACACACACACCCATACCACCCACCCACCCCCACACACATACACACGCGCGCACGGGCACGGGCACAGACACACGTACGCACACACACATACACACACGAATAAATTAAAACATACATACATACATGCATGCACGGGCACACGCACACACACACACACGAATAAATTCAAACATACATACATGCACACGCGCGCGCACACACACACACTAACAAATACAAACACATACATACATACGTACATACATACATACGTACATACGTACATACATACATACATACATACATACATACATATATATATATATATATATATATATATATATATATATATATATATATATATATATACACATACACACACACCCATACCACCCACCCACCCATAGCCCACCCACCCCCACCCGCCCGCACACACAATAACACACGCGCACGGGCACAGGCACACGTACGCACACACACACACACATGCATACACACACACATATAACACACACGAATAAATTCAAACATACATACATGCATGCATGCATGGCATGCACGGGCACGGGCACAGGCACGCGCACGCACGCACACACACACACACAGAGATATGTATATATATATATATATATATATATATTATACATGCTCAATCCCTTTCACTGGTGAAAGTGCCATCGACAGAGCACATAGCTCCCCAACTGCTCCGAAATGACTCCATGATTTTTATCATGGGTCGACTGGAAGAGGCGGACATACAGCCGACATGCCGCCCGGTCTGTCCAATTGAATATATATACACACACACACACACACACAAACACACGCGCCCACGTAATTCTATTAACGTCATCATGGCTTTCCTCCGACCTCACTGCTTGGCAACATGTTTGCTCTCTGAAGCCTTCAAATTTAAACAGCATAAACATGTGCATCCCTCGTCCAGGATTTTCATTGACATTTCGATTGTTAAATCTTTATATATTTATCAGTTACATTATTATTTTATTCAGGATTTCAGATTTCTAAAATACATATTTAGGCTCTCTAATCCTGTAAAGGGACACGGAGGAGTGGCGTAAGTGAGCGAGTGGGTGGGTGGGTGAGAGAGAGAGAGCGAGAGAGAGAGAGAGGGAGGGAGGAAGAGAGAGAGAGAAAGAGGAGAGGAGGATGTACAATGGTAAACAGAAACTTCTAGCAACAAATAACATCAATGCTGCGATTCGGAAATGAATAATCACTACAAATATGTGGTCAGTAGCATTGCACGTCTCTCAAACATGGACTCTAAACAGAAATGATGACAAGACATTAGCAGCTTTTGATATGTGGTGCTATCGCAAGATGCAAGGAGTGAGCTGGACGAACAAGTGCACAGGCACAAAGACAACTAATGACGAGTATACAAAATGGTAGATTATCTTGGCTTGGTCATAACATGAGACAACGAGGCTTAGTATTTAAAATATTCAAAGGCAAAATACAGGGGAATAAAGAAGAGGACGTCCAATACACGAATACATTCAATATGCTTGCAAGAACATTCGGGTGCAGACTTCACTCCCCTTACCTGTATGATCTATTATACGTCCTAAGTTCCTTTATTTTTCTATATTATTAATAATGTTCTCTCCTATTCTGTAATGTTCCATATTTGATCTAGCCATGTGGATGACTGCACATTTATCTAAATTAAGAACCAGATTAAGTCGGCCGGCCCGCAGCAACGAAGAACGCCGTGAAGCTGGAGTTGGTTTTGCCATCAAGACCAACATGGTCGCAAAGCTCACAAGTATGCCCAGAGGAATTAATGACCGCCTGATTACACTGCGTCTTCCCCTAATAGGAGGGCGCCATGCAACACTTATCAGTGCATACACACCCCCAATGACAAATCCTCAGGAAATAAAAGATAAGTTTTATGAGGACCTTGAGGCGCTCATCGCTGCAGTCCCCAAATCTGACAAACTGGTCATCCTCGGTGATTTTAACGCTAGGGTTGGCACAGACCATACAGCCTGGGAGGGGGCCATTGGCAGACATGGTATCGGAAAATGCAATAGTAACGGACTGCTCCTTCTGAGGACATGTGCCGCAAATGAACTACTCATTACAAACACAGCTTTCCGACTTCCGGTCCGAAATAGGACCACATGGATGCACCCAAGGTCCCGCCACTGGCACCTCATTGACTACATTATCATCAGACGTAGAGATCGAGCGGATGATATGGTAACGAAGAGCATGTGTGGTGCAGAATGTTGGATCGACCATCCACTTGTCATTGCCAAACTAAATCTCAAGATTCAGCCCAAAATGCGCCCCCATGGAAAGAAACCACAGAGGAGGCTAAATGTCTCTCAGCTGAAATACGAACCCACGAGAGGAGGCTTCTATGAAGAGCTTGAGGGCAGACTATCTGAGCTCCGTTTTGAAAAGAACGACACCGAAGAGAACTGGGCATCATTGAGAAACACACTCTACTTTACAGCTGTTGAACACATTGGCTCACTCACGCGCAAGCATAAGGACTAGTTTGACGAGAACGATCTAGAAATACAGGGCCTTCTCGATGCAAAACATGAAGCTCACAGGGAATACCAGAGGGACACACCATCTCCGGCAGCAAAAGCTGCCTTCAATACTGCTCGCAAAGCTGTCAAGACCAGGCTTAGAGAGATGCAAGACTCCTGGCTCAGCAAAAGAGCTGACGAATTTGAGATGTTCGCCGAGCGTCATGACACCAAACGCTTTTACGAGGCACTGAAAACTCTCTACGGCCCGCAGCCCTCTAGTAATACTCCAGTTCACAGTTCGGATGGAGCACTGCTAACATATGAGGTTCAGATTCTAGACAGATGGGCAGGCCACTTTTGCAAAATACTAAACCATCCATCGTCCATAAATGTGGAGGCCATCCGGCGAATGCCGCAGGTGGAACTGAACCTGGCGTTGGATGAAGTCATCACTGAGGAGGAAGTCGACAGGGCAATCAGTTCGCTATCTATAGGAAAAGCTCCACGAGCGGATGCAATACCAGCAGAGGTATATAAGACAGCTGGCCCATCCCTCAATAGAAGGATCACTGAACTATTCTGCCACATATGGGCTGAAGGAAAAATTCCGCAGAAGCTAAAGGACCCCTCAATCGTTCACCTGTACAAAAGAAAAGGCAACCGTCAGGAATGCGACAACCATCGTGGAATATCACTACTCTCCGTAGCAGACAAGATCCTAGCGCGCTTACTCCTAATTGAGGCTCAACAAACACCTTGAACAAAGCCACCATCTCCCAGAAAGCCAATGTGGGTTCAGAGCCGGAAGAGGAACAGTGGACATGATTTTTGCCGCTCGCCAAGTACAAGAGAAGTGTCGGGAACAAAATCAGGCCTTGTACACCACATTTATTGATTTGACAAAGGCATTTGATACAGTAAACAGAGGAGGGCTGTTGATGATAATGTCCATGTTTGGCTGCCCAACAAGTTCATAACCATGGTGAAACAGCTACACGAAGGCATGTGTGCTCGTGTACTGGACAGCGGTGCAATCTCTAAAACGTTTCTAGTATCAATCGGAGTAAAACAAGTATGTGTACTCGCCCCGACTTTGTTCAGCACGATGTTCGCGGCCACAATAGCAGACGCCTTCAAATCACTGGAGCTTGGAATACCCATAAAGTATTGCACAGATGGCAAGTTACTCAATCCCAGAAGAATGAAGGCCAAAACCAAAGTGGCTGGCGACATAATCAGGGAATATCAGGGTATTTGCTGACGACTGCGCTCTAATGAGCAGCTCAGAAATAAACATGCAGGTTGGAATGGACCGGTTCTCGGCCGCATGTGACAATTTTGGCCTGACCATAAATGCCAAAAAAACAAACAGAGATCATGTACCAACCAGCACCAGGCATGCCGTACACAAAACCAGAGATTACAGTCAGCGAGCAGACGCTAAATGTCGTAGACAAATTCACATATCTGAGCAGCACGCTGTCGAGATCTGTCAGCCTAGACGATGAGGTGGCAAGCAGAATAGCAAAAGCAAACACAGCCTTTGGTAGAATGCACTCGATGGTCTGGGCACGTCGTGGCATCATCGTCAAAACCAAACTCAAAGTCTACCGTTCAACCATCATTCCAACCCTACTATACGCTTGCGAAAGCTGGACTGTATACTCTGGACATGCAAGGAGGTTAAACCACTTCCACACAGGTTGCCTGAGGCGAATATTCCCCATCCGATGGCAAGATCGTGCCAATGACATCGAGGTTCTCTCGAGGGCTAACATGCCCAGCATACATGCACTGCTAGAAAAAGCACGACTAGGATGGGCGGTACACCTCGTCCGTATGTCAGACGAGCGGCTCCCAAAGAAGCTTCTCTACGGCGAGCTGAGAGAGGGATGGCGAGAGAGAGGGCGCCCAAAGAAACAATTTAAAGACGTTCTGAAGGTGAAAGACTCACTGAAAAGTTGCCAGATAGGCATCCACACCTGGGAATGTCTTGCGCAAAACAGATCTGACTGGAGAAGCGCAGTCAAATCGGGTGTAGCTACCGGCGAAGACGACTGTGTTGTGAAAGCCCAGAGCAGATGCGAGACCCGAAAATCCCGAACAGGGGGAACACCATCACCTTCTACAAACCTCGTGTGCCCGTTATATAGCAGATGTTTTCGTGCCCGCATTGGCCTGTTCAGCCACATGCGCACCCACACCCAACAGGGGAATCTGTGACAAGGATGATGTCGGCGGTCCTCATCGACAACGATGGACAGCTATTATTAGGTCGGCCGGCCACGTCGTGCGCATTGCCAGACAGCCGCATTACCAAACAACTAATGTATGGTGAGCTGAAAGATGGTCTGCGTCAAGTCGATGGCCAAAAGAAGAAGACTCCCTTAAAGTATATCCGACATGCTTCAACATCGATGCAAACTCATGGGAATGCCTCGCACAGGACCGCAAAGGAACCACCATCAGAGGCACCCCATTGCTGAGGAACGCCGGGCCTCCGAAGCACAGAAAAAAAAACGAACTTTGCGAAAAGACAAAACAGCTGACACTCACATGTCCAATTCTGACATGAAATGCTACGTACGTGGAAGTGGTTTCCGTACCTGAATTGGACTATACGGCCATCTCCGGACTCACCTGTGAGGTGCAGCACAACATGTCTGACTGCTATTGTCAAAATCGTTTTCGATGGGCGGCTATTATATTACTTGTGATACTTGGAATCCTGGTAATCAAACAGGCATGTTAATGTCTGTTGCCAGGTAGCCGAAGGCTATCGACTATCCATATAAGGTATTTTAAACTTCCTGCGGCTGGGGAAATGTACAAATAATTTGGGTAGATTTTTAACTTGAATTTCAAATTTTGTCCTCCGGGAAGCAGCCGTTAAGTCTACTCTTTTCGATTTCCAACTGCCAAGAAATGTTTAACGTGCTCGACACTGAAGACGGGAGTCCGATCTCACTACTCGGAGATCAGGGGTCCGATTTCACTACTCGGAGATCATGGGTCCGATTTCACTACTCAGGGATCAGGGGTCCGATTTCACTACTCGGAGATCAGGGGTCCGATTTCACTACTCGGAGATCAGGGGTCCGATTTCACTACTCAGAGATCAGGGGTCCGATCTCACTACTCAGGGATCAGGGGTCCGATTTCACTAATCAGAGACCAGGGATCCGATCTCACTACTCAGAGATCAGGGGTCAGATCTCACTAATCAGAGACCAAGGATCCGATCTCACTACTCAGAGACCAGGGATCCGATCTCACTACTCAGAGACCAGGGATCCGATATCACTACTTAGAGACCAGGGATCCAATCTCACTACTCAGAGATCAGGGGTCCGATCTCACTAATCAGAGACCAGGGATCCGATCTCACTACTCAGAGACCAGGGATCCGATCTCACTACTCAGAGACCAGGGATCCGATCTCACTACTCAAGGATCAGGGGTCCGATTTCTCTACTCAGAGATCAGGGGTCCGATCTCACTACTCAGAGATCAGGGGAATTATTACCAGGAGATCCACATAAAAAATCCCGTTCTGCACCGTGATTCGAACCGGCGACCTCCGATATCAGAGGCGGACACCTTACATCGAGACCACTGAGCTATATTTAATTATCTACATTAAAATTCATTTGCCAGCTCTCAGACTATTCCTGAATTTAATATAAAAAACGAAAGAAGAAGAAGAAAAAGAATGGCCTTTATTATTGTCTAATATATATTCTGTTGTTGCTGGTGCCCATTATCACACACGAAAAGGTCAATACGTGGCATGCCCTAAAAGACACCGCTTGTGATCCGCACGGTCCTAGCCCCTGACGAGTGTAAATCCAAGCGAGACTTCACAATGATCAACAGTTAGTATTTTCTAACAACATCAAAACCTCACGCATTTCTACTCACCCCGAGAAGAGATCAAGTGGACAGTAACTACTTGTTTCGGGCCACATTCGGGACTTCCTCTGTAAGAGTCAAGAACATTAAGATGTTAGCAAATCAATAACATGGTATTAATACATTCTTCTTCTTCTTCTTCTGATCCCGAGAAAACAAGTTCCCCAGTCTTCCATTCCTCTATCACAGTGGTTCAAGGCACCCTTAGTGTACCCGCATTTTTCCACGGCACCACAAGTCAGAAAATGGAGATACTTAACAGTTGCAGTGCGAAGGAAGACTAAAGACTGGTCAGGAAAAATATACTGATCAGTCATGTTAGTCAGAGTCAGGCAAAATATACTGATCCGTCATGTTAGTCACAGTCAGGCAAAATATACTGATCAGTCATGTTAGTCAGAGTCAGGCAAAATATACTGATCAGTCATGTTAGTCAGAGTCAGGCAAAATATACTGATGTCATGTTAGTCAGGGTCAGGTAAAATATACTGATCAGTCATGTTAGGGTCAGGCAAAATATACTGATCAGTCATGTTAGTCAGGGTCAGACAAAATATACTGATCAGTCATGTTAGGGTCAGACAAAATATACTGATTCGTCATGTTAGGGTCAGACAAAATATACTGATTAGTCATGTTAGGGTCAGACAAAATATACTGATCAGTTATGTTAGGGTCAGGTAAAACATACTGATCAGTCATGTTAGGGTCAGGCAAAATATACTGATCAGTCATGTTAGGGTCAGGCAAAATATACTGATTAGTCATGTTAGTCAGGGTTAGACAAAATATACTGATCAGTCATGTTAGTCAGGCAAATTATACTGATCAGTCGTGTTAGAGTCAGACATAATATACTGATCAGTCATGTTAGTCAGGGTCAGGCAAAACATACTGATCGTCATGTTAGTCAGGGTCAGGCAAAATATACTGATCAGACATGTTAGTCAGGGTCAGGTATAATATACTGGACAAGACCCTCACCTTGACTTCCTGGTAGCTCTTCCTGGAAACGGGCTGTTTCATGGTAGCCTGGCTAACAAGGTGAGGGATCGGCATGATTCCGGTAATAGTGAGCGACACGCAGTTGAAGCCATGCATAGCACAACCGCCTGGAGGACAATGGTCTACCTTCATCAGCACGCTCGGGATGTGAGGAAAGCTACTGCAACCCGCCATTTAGCGTCCTTTTCAGGGCGCGCAAGAGAGTAAACCTACTTATTGTGGGCATTTGCAAACAACAACAACAGTTGCAATGCGCTGTTGATGATACTATTGGAATTTTTCGTGGCACCACTGTAAACCAGCCACGGCCTTCCAGGGCGAAGCACACACTTTGGGAACCACTGCTCTGTCGTATAGGGGCTATTGTTTTTGTACCTTTATTTTATTGTATTATTTAATAACATACGTATACTCCATGCTCTGATTAGTGTAGGGGTAGAGCACTTGAATTTCGCGACAAAAGCACCGCGTTCAAATACTTTTACCATCCCGCTCCAGTCGACTCAGTTGTAGACAGGTATCAGGTTTACTATTAGGGAAGAGAAGGCAGCGAGGAATGGGGCTGGTCATCTCCATCTCGCGAACAAGCTGTGGTCTAGCACAATGAAATCTCTAACACTTTATTTCCGACAACAGTGTCTGATACGGGACTACCTTCTCTTCATACTCTGCAGGTGTTTGTCCTGTGTGAATGGCGGGTGGAGCAGAATTATGTGTTGGACAGTTTTCTGTCGTAGATGGGTTAGTCGGTTCTTCAGGCATTATCTCAGTGTGGCAGTTGTCCAATTCAAGTATACATCACATACTAAGCGATTCCCGACAGCACTCAGACCGAAGGTGAACGAATAAATAATCAATTTATAAAAAAGTTTCTCCTACAAGACAGACCTGCACAACATATGACCATCCTGTAGAGTTATATTTAGTTCAGGGATCAAGATGCAGAGCAGTGCATGAGCTGCCAAGACATATCTACACCTCCATGCGGTGATCCTGGATAACAAGCTCCAACAGGGAATATTGGATAAGGAGAATGGGTCAAAGAGGGAAGGCTAATCTGGTATTTAAAATGCCTGCTGACGTCGGATGTATTGGACCCAAAGGTGCAAATATCGCAGTCACTGTAAACTACGACACAACGCATTTTGTACTCCGGACTACAACCTGCTACTTGCAAAGCCCTTTTCAGTGCTTGGTAGCTGGAGTTTGAGAACGAACGACGAAGAAGACAAACAATCAACCAATCAATCAATCAATCAATCAACCAATGAATGGATGAACCAATCAACCAATGAATAAATAAATAAATTAATCAATCAATAAATCCATCACAACCGATTAAACTCAATGCGGAGCACAGCTCTTCAACAAACAGCCATAATGTGTATTATATGCCAACCTTCCAACATTTCTCCCAATAGATCAGCATATTTCCGATTTGCCTCCACTTCATGTCTCCAAGTCTCCGAGGTCTGCCCTGCCGTTTCACAGCTTTGGGGTTCCAGAACACAGACCGCCAAGGAATGCTATCAGAACCTTCCCTTAAAGCGTGATCTATCCAGCTCCAACCCCGTCTCTTTACTTCAAATGCAACTGACAACGAACTGGCCCTATGACACTGGTCGATATTAGTGACTTTGTTAGATATTAATAATAATAATAATGTTCGCTTAGTTGTCTGAGGCCCGTTGCGTCGGATGAACACCACCATGTCCAGTTGTAACTGCGTGCTGCCAGGCCTCCTCTAAGGCAGATGGGGAGGCTGCTACCTGTTGAAGCCACGTGTTTCGGGGACGACCTCTCCGGCGCTTCCCGCCAGCAGGGTGGAGACCGTTTGCACTGTTGACTGTCTTTTGAAGGATCTGGTGAGCTGGGACCTCCTTGTCTAGTCGGACAACATGACCGAACAGGGAAATGCGGCGACGTTCCAGAACAACCGAGACAGGGGGGAGATGTGTCTTGGCAGAAACATCCACATTCCGGACGAAATCGTACCAACGAACGCCAAGGATGCGTCGCTGATTTCGCATATGGAAGGCCTCAAGTCTCGAGGTTTAGTTTTTTTTCAGGGCCCAGGTCTCGGAGTCATACATGAGGAACGGGATCATGCACGACTGATAGATGCACAGTTTTGTGCCCATGGAGAGCCTACTGTTCTTCCACACACGGTGGCGGTCGATTATCGCCGATGCCGCTAGACCAATCCGCTTGTGTATGTCGGAGTTACTGCGGCAGTCGTCTGAAATCGTGCTGCCGAGGTAGGAGAGATCATTGTCACCCTCCACAGTGTGACCATTGACTACTGTGTCCTGGGGCCGTTTGTCAGAGCGAAGATTCTGGATTTTGGTCTTTGCCCAAAATAGATATTCTCGAACCTAATATACATAGAGGGAACTGTTCACGAATGTCTGGACTTTGCTCGTTAGCCCCTGTGTCGTCCCCGAATCTCTGAACCATAAAGGCGCATCAACTTTACATTGGCGTTGAATATGCTTATTTTCGTGGCGTATCTTCGTCTTCTTCTTCTTCTTCTTCGTACGCTGTCAGACGTCAACTTGAATTTATTCAAAGAAAGCAGCTGTCATCCTGAGGCTGTCGACACTGCCATAGAGCTTGTCTAGTATGGCCACTGGTGGTGGCCACATGTGCTTTCTCTGGTCCACGTATGTCGGGAAGTTTTTGCAGCAGATGTTCAGCAGTCATTTTCCCTGTACCACAGGTGCATTCGTCAGTACCACTTATCTTCAGTTTATTGAATAGATGGTACCTCAGTCTATTGTGGCCTGTGTGGAGTCTGAAGACCACGACCTGCTCTCTTTTGTTCAGCTGGTAGTAGGCATCATTTTTTGTGTAGCCAGTATGTTCTGTTTCCCATTTGGCGTGGCGTATCTGATTTCCTTAGATTTGCATAATGGCTCAAATGAAAGCCTCTCTCGCCTTCTAGATTCTTAATTTGATTTCATTATACGTTTTTATTTTTTATTAAATATTACTGACACTATCTCTATCCATCTATCTTCAGTCCACTTGTGTCGTCAGACGTCGTGGGGAGGTATGACCTCCTTTGATGCATTTATTTTTGGCTGGTGACTTGCCGGGTTAATCCCAGTATATATTACCAAACATTAGGTTGGTTGCTCTTGGAATATACGATCGCCTTTTTGGGACTGGTGGTGACTGAAGCGTAAATTAGAGCAAGGTAGACCAGCAGCATGTTAAGTGTAATCTATGCCGATCTGCTAACCACGTAAACAAGACCAGATGTTATAGCCCCACAGTTCCCTTTTCGCGACATATTCTCTGTGGGGGAAGAATACCTAGAATAATTTGAGTAGATTTTTAACTAGAATTTTGCTCGAGCAGCGGCCGTTAAGCCTACTCTTTTCGATTTCCAACTGTCAATGGGGTTTTAACGTGCACGCCACTGCACACGGGTGTCCGATTTCCGAGATCAGGATACATTTTTTACCAGATGATCCACGTGAAAAAATCCCGGTCACCACGTGATTTGAACCCACGACCTGCAGCACCCGAGACGAACACCTTAACTCGAGACTGGGTCCACAGACACTCCCACCTAGGAAAAAACCTGGCCCAAAATCTTTGAGCTTTGAAAGACGTGGCTAAAATGCCGATTGCTGTCACCACGGATCTCCAAATGCAGGTAGCCCAGGATATATGAGCAATCAGAAAGTCTAGAGCAGAGAGGATACCAGTACCAGCTGATGACTATGTTTGCCAGTTCTGTTATTCAACTTTTCGCGCAGGTATTGGCTTGGTGAGTCACGAGCGAACCCCACAGCCAGGTGTTGCCCAGGGGAGACCGGGAGCACATCCAAGTGGAACAAGGTCTTGATATCATTTATATCGAGAAACAGGTGCAGGTTCTGGTTAGCCGTAACATCCTGTGAGAAGTGGACCACATGATATAAGTTGGTTGGTTGGTTGGTTATTGATCTAGCAGCCTATGGGCTCCTACCCTTTAGTCCAATGCCATACCGGAATAGTGTTGAGCACTATCTTTTTGAATGTCCGGCTTGACGGTGTTAAGAAAGAGCTTCTAACCCCGAGGCCAGATAAATGGAACGCTTTGTACGGACATAAGCAGCTTACAGGCACTTGCAGATGAAGGAAGATAGAGAGGAGCCGCGGTCCGTCATCGAAACAATACTCTGGACATATGTTTGTCGGGTGAACTCAGTGATGGTAACCAGGTCATACTAGTGGATTCCAACAAAGCGCCTCTCACTGTGCATATGCAAGGCTCCAATGATGCAGTATCTTCTTCTCTTCTTCTTCTTCGTTGTCGGTCATTCTCAAACTCCCGTTACGAAGCCCTGAGAAGGGCTTTGCAAGTAGCAGGATGCTATAATCATTTTTGCTCAGAGCCACGGAAGAACTATGGAGTCCTGCCTGGGACTATGGTTAGACCGACTTCGATCCAATCATATGTATAGACTCCATTACTTTCTATCATCAAGTATGGATTACACATATCACCAACAAACATATTTTCTTTACAAGCTACTGTTGTGAAGTATCTCTCCATTTTGCTTTTCCCTACATTACTGAACAAACATTTTCTATAGCAAATATGATCAAAAACAAGATCCAGTCTGGCTAATTATAAATGGGAAGTCAGTTGATGTCTGAAAGTATACACAGAAGAAAGTACCAACATTCTAGAAAGTACATATGACCATCGCTAATGTCATTACTTTGCGAGCGAGACATCAATAACTGGAAAGTGATGCGCTTAGATTTGTCGAGGCGGTCCGAGTGGTTTCCAGCGGTAACCTGTGTTTGAGAGAAACAACAATTTGCATTCTCCAAGCGACAATGATATGGCCTTTGTCAGAGACAAGAATATGCATTCTTCCAGAGACAAGGATATGGCCTTTGTCACAGACAAGAATATGCATTATTCCAGAGACAATGATATGACCTTTGTCACAGACAAGAATATGCACTATTCCAGAGACAATGATATGGCCTTTGTCAGAGACAAGAATATGCATTCTTCCAGAGACAAGGATATGGCCTTTGTCACAGACAAGAATATGCATTATTCCAGAGACAAGGATATGACCTTTACCGGAGACAAGAAAATGCATTCTTCCAGAGACAATGATATGACCTTTGGCAGAGACAAGTATTTGACCTCTGTCCAAGACAAGAATATGAATTCTTCCCAAAACAAACAATTGACCTATGCCAGGGCCAAGAAAATAAATTCTCTCTGAGACAAGTATTTGACCTCTTTCCGGCACATGAATATGAATTCTTTTAGTGACAAGTATTTGACCTCTGTCAGAGACAAGAATACGAATTCTTCAAGCAACAAGAAACTGTCAGAGACAAAGAATATAACCTCTATCAGAGACAGGAATGTGACTTCTGTCAGAGACGAGAATATATTTTTTTGTTTTTTTTAAATTTTTCTTTGCGTTCGCCTTATTTATCTATTCCCCAAGGCGGTTTGCGTTACACTGTGGTTTTTATTTTGCGCCTGTCGGCCCTCGGCCCAGTGCATCCGACTTCAGCATGCATTTTGTGTAAGGGTCTGTTTCCTCCTGCATTTTCTAAGGGTTTGCTTCCCCGGGGTAACAGCAGGTGCTGTGATGGGGATCGAACCCAGGACCTTCTGGTTGTGAGACGTGTCACTTAACCACTAGCCCACGCCGTCCCCTAGACGAGAATATGACCTCTGTCAGAGATGAGAATATGACATCTGCCAGAGACGAGAACATGATCTTTGTCAGACAAGGATATGGCATTTGCCAAAGACAAGAATATGACCTCTGCCAGAGGCGGGCATATGACCTGCCAGAACAAGAATATGACCTTTTTCAGAGATAAGAATATGACCTCTTTCAGAAACAAGAATGTGACCTCTGACGAACAAGGATATGACCTCTGTCAGAAACAAGAATATGACCTCTGACGGACAAGGATATGACCTCTGTCAGAAATAAGAATATGACCTCTGACGGACAAGGATATGACCTCTGTCAGAAACAAGAATATGACCTCTGACGGACAAGGATATGACCTCTGTCAGAAATAAGAATATGACCTCTGAGAAAATGTTGTGAGAGGTGGATAACCGTGTCGTCGAACCACTTTAGGGTAGAAGACTCTCCAACATGATATTGAATACCCCACCAGGTGTGCCTGCCAAACGTCTGCTAAGTTTGGAGTAGAGCTTTCTGCCTTTGAAAAAGAGTTATAGAAACAAAACCACATTTATGAAAGAAGAATTAAAAAGTGTATAACTTGTTTTCCCTTGGGCACAGAAGAGAAGACATACGAAAATGGCGTCTGAAAGTGCGAACATAACAAGAATAAAGAAAATACATTCCCACAAAGCAATTCCCAAACATATCAAGAACAATACATAATAAATGGAATCAAACCCTGCCTGAGAGATGCCATGACAGCACGGCTAAGATACTGAGCCACTGCTAATTAATGTCTTCGACACCTCTTACCCCCAGGCAAGTCTGAAGGTACGTGACGTTCTCTCAAGTAACTAAGCAGGGGGTCTCAAATTCAAAACCACTCTAAGGGCTGGATGAACGCAAGGTAATGGAACAAGGGACACATCATGTTAATGGGTCAAGGGACACATCATGTTAATGGAACAAGGGACACATCATGTTAATGGGTCTAGGGACACATCATGTTAATGGATCAAGGGACACATCATGTTAATGGAACAATGGATACATCATGTTAATGGATCAAGGGACACATCATGTTAATGGAACAATGGATACATCATGTTAATGGGTCAAGGGACACATCATGTTAATGGGTCAAGGGACACATCATGTTAATGGGTCAAGGGACACATCATGTTAATGGATCAAGGGACACATCATGTTAATGGAACAATGGACACATCATTTTAATGGGTCAAGGGACACATCATGTTAATGGGTCAAGGGACACATCATGTTAATGGAACAATGGACACATCATGTTAATGGGTCAAGGGACACATCATGTTAATGGATCAAGGGACACATCATGTTAATGGATCAAGGGACACATCATGTTAATGGGTCAAGGGACACATCATGTTAATGGATCAAGGGACACATCATGTTAATGGGTCAAGGGACACATCATGTTAATGGATCAAGGGACACATCATGTTAATGGATCAAGGGACACATCATGTTAATGGGTCAAGGGACACATCATGTTAATGGGTCAAGGGACACATCATGTTAATGGGTCAAGGGACACATCATGTTAATGAAATAAGGGACACATCATGTTAATGGAACAGGGGCGGCATCAAGTTAATAACTACGATTAAATGATGACGTCTGAAATAGGCAGAAAGAGCCGTACAGGACCATGTATACTGTCAAGATGTAGTCAATGGCCCAGGCACAGAAAGTAGTGAAGAGCTTTGATTGATCGGTCTATTGACAAACAAGGACTTCATTACATTATTTTATTGCTTACCACTCCAAGTCGTATCATCCTATAGTCAGCCATGACTGAAAGGGCTAATCATAAAGTCAGTCATGACTGAAAGGGCTCATCATATAGTCAGTCATGACTGAAAGGGCTCATCATATAGTCAGTCATGACTGAAAGGGCTCATCATATAGTCAGACATGACGGAAAGGGCTCCTCATAAAGTCAGTCATGACGGAAAGGGCTCCTCATAAAGTCAGTCATGACTGAAAGGGCTCATCATAGTCAGTCCTGACTGAAAGGGCTCATCATATAGTTATGCATGACTGGAAGGGCTCATCATATAGTCAGCCATGACTGAAAGGGCTCATCATATAGTCAGGCATGACTGAAATAGCTCGTCATATAGTCAGTCATGACTGAAAGGGATCATCATATAGTCAGTCATGACTGAATGGGCTCATCATATAGTCAGGCATGACTGAAAGGGCTCATCATATAGTCAGTCATGACTGAAAGGGATCATCATATAGTCAGCCATGACAGAAAGGGCTCATAATACAGTCAGTCATGACTGAAAGGGCTCATCATATAGTCAGCCATGACAGAAAGGGCTCATCATATAGTCAGTCATGACTGAAAGGGCTCATCATATAGTCAGTCATGACTGAAATGGCTCATCATATAGTCAGTCATAACTGAAAGGGATCATCATATAGTCAGTCATGGCGGAAAGGGCTTATCATATAGTCAGTCATGACGGAAAGGATCATCATATAGTCAGTCATGACGGAAAGGGCTTATCATATAGTCAGACATGACGGAAAGGGATCATCATATAGTCAGTCATGACGGAAAGAGGTTAGTCCATGGCAGTCTGGCTAACGAGATGGGGATCTGGGCTACTGATTCCAATACAGGTGAGCTTAATGAGAATCCTAGCATTGCACTGCAGCCTGGCGACACCCAGACCACCTTCTCAAGTACGCCTCGGTATGTGAAGAGGGCCCCTGCAACCCGCCACCAAAGAAAGTCTTCAAGGGCACCTAACTCAAGTACTAGTGTCATTATCAGCAACAACACAGAAAAATATTCCATTCCATCGGCGCATGCTCGTGTTGCTACCACTGTCAATGGTTTTACAAAACACGCCCATGTCATTCTTCTCAAACTTTACTATATATCATCCACCATCATGGAGGGATTTGGTCACAGAGTGGCAGAACACTCGCTTCTCGTGGCAATAGTATGGGGTTTGATTCGTGGTATGCTCTCTATACGGTCGGGAAAGAAGCAAGAGATACTTGATTTCTGTGTAGGGCGGGAAGGTCAGTCTCCTCAGCTTTATAATCTAGACCTTCTCCCCCCCCCCCCCCAATTATCGCTTAGTGAAGCTGATTACTAACAACAACATCATGGGTACGCTCCAGTCGACCAGCTGTAAATGGTTACCTGGCTTTGATAGGGAATGAAAGACAGCGAGGAGGTGAATTGGCGACCCTAACTCATAAGAAACTGAAACCTAGTAATATCAAATTTCTAACACTCCATCCCTGACAGCAGTAACTGCAATAAGACTCCCATTCCCTTTTCTTAAAACACATTATTTTCTTCTACGTTGCTTTCAGAGCTTCTTTTACAGATACCAGCATTGTTTTATCTCAGTGCAGCTTTTGTTTCTCATCAGTCGCACAAGGCCAGTACAGGTATTGTTAATTCTCTTGATGTGTGGGACTGTAGCTTTGTAGTGTTTGTTCAACGGCCATTGCCTGTGTCCCATACGAACACCTGTCATTTGTCGACATCCTTATTTTGTTCTAAAGATAATCATTGAGTGTAGTATGTGCGGCTCTCAGCCTGAAGATGATTGCCTTCTGTAGCTAAATAATGTGGTTTTACATAAGAATGCTGCGGGTCCCATAAACTGCAAATAAGACTAATGATACAGTACTGGAGAAGGTACGAACACAAATAAGACTAATGATACAGTACTGGAGGAGGCACAAACACAAATACGACTAATGATACAGTACTCACGGAGGTACAAACACAAATAAGACTAATGATACAGTACTGGAGGAGGCACAAACACAAATAAGACTAATGATACAGTACTCAAGGAGGTACAAACACAAATAAGACTAATGATACAGTACTCGAGGAGGCACAAACACAAATAAGATTAATGACACAGTACTCGAGGAGGCACAAACACAAATAAGACTAATGACACAGTACTCGAGGAGGCACAAACACAAATAAGACTAATGACACAGTACTCGAGGAGGCACAAACACAAATAAGACTAATGATACAGTACTCGATGAGGCACAAACACAAATAAGACTAATGACACAGTACTCGAGGAGGCACAAACACAAATAAGACTAATGACACAGTACTCGAGGAGGCACAGACACAAATAAGACTAATGACACAGTACTCGAGGAGGCACAAACACAAATAAGACTAATGACACAGTACTCGAGGAGGCACAAACACAAATAAGACTAATGACACAGTACTCGAGGAGGCACAAACACAAATAAGACTAATGACACAGTACTCGAGAAGGCACAAACACAAATAAGACTAATGACACAGTACTCGAGGAGGCACAAACACAAATAAGACTAATGACACAGTACTCGAGGAGGCACAAACACAAATAAGACTAATGACACAGTACTCGAGGAGGCACAAACACAAATAAGACTAATGACACAGTACTCGAGGAGGCACAAACACAAATAAGACTAATGACACAGTACTCGAGGAGGCACAAACACAAATAAGACTAATGACACAGTACTCGAGGAGGCACAAACACAAATAAGACTAATGACACAGTACTCGAGGAGGCACAAACACAAATAAGACTAATGACACAGTACTCGAGGAGGCACAAACACAAAGACAATTTATTGCAAGGATCAGAACAAGACGGTCATCCTTTTTGGGCATGTTATGAGAAGAGGTGGCTTGGAGCACGCTGTGACAACGGGAAAGATAGCAGGAAAGAAGGACATGGGAAGGCAGAGAGACAAGATGTTTGATAATCTGAGAGAAATGGTATGGGCGACAATCAACAACAGAGTTGGTGAACGACACATGTGATGGAAATGGATGGAGGTTCAAGATCGCCAACGCCAACCGGCAGGGCCCATGATGATGATGATTAGCTAAATAATAGCAGCTTTCTTTTCGGAGGATGTTGTTGTTGAATGCCTGCAATGAGTGTGTTTACTCTTTCATTATATTCAGAGCACGCTGATGAATGCGCACCGTGGTACTTCAGGTGGGTGTGCTACGCTTGGCTTCGTACGCGCGACACTCACTGCTACCGGGGATCACGTCGATCTCCATCTCGTCAGCCAGACTGCCCTGAAAACATCCTGTGGTCTTGGTAAATTTATTGTGCCTGACCATTGCGCAACGTCCTGGTCAGTGTGGTGTGCCTTCTTCTTCTTCATCTGCTGTCGTTCTCAATCCCCCGCTACCAAGCCTTGAGCAGGGATTTGCAAGTAGCATGAGGTAGTCCAGAGAACGGAATGCATTGTGTCGCTAGTTTACAGCTTCACTGCGATATTTGCACCTTTCTTTTCGAATCATTCGTCTTCGGCACCATGGTGTACCTTACCATGGCTCGATGTCCTGATCAGTATATTGTGCCTGACCCTGGCGCGATGTCCTGATCAATATATTGTACCTGACCCTGGCGCGATGTCCTGGTCAGTATATTGTGCCTGACACTGGCGCGATGTCATGGTCAGTATATTGTGCCTGACCCTGACGCGACGTCTTTGACAGTATATTGTGCCTGACCCTGGCGCGATGGCCTGGTCAGTATATTGTCTCTTACCCTGGCGCGATGTCCTTGTCAGTATATTGTGCCCAGTCGGACTTGCGTCTCAGTTCCCAAAGAGCCACCGTAACCAGCTACCAAAGAAACAAGTTAACTCAACGTCCTGGTCAGTATATTGTGCCTGATCCTGGCGCGATGTCCTGGTCAGTATATTGTACCTGACCCTGACGCGACGCCCTTGTCAGTATATTGTGCCTGACCCTGGTGCGATGTCCTTGTCAGTATATTGTGCACGGTCGGACTTGCGTCTCAGCTCCCAAAGAGCCACCGTAACCAGCTACCAAAGAAACGAGTTAATTCAGCGCGAGTAACATGGAAAAACAAAATCAAGCCTAAGGATAAAAGAAAAGCCACTGTAACCTACTAAAGGTAAATGGTACTCTTAAGCAGACCATCGTTGACCGGACTAGCATCTCAGTTCCATTCTTTTCGGAGACAAACCACACCATGATGTCATAAACTTTGCGGGATTTGGACAATACTTGGTGGGTCCCCTTTCAGCCTGCGTGTTTGAGAATCCTGTTCTGAGCATTCAAGTTCAAGAAGACCTCTTTCAAATCAAGTCATTTGATGACTATTGATTATTGATCTGTAGCAAAGTGTTGAGCCACGAAGACTTCATGTCACTTCAGTAGCTTATGTGTCCACTCTGTCTGCCGGCCCACTCACAGTAGCTAGCTAATGGCTGAATAGGAGGGTATACCAACGGATGTGTGATAGCATGGACAGATGGGCGAGTGGATTGATGAAAGGAAGAAGGGACGGGCGGATCAAATAAAGGCCACACAAACGAATAAGTTGATGGAAGAGCGGATGTATGGAAGGATGCATAGAAGAATTGACAGTTGAATGGTCGGGCTGTTAAATCATTAAGGTAAGGCGGCCGAATAATACTGGAAGGCAGACAGCTAGAAGAATGTGCATTACGGTGAATGCATCAATTCATAAATGAATTTGATGAATGAATATAAGACAGGCACATGAATTTGATGAATGAATATAAGACAGGTCATGAATTTGATAAATGAATATACGACAGATCAGTGAATTTGATGAATAAGGCAAATGAATTTGATGAATGAATATAACACAGGTCATGAATTTGATGAATGAATTTAAGACAGGCACATGAATTTGATGAATGAATATAAGACAGGTACATGAATTTGATTAATGAATATACGACAGATCAGTGAATTTGATGAATGAATATAAGACAGGCAAATGAATTTGATGAATGAATATAAGACAGGTACATGAATTTGATTAATGAATATACGACAGATCAGTGAATTTGATGAATGAATATAAGACAGGCAAATGAATTTGATGAATGAATATAAGACAGATAAAATAATTTGATAGATAATAAAAATCTATTGTTCTGTCATGTATTCATTCACCACCTTCATTTATATGTCGTATATTCATTCATATGACACATACATGAATGCCATGATTGAATATACAACAGACATATGAACTTGATTAATGAATATACGTCAGATAAATGAATTTGATGAAACAATATACAACAGATAAAAGTAGCTAACTAGTGAATCTGCTAATTATCACCATAACCGTCCTGACATGGGCAACAGAGAGAAAATGACATAAATAGATATCTAAGACAACTTTGTGAAGAGCAAGGGAAGCAGCAATTACAATTATGAACCAGAGATGGGGTACTTTACGAAATATGTCCTAGACCGAAACATCTGCCCGATATAAATATAACTGCCAGCATTCGTAGTCTCCTTTCCGACATCTGCCCTGTTCTTTCCCACAGTTCTATATTAGTGACTTTATCATAGCATTTTATTCCATCAGTTTGGTGCAATCGTCCACTGTTGAAAGCCAGGACCGTACTTTTCTTTATTCTTGAGTCACACAATGAAGCGGACATGACATTGTATTTGGAGATCTGTATTTTTGTGGTGGACTTTTCTTTCGAACTTCACGTAACGCAATAAAAACCTCTTTGCTTTTTGTAGTATTCTTAATTTGAAATCTACCAGTACCTTCGAACTTGTCTAGTTTGTTGTTTTACATTGTATATGCGTAGCCAGTTTTCAGGACCGCCACCTGGAGGCGAAGTGGTGCCTAGGTCGGCGACGCCTCGCTGACCGTGACATACGAATCGTTGACTGCTCTTGGCACATTCCCTGCTACGTTTTTGGATCCAGATGTATATAGTTGGTTGGTTGCTAATGCCCACAATGGGTTGGTAACACTTTTGTGCGACCTCAAAAGGACGGAACTTGTGGCAGAATGTAGTAGCTCTCCTGACATCCTGAGTGTGCTGATGAAGTGGACCGGGGTTCTCCAGGCGGTTGTGCAATGCTTGGCTTCAACTGCGTGTCACTCACCACTACAGGGATCACATCGAACCTCACCTTGTCAGCCAGACTATTGTCTTCGACAACAGCCCGTTTCCAGGACGACCAACGATGAGGTCATGTGAGGGTCTTGGGCAGTATATTTCTCC
Organism: Ariolimax columbianus; assembly: GCA_036924085.1. Taxonomy (NCBI): domain Eukaryota; kingdom Metazoa; phylum Mollusca; class Gastropoda; order Stylommatophora; family Arionidae; genus Ariolimax; species Ariolimax columbianus. Next base: position 48,325,623 of record JAVGWX010000009.1, read on the forward strand.
TGACCCTGGCTAATATTGTTTGATCATTGTGTTTTTCCTGACCAGACGTTAGCCTCATCGTCCCTCAAATGTATATAAACATATATTCTATATTATATAACCCTTATGATTGTTCCACAGTCAGCATACGTCCTTTAATGTTTCCGCGAGTTCTGTCATTGCTCTTACTTTTACCACGGTAAGGAAGGGAATATGTGGAAACTTCGAGGCAGCGAGTTGTAAACAAAGAATGTTTGAGGCATTCGATCACAAGACAAGTATCTATCTGCACTACGGTATCATATATAACAAACAACAGAATGGAATGTGAAGTAAAGCGGAGAACGGCATTCGAACACCTGACCTCAATATGGCGGAAGCGCCTTGCCTACTTACTTGCTTTCCGTCTCCAAGCACCACGTTATACAGTATGCATGCAGTATTCAGGGACATGGATTGCCTTGTAATTTGTCTCCAGCTTGTCGCTCCTATTGCATGTTTCCTGGAGGTTGGGGCATGTCATCAGGTGGTCTGGGCCTGTATTGTGCCACAATCACATGTGTCATCATCTTTGTAACCCCATCGTTGCATATTCCTCTTGCACCGTGATACACTAGTTTCCGAGTCTGTTCAACGACGTCCATGTTGTGTATACCATTTCAGAGAGATGAGTTAAAGTAATAGACCGGCGAAACACCCCCCAAAAAGGGGTCACTGGGTTAGTTTTCCTCATTTAACATTTGCGACTATTGAATATAGGCCGAGTCTGATAAAACAAATATATAGACTCAGTTACTTCATACCCTCCTACCTCCTATTATAAACCATACAGGCCTTAAATGATTGTATAGCAAGCAGGTACACTATGTAGTCTATAAATGTAAACATGAAAGTCCCCCAATCCACCCCCCCCCCCTCACACACCCCCCCCCCCCCTCCCCCTCATATGTTATTTAGTTCTCATACAATTCTAAACCATCCCACAGATCTGAACCAAATTAAGCACAGTTACCTGTTAGGACCCTTATTATATTTCTAACTATATAAACTTAAAAGCGATATACAAGAATATTGTAATCAATTTTTCGAAACATTTGCAAAGTCAGCGTAAAGAAACATGAAAGGCAACCCCGTGACCCAATTTGGTTGTCTGGACATCAAATGTGCATATGTTGGGAAGGCCAATTCAGAGTAAGTATTTTAAAGTTCCTTCTTCAAGACAGAATCTGAATGAAAATGGTTTCATATTTGTCGTTAAAAAGATAAAGTACGGTGCATGCATGCCATGAAGGGAGTGGGAGGGATGACGTGGCGAGTGGGAGGGATGACGTAGCGAGTGGGAGGGATGACGTGAGGAGGGGCATGCATGCCATGAAGGGAGTGGGAGGGATGACGTGGGGAGTGGCATGCATGCCATGAAGGGAGTGGGAGAGATGACGTGGGGAGTGGGAGGGATGACGTGGGGAGTGGGATGCATGCCATGAAGGGAGTGGGAGGGATGACGTGGGGAGTGGCATGCATGCCATGAAGGGAGTGGGAGCGATGACGTGGGGAGTGGCATGCATGCCATGAAGGGAGTGGGAGGGATGACGTGGGGAGTGGCATGCATGCCATGAAGAGAGTGGGAGGGATGGCGTGGGGAGTGGCATGCATGTCATGAAGGGAGTGGGAGAGATGACGTGAGGAGTGGGAGGGATGACGTGGGAAGTGGCATGCATGCCATGAAGGGAGTGGGAGAGATGACGTGAGGAGTGGGAGGGATGACGTGGGGTGTGGCATGCATGCCATGAATGGAGTGGGAGATGACATGGGGAGTGGGGGGGATGACGTGGGGAGTAGCATGCATGCCATGAAGGGAGTGGGAGGGATGACGTGGCGAGTGGGAGGGATGACGTGGCGAGTGGGAGGGATGACGTGGCGAGTGGAAGGGATGACGTGGCGAGTGGCATGCATGCCATGAAGGGAGTGGGAGGGATGACGTGCGGAGTGGGAGGGATGACGTGAGGAGTTGGGGAATGACGTGGGGAGTGGGAGGGATGATGTGGGGAGTAAGAGGAATGACGTGAGGAGTGGGAGGGATGACGTGGGGAGTGGGGGATGACGTGGGGAGTGGGAGGGATGACGTAGGGAGTGGGAGGGATGACGTGGGGAGTGGGAGGGATGACGTGGGGAGTGGGCGGGATGACGTGGGGAGTGGGCGGAATGACGCGGGGAGTGATTAATGGTCTAATAACTTGAGTCACGGCCATCTATATTGATACGTGGTTGGGTCATAGAGAGAGGCGAATGGCTATATAGGCGGACTGAACTGAAAGGGGAGATAGATGGTTGGGGTGGGGGGCGGTTTGGGTGTGGATGAGAATGGGGGTGGGGGAGGGCGGGGTTAGCAGCCAAGATTTGGATGAAAGAGTTGGCACGAAATGGGCGGTGGAGAAGGAGGGAAGACATGGACGGGTGGAATGGCGACGAGACGGTAGGGTTGGAGCATGGGGAGAATTGCGGAAAAATTTTATATTAAAAATTAACAACTCTCATAATTATCCCAGGCAACAAGAGATTGGACAGTTGAGAGAGGATGTAGGCGAGTTAGGGGAAGAAATGAGCGAGTTCAGAAGAAAAGATTAGCTGGGGGTTGGGAATAGGCACGTTAACGGAGGGCGGGGACAAGATGAATTAATTGAGGAGGTGAACGAGATTGAATGTTATTGGAGAGATAGGATTGGCGTCTTGAAGGAATGAGATAGGTAGGTTGAAAGGGGAAGAGATTGATGGTTGGGAGGGTGGCGGAGAGATGGGCAGGTTGAGGGAGGGGGTAGAGATTGGCAGATTGAGAGGGAAGGCAGAGATTGGCGAAGGGGATGAGATTGGCGGTTGGGGAGAGATGGGAGGCAACGGGTGGTTTGATGGAATCGACGAAATAGATTTGCGTTGAAATCAAGTTTTGCCAAAAGCCAGCGATACCAAAGTGGTGATGAGTCGTGGGTTTACGGGTACGACCCGGAAACCAAGCTGCAGTCGCCACAATGGAGACATCCCTGAGGTCTAGAAAAGCGAGGCAAGTGCGCAGCAATGTCAGTCATGTTGATCGTTTTCTCTTACTCCCGTGGGATTGTGCATCACGAGTAAGCATCACAAGGTCAAACCATTACCAAAGAGTACTTCCTGGAGATCATCCGACGACTTCGTGTTGCTGTTCGACGCAACCGGATCTGTGGACAATGGGAACTTGGCAGCTTCATTATGACAACGGGAACTTGCCAGCTCCATCATGACAACGGGAACTTTGCAGCTCCATCATGACAACGGGAACTTGGCAGCTCCATCATGACAACGGGAACTTGGCAGCTCCATCATGACAACGGGAACTTGGCAGCTACATCATGACAACGGGAACTTGGCACCTCCATCATGACAACGGGAACTTGGCACCTCCATCATGACAACGGGAACTTGGCACCTCCATCATGACAACGGGAACTTGGCAGCTCCATCATGACAACGGGAACTTGGCACCTCTATCATGACAACGGGAACTTGGCAGCTCCATCATGACAACGGGAACTTGGCAGCTCCATCATGACAACGGGAACTTGGCACCTCTATCATGACAACGGGAACTTGGCAGCTCCATCATGACAACGGGAACTTGGCACCTCTATCATGACAACGGGAACTTGGCAGCTCCATCATGACAACACACCCGCCCATTCGTTGCAACTGATTCAGACTTTCTTGGCCAAACACAAGATTCCCCTGGTTCGTCAAGCTTCTAATTCAGCTGACATGGCTTCTTGCGATTTGTGGCTATTCCCCAAGCTGAAAATTCAGCTGAAAGGGACCCGATTTGAGTCACGAGAATACATTATGCGGAATGCGACGACCGGATGTACTTCATTCCCAAAAAAGTCTTCCTGAAATATTTCAAACATTGGAGAAGTATGTGCAGTCGCTAGTACTTTGAAAGGGATTAGGGTTTCAAACCTCCAGGTGAATAATTGTATTTATCCGGTCCAAAGATCGGATACTTTTTGAACACACCTAGAGAACTTGCAAATGCAGACCAAATCATAAGCCAGGCAGAGGTGAGAGATCTAACACAAAGCATCCCAAATCCCACCATGGAAAAAAAGCCAAGTCCCCTGAGATGGTAGAAAACAAAGAGGGAAAAGGAGAAAATGGAACAGACAGATTTAGAAAGGAAATTTATCACAAAGAATATCTTAGGAGAGTATACCCATCAGAATCATATATACACGTATACACAGATGGCTCATCTAATAAAGCCACATCCAATGGAGGCGGGGGAGTCTATTACAGACTAAGGAATGGAGAAGAAAAAAAACTCGAGTATTAACAACGGGATAATACTCCAGATACTTCCGTGCAGAAGGAGAGGCACTGAAGGTCGCAGCTGAGCTTGTATTCCAAGATAAAGATATCTACACACAAAACTTAGTATTTCTGACTGATGCCGCGTCAGTATTAGCAGCGCTAAAACAACACAAAGATGAAGATCTCGAGCAATGTATGTTCTCTCTGACACAGCTCTCATCAGAACACCCAAGGTTGGTCATACAGTGGATCCCATTCAACTGCAATATTGAAGACAATGAAGCTGCAGACAAACTAGCAAAGTGTGGAGGTGCATCCCCCCAAACAGACCTGAGTATCCCATATAATGAGGCTAAGATAATAATTAAAGTCAACTTCATGGGAAAATGGGCTGATCAACACTTTGACTTCCGTAAAGAAGACAGCTAATATAACTTAACTAGAGAAGAGCAAGTCATTATCTTCAGACTAAGAACCGGGCATAACAGACTCAAGGGTCATCTTTACAACAAAATGAGGATTGGGACAGATGACAAGTGTCCATGTGCGGAGAATATCATGACAGTGGAACACATCATGCAAAGCTGCACGCTCGTGCAGGACAAGAGAGAACAATACTGGCCTCGCGAGACAGATATGAGACAAAAGCTGTATGGAGATAAAAACAGCCTTACAAACAACGGTGTCCTTTGTAAGAGAAACCGGGACCTTGATCTGAGGATAAAGGAAGAAGAACACATCTAGTACATACATGTTTCTTCATGTGTATTGTTCTTCAATGAGTAGATGTGTCTGTACTTCCTATCGGTAGTATTACATAGCAGCAATGAACGTGTCTAGAGGCCAGAATATTCCGGAGTGAATAAGTTAAGGAAGGACACAATCAATCATGTGTTATATGCGTGATTTCGATAATCAGACTGCAGGGCAAGATGGACTATGGAAATGGCAACTAAAGTAGTTGCCCGGATGTGACCGCAACGAAGACAAAACAAAGGTCATTAATATTCAGGGCAGGCCGTTCTCCGAAGTGGGGAGAGATTGGCTGAATCCTGGAGCTAGACAAATAATTATAGCAAATCAAATTTCTGAGGCCCAGTCAGCTTTGTCTCGTTGGGCCGAAGTGGGCCCCGGGTGGTTAATTAAAAAGAACGCTTGAATAATTGGGCAGGGCTGACTAGGTGTGTACCTCCATTGTTATCGTGTATCATGTTTGACGGTGGTGATGTCCACGTCCTTCCCTAAAGTTGAGACGGTCCTTGTATTCTGAGCCTACTTATATGTCCTCTTTTACCCCAGTAAGAGCACGGGGCAGCTCTTTAGCTGACCTCATTTTATGAATATCGCTTCAAATGAACAGTCCTTTTTCTCCAGACCATTTTGTATGTACTTTTCTACAGAAGTGTTAAATGTCAGTGTTTGAGGGGGTGAATTTTTAGGGACCATATTGTACTAAAAGTGTTTTCGGAGGTGAAGTGTTAAGAACTATATTATACTAAATGGCAGTGCTTTATGAGATGAAGTGTTAAGGACCTTATGTACTAAAAGTGTTTTCGGAGGTGAAGTGTTAGGGACCTTATTGTACTAAATGGCAGTTCTTTTTATGGGGTGAAGTGTTAGGGACCTTATTGTACTAAATGGCAGTGCTTTATGGGGTGAAGTGTTAGGGACCTTATTGCACTAAATGGCAGTGCTTTATGAGGTGAAGTGTTAGGGAACTTATTGTACTAAAAGTGTTTTCAGAGGTGAAGTGTTAGGGACTTTATTGTGCTAAATGGCAGTGCTTTATGGGGTGAAGTGTTAGGGACCTTATTGCACTAAATGGCAGTGCTTTATGAGATGAAGTGTTAAGGACCTTATTGTACTAAAAGTGTTTTCGGAGGTGAAGTGTTAGGGACCTTATTGTACTAAATGGCAGTTCTTTATGGGGTGAAGTGTTAGGGACCTTATTGTACTAAATTTCAGTGCTTTATGGGGTGAAGTGTTAGGGACCTTATTGTGCTAAATGGCAGTGCTTTATGAGGTGAAGTGTTGGGTGATAGAGAGAGAGAGAGAGAGAGAGTAAGGGAGAGAGAGGAAGGGAGAGAGATGGAGGAGGGAGTGAGAGCGAGAGGGTTACATAGATATTGATACTGACTAACATTGTCCGATCAGTGTTGCCTGAACAAATTTTAGTCTCCTCTTAGCGAGATAGAGAGAGAGAGAGAGGGAGAGAGAGAGTTACATAAATATTGACTCTGACTAACATTGGCCGATCAGTAAGTGTTACCTGAACAAATTTTAGTCTCCTCTTAGCGAGAGAGAGAGAGAGAGAGAGAGAGATAGTACCGAAAGTGAGAGCTGGGGGAAATAAAATTGAGTGGTGAAAGACAAAGAGTTAGAAATAGACAGATATACACAATATAAACTGGCAAAAGATATTTAAAGAAAAGTGAGTTAGACAGACGAGAGAGAGAGAGAGAGAGAGAGAGAGAGAGAGAGAGAGAGAGAGAGAGAGCAGCAAGTGAGAACAAACAGTAAACGGGAAATTGAGGACAGAAGAGGTCAAGGGCACTTGTTGGCATATAAACAACGCAATACTTTGAGAAATATGCGCTCCAAAAGGAGGAGAGTTTCAAGCTCATCTCTGGGACAGAGTATCACAGATGTGGAGAGAAATGTTGAGAACAAATTGTTTTCAGTTGGGTGATATTGTTGGGATCCAGATGCTGAGCAGTGCATGAGCTGTAGCGTTTAGCAACCCAAAGCTGACTGCTAGCGTTAGGGCCAGCGTCCCAGAGATGCCAAGACCCTTCTTCCGGTACACGTTGTCTCCTTATTCTCGTTCGTCGAGCATTTTCTTATCACGTCTACACGTGAAGGCCAGTTCTATGGATTTAGGCTGCTGTAGTGGAGAGTTCTTCAGGGCACCCAAACAGCTTTGTGTGGATATTCGTCTCCGTGGGCCAGTGCTTGGTACCCATTTGGCTAAGCATACGACAGTCTTCCATGATGTGTTGGGATGTCTGTGTCGTCTGCCCGCACATACACATTGGCGATGGGAGCCAATTTTAGCCAATAGGCTGCAGCAGGGCAGACTGGCCAAGAAGAAGGGATCGAAGAGGGAAGGATAACCTGGTACCCAATAATGCCATGCTGAAGTTGGATGTGTAGGGCCGAAATGTGCAAATACCGTAATCAAGCTATAAACTACGACACAAAGCATTCCGTTCTCAGGACTACATCCTGTTACTTGCAAAGCCCCTTTCAGAGCTTAGTAGCCGGCGTTTCGTCGTCGTCTTCTTCTTCTTCGTTCATCCTCAGATCAAGTTCCCGGTTACTCTTACAAGGGACACAGTTGTTTGTAAGGCTTTTTTGAAAATCTCCATACATATTTTGTCTAGTACATACCTCGCCAGGACAGTATTATTCTTTTTTCCTGAGTGAGCATGCATCTTTGTAGATGTGTTCCACTGTCATGGTGTGCTCCCCACATGGACACTTGTCATTTGTCCCAATCCTCAATTTGTTGTAAAGATGACCCTTGCGTCTGTTACGCCCAGTTCTCAGTCTGAAGATGATGACACGCTCTTCTCTAGTTGAATTACAGTGAATGTCTTCTTTTTGACATTGAATAAGGTTGCAGTCCTGTCAAACCACCTGGCTGAAATTGCTTTCATTCAAAGTTACAAAACGATTCAGTTAGGGTCTTCAATAGAAATTACTGACCGATATCCACAACTTCTTTTCTGTTGTTTGACGTATATGTTTCCCAAGTCATGGAGTGACCTGGTAAAACAGTTCAGATGTAGTCTGAACACGAAAAGTTAATATAGATACCTAGTCTGTACAATGTGTGGTGACTGTTGGGACAACCGGCCTTTATTCCTCAACCATTTAAATCAGTAATAGGAATAAACGCTGCTGTAATTGTAGTAGTAGTTTTCCGAGTTCTAAAAATACACCTGTCCTTTCGATTGTCTCCCCTTTGTTAGCATTCTAAGAGTTTTTCCCCTTCGTTCCCTACCATAAGCGAGTTTTTAGGTAATTAAGAAGAGATTTAGCAAGGATTTCCTTTTTTTCATGAAATGTTAAATACTAAAACCAAAGAAAGAAAGAAAGAACGTTCGTCAGGAAGAACAATAATGCATAACGCGGAGAACCAGAAGTAAAAGAAGAAGCAACTGCCTGCTTCGTTGTCCTTAATATTCTAGACGTGATGAAAGAAGTAAAAAAAACTGCAAATACTGCGAAAAATAAACCGGGTTATCCTTGGCCATGCCAAGAACAGAAACCCTGTTGTCGGTTGGGCTTTCACTGGGGATGGTAATGAATGGGTATCTTTGTATAGCAGTTTTCAGCGTGTGTATGTTTGTGTGTGTGGAAAAATGGGGATTGTGGGGATTATGAGAGTGGAGGAGGGAAGTGAATAAATTCAGACAAAGGGAAGGTAGCGCTCAAACAGCTGTCGCTATAGCTTGGTTAAAACCAGCGGTTCTAAGCATGGTTTGTAAGTGGGTGCAGTGTTCAGGGGCAGAACAAAGAGTCCAAACCACCGACTAGATAAAATAATATTAACCATAGATATATGAAATAAAACAGCCAGGCGGTAGCGCACTAACAGATATGTCATGTGTTAGACCAACAAGTGTACCTTATTTCAGACAAACAGGTACATTCAACTCTAGATCAACAACTTTACCCTCATTCACACAAACAAGTACATTCAACTCTAGATTAACAAGTTTACCATATTTCACACAAACAAGTACACTCAACTCTAAATAAACAAGTTTACCCTATTTCAGACAAACAAGTACACTCAACACTAGATCAAAAAGGACACTCTATATCAGACAAACACGAATATTCAATTTTAGATCAACAAGCACTCTCATTTCAGACAAACAAGCCCACTCTATTTCAGACAAACCAGTATACTCAACTCTAGATCAACAGACACACCCTATTTCAGACCATCAAGTACACTCAACTTTAGACCAAAAAGCACACTCTATTTCAGACCAACATGAACACTCTACTTCATACCAACGAGTACATTAACTTTGAACCAACAAGCACACTCTATTTCAGACCAACAAAAACTCAAAATTTTAGATCAACATGCATGAAAGCAAATTATATTTCAAACCAACAAGTACAATGAACTCTAGACCAACAAGCACACTCTATTTCAGACCAATAAAAACACATAATTATAGACCAACAACCACACTCTATTTCAGACCAATAAAAACACCTAATTTTAGACCAACAAAGCACACTCTAGTTAAGACCAATAAAAACACCTAATTATAGACCAACAAGCACACTCGATTTCAGACAAATAACAACACCTAATTTTAGACCAACAACCACACTCTATTTCAGACCAATAAAAACACCTAATTTTAGACCAACAAAGCACACTCTATTTAAGACCAATAAAAACACCTAATTTTAGACCAACAACCACACTCTATTTCAGACCAATAAAAACACATAATTTTAGACAAACAAGCACACTCTATTTAAGACCAATAAAAACACATAATTATAGACCAACAAGCACTCTATTTCAGACCAATAAAAACACCTAATTTTAGACCAACAAGCACACTCTATTTAAGACCAATACAAACACCTAATTTTAGACCAACAAAGCACACTCTATTTCAGACCAATAAAAACACATAATTATAGACCAACATTTCTTTTAAACATCGCTGTCCAGTTCTTCACCGTCGTCTTCCACACACTTGTGTCACCATACACTGCCTGCGTTTTGCGATGAGTGTCAACTGGTCGACATCCTTCAGCTGTTAGAAACCGAATGCCCCATGTGCAGGCTTCAGCTCTGGTATGAGCTGGATTAAACCGGGAGGAATTTTTTCTGCTAGGTGGCTAGGCTCGAGCAGCGTATTACTCCGCTACGTTGAGACAATAGCCGCGGAGGGTGGTTACTGGACTTGTGAGTGAATCTTAATAAACTCAAACATTAGAGCAAAGTAGACCTGCAGCCTGTTAGAACCCAGCCATGCTGCTCTAAACAAAGCCCCTAACCTTGGCCGGGGTTATGCCATGTAACACAGTTAGTCGCCTTTTACGACATGCTCTCTGTGGCGTTCTTCTTGTCCTTATCACAGCCTAAGACCCCGGCGGACCACTCGAAAATAACAGTTACGGTTTTTATACATAATATATTGAACATGTTAGGGTGTAATAGCTTAAACAACTCTTATTAAACATATTGGTGGATGTCGCTGTCCCGGGTTTTCGCTTCACTGAACTTAAAGCAACACACAACACAATATATCAATAAAATTTCAAACAGAAATGAATGAAGGGATGGGTGGAAAAGTGCTGAACGTTTCGTGTAAAATGTAATGACTAACCCAAACAATAATGTCAACATCAATAAACCGCAACGCATGGAGCAGAGCATAATCTTCGAACTTGGCTTGGCTGGACTTCGTTCATTCTCAATCTCCCACTACCAAACACTGAAAGGGCTTAAGTAGCAGAATGCAGTCCAGAGAACGGAATGCGTTGTGTCGTAGTTTACAGCTTGGCTGCGATATTTGCATCTTTCGGTCCAATACGTCTGATTTTAGCAAGCATTTTGTGAGTACCGGTTAGCATTCCCTCTTCGATCCCTTCTCCTTAGCCAGTCTGCCCTGCTGCAGCCTGTTATCCAGGATCACCGCGTGGAGGTGTAGAAGGGTCTTGGCAGCTTTGGTTCTCTGGCCCTGACGCTAGCAGTCAACTATGGATCGCTGACCACTGCAGCTCATGCGCAGCTCAGCTCTAGTTCTCTGACCCTGACGCTGCTCAGCATCTTGATCCCATCTCCGAACTTAAGACCGAACACATCAGACTTAACAAACACATATGGGAACTGAAACGCTAGTCTGGTCAGGCACAACATATTGACCAGGACGTCGCGTGAGGGTCAGGCACAATTTACTGACCAAGACCCTTATCTCTCTTCCAAGTAGCGATCCGTGCAAACAGGCTGTATTCAAAGCAGTCTGGCTGACGAGAAATGGATCGACGTGATTCCCGTGGTAATGGGCGCCACGCAGATTAAAGCCAAGCATAGCACAACCGCCTGGAGGACTGCGGCCCACCTTCATCAGCACGCTCGGAAAAGCTGCAACAACCCGCCACTTAACGCCCTTTTCAGAACGCACAAAAAGAGTAAACATACTCATTGTGGGCATTACGCAACAACTACAACTACAGCAGCAGCAACAACAACAAACACATCGACAAGTTACACCCTGCAAACGAGCCCAGCTGTCGCAACTACACATATCCACACGAGACAGTGCAACATGTGCTGCTGGCATGCAAGAAGAGAGAAGTATTAGCCGTCTTCCCCACCAATCATTAACACCTTATCCCGCAGCCTTCCCCAACTACAACACACCTGCACAGTTCTTCAACCTGGCATTGGCTGCCGAAGAGCGAACGGGATCAAGATGCCGAAGAGCGAACGGGATCAAGATGCTGAGCAGCGCATGAGTTGCAGTGGTCAGCGACCCATAGCTGACTGCTAGCGTCAGGGCCAGCGAACCAGAGCTGAGCAGCGCATGCTGCAGTGGTCAGCGACCCATAGCTGACTGCTAGCGTCAGGGTCAGCGAACCAGAGCTGAGCAGCGCATGCTGCAGTGGTCAGCGACCCATAACTGACTGCTAGCGTCAGGGTCAGAGAACCAGAGCTGAGCAGCGCATAAGCTGCAGTGGTCAGCGACCCATAGCTTACTGCTAGCGTCAGGGTCAGAGAACCAGAGCTGAGCAGCGCATAAGCTGCAGTGGTCAGCGACCCATAGCTGACTGATAGCGTCAGGGCCAGCGAACCATAGCTGCCAAGACCCTTCTACACCTCCACGCGATGATTCTGTATAACAGGCTGCAGTAGGACAGACTGGCTAAGGAGAAGGGATCGAAGAGGGAATGCTAACCCGGTACTCAAAAAATGCTTGCTGAAGTCGGAGTGTTGGACCGATAGGTGCAAATATCGCAGCCAAGCTGTAAACTACGACACAACGCATTCCGTTCTCTGGACTACATTTTACTGCTTACCCTTTCAGGGCTTGGTAGTGGGAGATTGAGAACGAACGAAGAAGAATAATAAGAAATAGCGAACAGCTCGGCAGACCTAGTGAACCAACAAGGCATTGACCGACAACTGTGTCGTGGTGGGGCAGGCAACCCACTTCAGAGAATGTTTGTTTTAAAGGTTTACCGTTAACAGATCGGACGTGTCGTCAGGGTCAGGTAAAAAATACTGGCCAAGACCCCCACCTCACTTCCACCGCAGGTCTCCATGGAAACGTGCGGCTTTCATGGCAGACTTGCTAACGAAGCGGGGTCGACGTGATCCCTGTAGTAGTGAGCGGCACACAGATAAAGCCAGGCATAGCACAACCACGTTAAGTACCCGGGTCTACTCTGGACGTGAGAAAAGCTACTACAGCCCGTCACTTAACGCCCTTTTCAGGGCGCTCAAAAGAGTAATATTACTGACCGTGGGGTATTCAACAACAAAGATGGTACTGGTCTGTCATGGAATGCAGGCAACTTTCAACCACAGACTAGAAACAGTCGTCACTTTCAACCCTGGACAGATCCGTCCCTTTTAACTCTGGACAGATTCGTCCCTTTCAACTCTGGTCAGATTCGTCCCTTTTAAACCTGGACAGATCCGTCCCTTTTAAACCTGGACAGATCCGTCCCTTTTAACTACAGACAAAGTCATCCCTTTTGACAACAGAGTCGTCCCTTTTAACTACAGACAAAGTCATCCCTTTTGACAACAGAGTCGTCCCTTTTAACTACAGACAAAGTCATCCCTTTTAACCACAGAGTCGTCCATTTTAACCACAAATAGCCGCACGTTAAACCACAAACTCAGTCGTCCTTTTAACCACAGCCACCCTTTGAACTAGGTCACGCCATTTTAACCACAAAGTCGTCCATTTTAACCACAAATAGCTGCACTTTAAACCACAAACCTAGTCGTCCTTTTAACCACATAGTCGTCGCATTAACCAGAGGATTCATATTTGTGTATGAGTGTATGTTTCCTGCTTGCCTTCTGCCATGTATGTGTGCATACATTTACTCCTATTCGTCGCGTGTGTATGTCTTTTCATGTGTGTGTGTATATACTACTCTTTTCATTCTGTCTATGTACGTATTTGTATTAAATGTTTTCCATTGCCTACAGTATGTCTGTATAAATGTTTCCCCTTGACTTCAGTATGTCTGTATAAATGTTTCCCCTTAACTTCAGTATGTCTGTATAAATGTTTCCCCTTGACTACAGTATTTCTGTATACATGTTTCCTCTTGCCTTCAGTGTCTGCATACATGTTTCTCCTTGCCTGCAGTGCCTTCATATATGTTTCCCCCTTGCCTTCAGTATGTATATACACATGTTTCCCTTTGCCTTCAGTATGTCGGTATGCATGTTTCCTATTGCCTTCAGTATGTCGGTATGCATGCTTCCCCTTGCCTTCTGTATGTCTGTAATAATTTTCCCCCTTACCTTCAGTATGTCTGTGTAAATGTGTACGTGTGTGTGTGTGTGTGTGTGTGTGAGAGAGAGAGAGAGAGAGAGAGAGAGAGAGAGAGAGAGAGAGAGAGAGAGAGAGAGAGAAGACCTTTACTCCGAGACACTGCCGTTGTCTTCGCGTTCTCTATCCTGTCAGCTTGATTTGCCACACTATTCATCTGTTCTAGACAAACTTTCCAGTTCCCATCTTTCCGTGTCAACCTGAACAATGCCTTTGTTGAATGGTCTATGGCACGGACCCTCATCTGTCTTGCACCTATTCTTTGTTCTTTTGTTAGCTTATCTTCTTTCAGTCTGTCCTATTCGTTTCTTCCACGCATTTATTGGTGGCGACTACTAACAATGGACAACTCTAGCATAGGTTTTCTGATGCACTTTGTTTCTGTGTATGTCCGTTGATAAATTATATATGTATGGCTGTTTATATATATTTATGATACTCGTTGTCTTTCTTCTGTACGTGCGTATTTTGATGTCGTCACTGTTTGCCTTACATGTTGTGTATTGCTGTTGTTGTGATTGAATGCCCACAATGAGTATGTTTACTCTTTTTGTGCTTGCTGAAAAGAGAGCCAAGTGGTGGGTTGTAGTAGCTTTCCTCACATCGCGAGCGAGGTGATGAAGTTGGCTCGTGGTCCCCTCTGGGATGCTGTCATTTGCCTGGTTTAATCTGCATGACGCTCACTAATACGGGGATCACGTCGATCCACATCTCGTCAGCCAAACTGTTTTGAAAACAGACTGTTTCTAATGGATAATAGATAGTGGTCTTGGTCAATATATTGTGTCTGACCATGACGCGACGTCCTGGTCAGTATATTGTACCTGACGCGACGTCCTGGTCAGTATATTGTGCCTGACCCTGACGCGACGTTATGGTCAGTATATTGTGCCTGACCCTGACGCGACGTCCTGGTCAGTATATTGTGCCTGACCCTGACGCGACGTCCTGGTCAGTATATTGTGCCTGACTGGCGCGACGTCCTGGTCAGTATATTGTGCCTGACCCTGGCGTGACGTCCTGGTCAGTATATTGTGCCTGACCCTGACGCGACGTCCTGGTCAGCAATATTGTGTGTGACTGGCCGTACTAGCATCTCAGTCCCCTCTGCCTGTGCATTTACTGATGCATATATACGTGTAAGTGTGTGTGTGTACAAATGATATCCCGTGTGTATTTCATGTGTGTATATACTTCTCAAGGTGTGTACGTGCCCCCTGTCTGTCCCTCACATTTCCCTTCCCTTTGTAGCTAGTATAAGTAAGAGTACTTGTGTCTTAATTCACCCAAAATAGAGTTCCCATCGAACGTAACAGGACATTCCATTTCGGGTTAAGGGGAGGACAGGTTGGAATAATGTTTATTTTAAATTCATAAGTAAAATTTAGATAACGATATAAGTGTAGAAAAGATGGTTATATTCAGTTTTCTGAAGGGTTAGGTGTATGGCTAGGGTTAGTGTTATGGTCAAGAAGCATGGTTGTTATTACATCGTCTGACAGCATGGATAATGTCACACTGCCATACAAACTGGATGCAACTCTTCTTGTCATGCACCAACGTTCACAGATTCAAGAAATTACCTTCTATTCTCGCAGAATGTTTGACACCCCCAACAGCTAAATGTGGACTATTATGTGACGTCACTACCTCAAATTCGGTGCTAAAAATAGATACTTCTTTTGTTTGGGTTGAATTAAGACGCAAGTACCTAAGTAAGTTTCCAGTTATCATTTGTCTATGAGTGTAATCGTGCGTATGTATCTTCCCTTTCGCGTGTGTCACAGTGTACGTGTGCGTATATGATGTTCCTTAACTGCACATTCTGTTGTTGTGTAAGTATGCTTTTAGTTACCTTCCCCCTTTCAGCTGCATGTGTAGGTGTATTCTATGTGTTTTCATGCGCATATCTACTTATGTTTTCTCATGCCCTTCGTCTGCGCGTGTACGTTTGCAAGTGTATTTTCGCCTCATTGACTCCCGTATTTTTTAGCACGTATCTACAATGCACGTGCTTGTGTGTGTGTGCTTATGTATGCGTGTGTGCGTTAGTATGTGTGTATGCGTGTGTGCGTGAGTGTGTCTATACGTGTGTGTTTATCTATGCGTGTGTGCGTTAGTATGTGTGTATGCGTGTGTGCGTGAGTGTGTGTATACGTGTGTGTGCGTGTATGTATGTATGCGTGTGTGCGTGTGTGCGTTAGCGTGTGTGTGTGCGTATATGTATGAGTGTGTGCGTGTATGTATGAGTGTGTGCGTAAGTGTGTGTGTGTGTGAGTATGTGTATGTATGCGCGAGTGTGTGTATGTATGCGTGAGTGTGTATGTATGCGTCCGTCTGTGGTCTCGTGGCAGACATTGCCGTCCGAGATGAAGTGTTAGGGCTTCATTGTACGTACACGTTTGTGTTTGGTGACAAATAACCTCATCCTGCAGGGGAGTGAGAGAGAGAGAGATAGAGTGAGAGTGAAATGAGAAGAGAGGGGAGAGAATGCGAGGAGAGAGATAGCGAGAGCGAGAGAGAGTGTGTGTGTGTGTGTGTGAGCGTGAAGGGAATGTCCAATCAAATAGCGGAAATAAACTCGGTCGTGGGTTCTGTATCCTCCCCCCTCTTCTACCTCCCTGCCCACCTCCGTGACCTCTCTCCCATGCTTCCTTTTTTTGCACTTGAAGGTCAGTCAACACCAGCCCCTGCACGTTTGTCAATACTGATGACCTCGCGGTGACCTTGCGAGCACAGCTGACCGAACGCTACTTGCACATTTCCTTATTAATTTCCGTCAGCACAGCACAGCCAGCCACACGTTATCAGCTGATGCTGTCCATGTTGCTGTTAGGGGGTCCAGTGGCATCCGGGCAATCACCCTTCGCATAATGTCATGTAATGACATCTGCACGTGTTTGTCATTTGTTGTCTAGTGGTCTACAAAGTGTTCCATTTATCTGGCCTCGTATGAAGAAGAATGTTCAGATGATGATACAGACGATGATACAGATGATGATACAGATGATGGACAGAGTACGAAACGAAGTAATCAGACGGAACGTGGGTGCAGCACCGTGCATGGAATACATGGAAAGGCAGATAATAAAATGGTTCGGACACCTGGCACAAGAATGCAGCCAAAGTTACCAGCTGCGCGTATCTACAATACCAGACATCAGGGTTGCAGAGCAAGAGGCAGACGACGAAAAAGATGGATAGATAATGTCAGTGAAACACTGAAGAAGCACGAAATGACAACAACATTGGCGAAAAAGATAGCACACGACAGAAAACTACATCTCCTCATGGTGTCTAATGACACACGTGGATAGAGGACTTCTTCTTCTTCGTACGCAGTCAGACAGTAACCATTATTTTTTTGAAAAAAGCGGCGGTCATCCTGAGGCTGTCGCCACTGCCATAGAGCTTGTCTTGCAGTTCCACTGGTGGATAGATGACAATGATGATGATATGTTATTTATCATGTAAGCATGTTTATACCACAATGACATAGAAGAAACGGATATTCATGTAAGAACTCTAAAAGCAAATTGATACTTGCGTATTAATTCACCCCAAACAGAGTTCGCTATGGTCCCATCGTACATCACGGGATATTCCATTTCGGGTTAAGGGGAGGACCTGCTGCAGCCTGTTATCCAGGACACCCCGTGGATGTAGAGAAAAGTTTTGATAGGTCTGTGTGGATAGCCCAGACGGTAGCACTCAGCTTTGGGTCGCCGACAGCTCAAGCACCGCTGAGCATCTTGATCGAGAAATGGTACGATAGGGTCACCAGCGTCGACCTTCTAGAAAGATATAGTCAGATCTCATCTGAGAACGACATACAGAGAAGACTGACGCTGGATTACCTTGCGAAAAAGAGCTCTGCGACATTGCAAGACAGGCACTGTTCTGGAGCCCACCAGGTAAGAGGTGTAGGTGCAGACCAAAACAAACTCGGAGAAGAGAACTGGAGTTTAACATGATGGAAGCGAAACAGACGTGGTCTGTGTTGGGGAAGACGACAGGGAATAGACAGACAGGCTTGGAATCTGTTGGTAGAGGATCTATGCTCCTCAGAAAGTTAAAGGGTTCTGACTGATTGTACATTTAAACCGTATTATGTGCGTCATTTGTCACTGCAGATCCTCTTTCGACATGTCTGTTTTTTTTTCTTTCAGTTTATTTTTTGAATCCAGGGCGTCTTCCTAGCCTTTTGGTTATCTCTAGACTGCATGCAAGGCCGCAGGTGGTTTGAAGGCAGACGCAACCTTCTCCCAGATTAATTACCAATAATGACCTGTTTTAGAAGCCAGAGACTTAAACGTAAAATAAAAACATAAAAAAAAGTTAGTGGATGTCTGCTGTGCATGCTTTGAGAACATGTGGCTAGAATTTAAAAATTATTGGCAGTTCCACTCCCGATTATTACAGCATTTGGGACAAAGTCAGCTTATGTGAAGAACAAGTACTAAAGGTCGCCAGAACGTCAAGCCACTTCAACGTGAAAGTCAATAAATCGACGTTCAAACATGTTCAGAAGGACAACAAAGGCGGTAACAAGCCACGGGTTGAAATATGCCTGCTCAGCAAACGTTCAGTCTACGTGCGTGCAGAGTACTCCAGGTGTGACGCTGATGTGCTGCACAAGCGGGCTTCGCGCTCAACACACAACAGGCACGCATTGTTGGTCGCCATCTAACTTGTAGAATCAAAATGTATAGTCGTGTAAATCTCTCTCTATCTCTCTCTCCCTGTGTGTGTGTGGTGTGTGTGGTGTGGTGTGGTGTGGTGTGGTGTGCGCGGCGCGGCGTGCGTGCGTGCGTGTGTACGTGTCTCTGTGTGTATTTATTTATGTATGTATGTGGCAAGATTACCAATAAATTCGATGCGCATAGCTTTTAGAGCAAGGAAATGTAAATGAAACTGGTTGTATATAGACTCTGCAGAATCTTCTAAACCAGTATAAAGACGTTAAGTTAAGTTAAGGTTAAGTATGTAGTCAAGAGGTTAAGACACTCGCCTCTCACGGTGATGAACTGAAACCGTGGGCGATCGAATCCCGGAAGTTTCAAGCGACCCCTGGTCCTACGGGAGGTAAGACCAGAGTGCCTACATCCCGAGCTACCTCCCGTCGTCTCGACCAATAGTCTTGCCACTGATCCAATGTAACTCGGGATAAGAGTGAGATTGATGACCAGCGCATTCACTTCCTCACTATAATCCAAATACAGCGCAGGTCACATTATTCAGACAAAATCTTCAGATATTGTGGTCATCATCGCTTCGCGATGAGCAATAACATTCACACACACACACACACACACATATCTATATATATATATATATATTGTGTGGGGGTGGGGCTGTGGTCGAGAGGTAAGGTAATATATATATATATACATACACACACACATATATATCATCTGGTTGATCAGTCTTGAGACTAGTTATAAGGTTGTCTGTCTCTCCATTTGACTCTCTCTCTATCTATCTATATATGTGTGTGTGTGTGTGTGCGTTCGTGCGCACACTTCTCGTTGCGATTGGTTCCCCACGTACGGAAAGTAATGGCAACCTACTTTACTGCACATATGCCAAGAAATCTATAACAGTCACACAGGTTGACGATTGGAAGAAGCGACTTTCTGTCTGCAAAGGCCATGCTACTTACTTTATATAATAACCCGAGTGGGACCTAGGATAACAAGAATATGTCCACTGTCACTTTCTAAGCATGGCGTAAAAAACGAATAAAGTTTATTAAAGTTTTTAAAAAAAACTGCCATTATACTCAGCCACTGCAAAAACTTGGATACAGGATTCCTGCAAAAGGAATCAGCTGCATTTTAAATCTATCCTTCACATTGGAGCTAATTGGAGAATGATAGGAAATGCTTGGAAAAAGACGATGTGGCTGCGTCTTAATTCACCCCAAACACAGTTCCATGGCTTCACATCGAACGTCACGGGACATTCCATTTCGGGTAAGGGGAGGACAGGTTAATAATTTTATTTTAAATAAATAAAGACTACGACAGAGACAGAAGTGTAGAAAAGATGGCTTATTCAGTTTTGTGATGTGTCAGGGTTATGGTTAGGGTTTAGGATTATGGTTAAGTTTATGGTTAGATAACATGGTTGTTATTACATCGTTAGACAGCATTGATAAAGCTACTCTCCTTATCATGGATCAACGTTGACTGATTTTTTATTAATTTTTTTTCGTTCGCCTTATTGTGTCTATTCCCCAAGGCGGTGTGCGTAGCATTGTTTTTATTTTGCTACTGTCGTTCCAGTGTATTCGACTTCGACATTCATTTTATGTAAGGATCTGCTTCATCCTGCATTTTCTAACGGTTTGCTTCCCTGGGGTTACGCCCGGTGCTGTGATGGGAATCGAACCCAGCCCCTTCGGGTTGTGAGCCGTATCACTTAACCACTAGCCCACGCCGTTGACAGATTCAAGAAATGCATTACTAAGACCACTAAAATAAGCGACAGCAGAAATTCTGATCTACTCTCGCAAATTGTTTGGCACCCCCAACTAAACAAATGGACTATTCTGTGACGTCACTACCTCAAATGTGGTGCTAAAAATATTTGTGTGTGTGCGTGTGTGTGTGTGTGTGCGTACCAACAGACTTTTATTAAAGGTATTAGCTGCAGTGTTGTCCTATGCGGGTTTGCGAGGCCTGGGCTGGGCGTCCTGCTCGTTAAAGGAAAGTGAAACGTCTGATATAGTCTCTCCATTCCAGGTGTAGAGATCGCCGCTGGATTCACTGTTCGGCTTGCCGTTCAGGAGTGCCCATGCCAATGGCCTCTCCTACATTATTGTAACCCCAGGAGCGCCTTCAGGAGGCGCCTCCTGTTTCTTACAGAACCTGCTGTGGGGTGCGACCCAGTACCTGGCGGTATAACTTAGCGGGCAGATTGGGCTCATTAGCTTTGGTTGGCAGCCAATCTAAGAGAAGGTGAACTCTGACTCGAAACCCGAGTAGACGAAGCTTGTTAGCCTGTTCCTGCAGTTCGCCTAGGAGAGACGGAACTCTGATTTAAATCCCACAAGTCCCAGAGACTAATGACTAGTCTTAGGACGATGAGAGTATCATCGGATGTCTCGCGTAACTAGCATATGAGGGCAACGACTCCACTGCCTTGTTAAACCTCAGAAGAGAGTAGGGCTACGAGAGTAAACCCAGACAGACAATCCAGAGTGGTAGCACCTACGGCGGATGGTTTCAAAATTGCGAAATCATGTCGGCAGTTCTTGCAGCTGAGCTGGTGCCAAATTGTCATGCTTTGCATCCTTTTGGATTACACCAGTGAGGCCGAGAAGGAGGTTCATGCAGTTTGGGCAGCCCAGGGTCTCCATATTCAGCGCCGAGGATTGCGCCCTGAGACACTACTCACAGAGTGCGACCCGCATGGTCTGCAAAGACTGAGACGCCTATGAATGTCCTATGCCTCACATTTGACCGAAAATGTAAACCAATGAATGGTGTGAATGAGATGCACAATGAGGAAGATCAAATACGAACGACAATGCAGTGCCACTACAGATATTTCCTCTACCACACTGGGCCAATTGGGCAAGACTAGAATCAAGTTAAAAAGCTTCCAACATAATTTCCTGAGGGAAATGTCCGCGCATTGATTCTCTCATATTCTCGTGACCGTACACCTGAGTAGGCGATTTGTCGATGGCCTGGCCCGTGTGGACTAAAGGGCGACGTCCAACAAATACACAAATTGTACACGTACAGAATAGCCCTGATTGCTTCAACTTTTTGAGTTAACGAACTATGGTGCAGGAATCCTGAGTTCAAGGTGGCAGGAGACATGTTGCCAGATATGTGACAGAAATGTAGCCAGAACACAATTTAAAAGTCCCAAAAATTGAATTCAAAGTTATAATATAGTTTTATATATATATATATATATATATATATATATATATATATATATATATATATATATATATATATATATATATATATATATATGTGTGTATGATGTGTGTATGCGCGCGCATGTTTTTGAGAGAGAGAGAGAGAGAGAGAGATGTGTGCATGAAATATATATATATATATATATATATATATATATATATATAGAGAGAGAGAGAGAGATCATGAGGTCGAGAAACCTATGATCTTCAAATACTTTCTATAATGCTCGGCCGAAAAGCAACGGAATGCAATTTAATTTGGTGATAAATAAAATATTTGAGAACAAAATTCCTTAACGAAATTCTGGTGTCACATATAGCATTTCCCTACATTTGAACAGAGGGTATAAAGCAGGCTTGACATGAGCTCGAAATCGCGTACGTGTTGCAGCTGGTTGGACATTTTTTGCACCAACTGATATGGGCAAAATCTAGGTAAACATTATCTCGCCACTGTGGAATTATATAATAATTGGGTAATTTCCAGCCGAGTTGAACACAAAAATGTAATGGTCATTGATTTCTCTGCTTCATTATGTGTACGCGCATATATATATATATATATCAGGTCAGGTCAGATCATCCCGTAACCGGTAAGGTCGTTGGGGCACACGTGTAGACATCCTCACAATCCTATGCCACCCTTCTCTGTCAGATGCCGCTGGTCGGAGACTGGTCCATTCTTTTATGTTGTCCTCCCACCTCTTTTTGGGCCGGCCTCTTCGTCGTCTGCCATGCACCTTTCCGTGGAGGATTGT
Source organism: Ariolimax columbianus (assembly GCA_036924085.1). NCBI lineage: Eukaryota > Metazoa > Mollusca > Gastropoda > Stylommatophora > Arionidae > Ariolimax > Ariolimax columbianus. Next base: position 48,348,194 of record JAVGWX010000009.1, read on the forward strand.
ATTTGCAAGACCATTTGATCTCGAACCAAGTGAGTTTCCTTCTTTTGACAGTTGCCAAGAGGTCTTCGAAAGGCCCTATTGCTGTTGTAATTCTATCTCGTATTTCCTCATTTGTAACTCGATCTTTGTACGTGACGTTTAAAAGTTTTCGGAAACATCTCATCTCCAAGGCCTATATATATATATATATATAATGAGAGAGAGAGAGGGAGAGAGAGAGAGATAAAGAGACAAGGGAGGCGTAAATGCATTCTCTGGATAGTCATATTTAGTAACATATTTATAAAAACATGATCTGTGCTGTCTGATTCTTCTTTGTTGTTTCTTATGCATTGTTTGTCTTCATTGTTTTGAGTCACGCTCCTTCAACCACAAATCCTACTGGAACATATTATTGCAATGGGGGCTCCTCACTTGTTTCAAACCTTCTGAGTTATGCCCACAGCGACATAAGTAAAAGGTTTGTTCCATAGTAGTTACACTACTGTCAGTGAATGAAGTTGTTAGAGACTTCAGTATACTAAGTCAAGGTTTGTCCCATAGTAGTTACACTACAGTCGGGGAATGAAGTTGTTTGAGACTTCAGTATACTAAGTTAGGGGTTGTCCCATAGTAGTTAGACTGCTGTCGGGAAATGAAGTTCTTAGAGACTTCAGTATAATAATCCACAGATTGTATGAGGTAGGGTGGCTAGTTCATTTTCTTGCTGTCTTTGACTTTCATATCGTATGCTATGTATTATTTTACAGCTGGATCGACTGGAGCGTACAGATAACTGGATTTGTATCCCATATCTTTGCCATGAAAAGCGAGTGCTCAGCACTATGATAATCGTGTGCTTCGCTTTGCAGTAATTAAACGGCACAACATAACAATTTGCTCTGCTATGGTAGCAAAACCTGGTCTTTATCCAAAGCAGCAGAGAACCAATTGAGAACAGCACACGCATCTCTTGAAACACGCCTGGTGGGCCTAACTCTCAGACAACAGTGGCAGAGCGAACTACACAATAGCGACATCCGGAGAATGTCACACATCAAGCATGTCTTACAGTACGTCAACCGTTCGAAACACCGCTGGGCTGGTCATATATCCAGAAGACAAGATGAAAGATGGAGTACCATAACCACCACCTGGACTCGCGCGACAAAAAGAGACGGCCCGCAACTCGCTAGCGAGATTCACTAGAAAAATACAACATTCACGACCCCACAGCAGACAGACTACTATCACACTAGACGACACAAAAACGACTGGATTCTGAGTTAGGACCCTCTAAAGGGTGACCACGCCTTGACGATGATCGGGTCGAGCTAAGAACTAAACATAACTATTGTAACAAACTCAGGTTATCTTCGCGTGCACTCTTCCAGGGAAGCCGTACAGTAGACCAAACCGTACCGTACAGAACCAACGTCTTCAGGCAGTCGATAACCTCCCGTACCTTGGCAGACAAGCGAAATTCACTGAGTTTAACAGTAGGCTCGCCAAAGGAAGCTCTGCGTTTGGGAGTCTGCAAGCTAACGTCTGAAGCCGACAAGGCATCAATGTCGCCAGAAGTGTCTCGTGTTGTAGTATTAGCCGCTATGCTACATGCCTGTGAAACATGGAAAGTGTATAGCAGACACACCGGGCAGTTACATTGCTTTCACGTTTATGATCAGGTGGCAGGACAAAGCTACCAACGTCATAACTAGGTGTACATGTTGAGGCTTCTGCAGAAAGCCCAGATAAGATGGACGGGACATTATTTTCACTTGTCCGATGAGCGCCTCCCCAAGCAGCTGCTATACGATGAGCTCAGAACTGGCAGATGCTCATAAGTAGGACAGAAGAAACGCTACAGACACTCAGTGAAAATGTCTTTGAAAAGCTTCAACATTGAAGCCACCTCCTGTCTGCTCGGAACCGCTTCACGTGGTGTTCAGATTGAAGAGGGAAACGTCATCGCCGAGGTCAGAGAAAGCGAGCCGCCTGAAAGAACAGAATGCATGGTCCACAGCCAACTACTCAAAGCACGGTTTGAGTGTGTAGGGCCCGGATTGAAATATAGTCATATAAGGTCACACCTCGAAAAACAATTCTGATACTGTCGCTTGCGATTGACAACTATTACTATTAATTAAATGGCATATTTGATTGATTGACATCCTATCAGTCTCGAGAGACAATGGGTTTCACGCTAAAGAGGGGACTTAGTTGCTGCCCTTGCTTTGGTCGCACACGTTTGTAGTCTGCATCTTGACGCATCTTGTCTTTTGCTGTCTACAGACCAACACACAAAGCCTGCCTCCAGCTGGGTCTGTCTTTGGCAAGTTCCTCCGAGTTACAGGTGTTCATATCCAACGCAGAGAAACGGTCTTCCTTTGTTACGCTTGCCCGTGTCAGCTCTCCGTATAGAATATCTTTTGGTACTCGCTCATCCTCCATTCTGCACACATGACCAAGCCACCGCAGGCGGCGCTGGCGGAGAATCGTAACTAAACTGACAATCTTTGCACGGTCTAACACGTCGCTGTTTGTCACTCTTGTCAATCTATGAAATTCCAAGTATGCGTCTCAGACAGCGCATTTGAAAAAGCATTTAGTCTTTTTTGTGGTTTTGTGAGGCAGAGTCCATGTTTCACTGGCATAAAGCATGGTACTAATCACTTATGTTCTATACACAGCAACCTTTGTTTGTGGAGATGGTCAGCATATTGTTATTCCACACTCTATGTGAGAGTCTGGCAAGTGCTGATGAGATCATTCCTAATCACTTTTGCAGCTCTGCCTTCAATAAAAGGTTGTCGGTGACGATATATCCGACATAAAGTGATTTACTACCTTCAGATATGGTGTCTACTACCAGTTAAACAGAAAAGAGCAGGTGGTGGTCTTCAGACTCCGCAGAGGCCACAGCAAACTGGGCCACTGTCTATTCAATAAATTGAAGATAGGTACTACTGACAAATGCACCCGTGGTACAGGGAAAATGACTCCTGAACATCTACTGCAAAATAGCACGACTTACGAGGACCAGAGACAGCACCTGTGGCCATCACCAGTGCTAACACTATAGACAAGCTCTATGGCAGTGTCGACAGCCTCAGGATGGCCGCTGCTTTCTTTGAACAAATTCAAGACGACGTCTCACAGCGTACGAAGGAGAAGGAAGAAATGTCACAGCCTAACAATTGTAATATAAACCCTTTTCACCTCCATGTGTATTGAGTTGTTCGCAAAGTCCCTACATTTGGATTATACTTCCATGATAATGTACTGACACAAACACAAGCCAGCCATCTATACAAATGTAGCAAGCACAACATTTTGAAGTAGCCATTTTTGTGAAAAGTGTTTGCCTCTCTGTATTCTTTAGGCGGAGGCACTCACTTTTCCACCCCGGGCCGCAGCCTTTTAGGTGATATCAGGACGTATTCACCAGTTCTTGGATGCGTGTCTGCGTCTGTATGTACATATGCTAGTTAAGTGGCTCTCAGAGGTCAACCTAACCAAAGTGTAAAGGAAGGGCCTCACCCTGAGGGCGCCTATGAAAGTTGTGTAAGAGTGTGGCGTGGCTTGGCTTGGCTTCGTTCGTTCTCAATCTCCCGCTACCAAACCCTGAAAGGGCTTAAGTAGCAGAATGTAGTCCAGAGAACGGAATGCGTTGTGTCGTAGTTTACAGCTTGACTGCGATATTTGCACCTTTCGGTCCAACACATCCGACTTCAGCAAGCATTTTTTGAGTACCGGGTTAGCATTCCCTCTTCGATCCCTTCTCCTTAGCCAGTCTGCCCTGCTGCAGCTTGTTATCCAGGATCACCGCTTGGAGGTGTAGAAGGGTCTTGGCCGCTATGGTTCGCTGGCCCTGACGCTAGCAGTCAGCTATGGGTCGCTGACCACTGCAGCTCATGCGATGCTCAGCATCTTGATCCCTCGTGTAAGAGTGTGCTTGTTGGACAGAGTAAGTTGAAACAGAGTGTGAGGTAAGAAGAGATAGGCGACCTTATAAATATATATATACGATTAGAATATGTCGGAAGTAGCCCAACAGTCGTGAAATGGTCTTATCATAAATAATTGTAGCCCATAATTTCACAAATTAAGACGTAGCTACCAATTCGCGAAAATTGGTCCATTTCACAAAAAAGTAGCCCAAATTCGCAAAATGTAGCCCAATCTGGCAACTGTCATGGGATATCTGACGATTGTCGGCAAATATTGTCCCTGTGAGTTTGCGCGGTGTCCCCCGGGTCGCCACGGTAATGAGGCAGGCTTGACTGCTTAACGAAATCAGTAAAACATACACGGGTAATGAGATTCTATTGCTGTATGTTTGGTGACAACGTCACGTCTGATGAAATGGCGAAGTGGGCGTATTCACAGTGTTGGGCATTCAGCCGCCCCCCCCCCCCCCAGCCAAACAAAAAATTTTAAAATTGGAGGGGAGTGCTTAAATAAATATGTCAAGACTTGGTAAGTTACTACAGAGCATGTTATGTCATGCCTTATTATGTCGTATTATGTAAATGACATGTCATGTTTCTGGTCAAGATACGCGATGGTATGTGCTACAGTTAGCTTATGGTTAAACTATGTTACATTCTGTTACGGTTATGTTATAGTTACGTTATGTGATGTCACGTTATGTTATTCCATAGTAGCGCTATAGCTAGAATATGTTCTTTTCTGTTGCGGATATGTGATGTTATGTTATGTTACAGTTACGTTCTGTTACGGCTATGTTATGTTATAGTTACATTATGGCTACAATATGTTACGTTCTGTTATGGTTATGCCATCTTATGTTATGGTAAGATGTTGGCTACACAATGCTAGGTTATGTTATGTTTATGTTATGTTATGTCATGCCTTATTATGTCGTATTATGTAAATGACATGTCATGTTTCTGGTCAAGATACGCGATGGTATGTGCTACAGTTAGCTTATGGTTAAACTATGTTACATTCTGTTATGGTTATGTTATAGTTACGTTATGTGATGTCACGTTATGTTATTCCATAGTAGCGCTATAGTTAGACTATGTTCTTTTCTGTTACGGATATGTGATGTTATGTTACAGTTACGTTCTGTTACGGCTATGTTATGTTATAGTTACATTATGGCTACAATATGTTACGTTCTGTTATGGTTATGCCATCTTATGTTATGGTAAGATGTTGGCTACACAATGCTAGGTTATGTTATGTTTATGTTATGTTATGTCATGCCTTATTATGTCGTATTATGTAAATGACATGTCATGTTTCTGGTCAAGATACGCGATGGTATGTGCTACAGTTAGCTTATGGTTAAACTATGTTACATTCTGTTACGGTTATGTTATAGTTACGTTATGTGATGTCACGTTATGTTATTCCATAGTAGCGTTATAGTTAAACTATGATCTTTTCTGTTACGGATATGAGATGTTATGTTACAGTTACGTTCTGTTACGGCTATGTTATGTTATAGTTACATTATGGCTACAATATGTTACGTTCTGTTATGGTTATGCCATCTTATGTTATAGTAAGATGTTGGCTACACAATGCTAGGTTATGTTATGTTTATGTTATGTTATGTCATGCCACGTCATGTTATAGTTACGTTAGTTACATTTATGGATAAATTATGTGACCTTCAGTTATAGTTGTGTCAGGTATTGTTATAGTTATGTTACAGTTAAATTATGGTTAGACTATGTTAGGTTCTGTTACGGATATTTCATGATATGTTATGCTATAGTTACGTTACAGTTATGGTTAAATTATTTTACGTTCTGAAATGGTTGTGTCCTGTTATATCATGCCACGTTATGTTGCGCTATACAATACAATAGTACGCTTAGGCGACCAGGGGCCAGTCGCGTCGAATGACCAGGTCCATGACCACGTCTGATGGCCGTGTCCCAGGCGTCCTGCAGTTCTGTTGGGGAGGTGGCCACCTGTTTTTTATTTAGCCAGGTGTTGCTAGGGCCGCCGCGAGGACGTCTCCAGGATGAGCACGGTTTCTTCCCGTAACTCACTCCCACAGCCTGTCGGGGTATCTCGTGGGCAGGAACTTCCCAGGAAAGGCGAGCAACGTGACTGAAGAGGGAGAGGAGACGGCGATCAATCGTTGAGACAATGCCTTCAAGTTGAGTACATCGAACTACTTCACTGTTGGAAATCATGTCATGCCAGACGACCCCGGGGATGCGCCTTTGGTTGCGCATGTGGAAGGCCTCAAGACCCGTCTGGTCCTGTTGTGGTAGTTTTCGTTTGAGTTAGGTTGTGTTTAAACTAAGTTTGGTCCTGTTATGTTTGAGTTAGGTTATGGTTAAACTAAGTTTGGTCCTGTTACGTTTGAGTTAGGTTATGATCAAACTAAGTTTGGTCCTGTTACGTCATGATATGCCATGCCATATTACGTTCTGTTTTAGCTACGCTGTAGACGTTATGGTTAAGGTATGCTACGCTATCTTATCTTATGTCACAGTATGGTTATATTAGAAAACGACAGCACTGCAACAATGACATACCCATGGGTGCTCGGTTCTCTATCAGTTAATGACGAAGGGTATGTTAAATTTCTGTAGCTCGCTGAACACACCTGTTTTACAATCTATGACATCACTACCAGTTCGGCCAATCTTTGGCTTCTAACTCACACCCAGTTTGTGTATTACCGTCTCATATAACGCCATTATCTTACGCGAACAAGTAACAGTGGTCATTCCTCCTTTCGAACCCCCTCGACATTTGCCCTTGCATCCAAACACAGACTGTGTTGTGCTCCCTAAATGCATACCGCATCCGACTTCAACACGAATTTTTTATTAATGAAATCAATTTACACGTAGACGGGACCTTTTCATGTCATGAATCCGCACACACGCAAGTCTGGGTTATGACCTGATCCACGATCGACTTGGCCAAGTCGGTCAGGTCATTCATTGAGTACAGCATACCGCCTCCGCAGCACGCTTTGGATATTTCTTCTTCTTCTTCCTTCTCCTCCAGTTCTTCTTACCCCTCTATTTGTTTTTCTTCTTCTCATTCTTCTCCTGTTTCGTACGCTGTCCAACGTCGACTTGAATCTGTACACAGACTGCAACTATCACACCGGGGCTGCCCACGCTGCCATGGCGCTTGTCTAGTCTTGGCTCTGGTCATGGCGCTTGTCTAGTCTTGGCTCTGGCCATGGCGCTTGTCTAGTCTTGGCTCTGGTCATGGCGCTTGTCTAGTCTTGGCTCTGGCGCTTGTCTAGTCTTGGCTCTGGTAAATGACCACATGTGCTTTCTCTGGTACTCGTATGGCGGCCAATTTTACAGCAGATGTTCAGCTCGGGATATGGCTTGGCTTGGCTTCGTTCATTCTCAATCTCCCGCTACCAAACACTGAAAGGGCTTAAGTAGCAGAATGTAGTCCAGAAAACGGAATGCGTTGTGTCGTAGTTTACAGCTTGACTGCGATATTTGCACCTTTCGGTCCTACACATCCGACTTCAGCAAGCATTTTTTGGGTACCGGGTTAGCATTCCCTCTTCGATCCCTTCTCCTTAGCCAGTCTGCCCTGCTGCAGCTTGTTATCCAGGATCACCGCGTGAAGGTGTAGAAGGGTCTTGGCAGCTTTGTGTGCTGGCCCTGACGCTAGCAGTCAGTTATGAGTCGCTGACCACTGCAGCTCATGCGCTGCTCAGCATATGAGGAGAAGTCACTAATACCCGCCACGTAACGCCCTTTTCAGGGCGCACAAAAGAGTAGACATACTCATTATGGGCATTAAACAACAACAACAACGGGGACTTTGAAGCTCGTACACCAGCTCTTCTATTGCCGTCAAACACTGATTGGTGAGGGAAAGATCCCTACACAAAGCTCTCATGAGTTTTGAGTCCGCTAATCCGCACAGTTATGCTCACATTAGCAAATACGATACTCTCTTTCAACCTTCAGGTGTATTCTATTGTTCGCGTCACTCCCACATTGGGATACACTTTCATTACATTAGTAGGAGTGACATTAACAACAACAAAAACATGACAATTTAATGATTTAAAAAAAACAAGCAAGCTAATCTTCTGTGGGCGTATGAATGGCAGAGTGCTAAGGCACGATGTTGTTTTTAAAAAAAAATGTTTCAATAGGAAGCTATTTATAAAATTCAAAAATCCTAGTCTGATCACTGCGTGTGAATGCAGGGATAAGTGGTTTTTGTTCCTTGGTCCAATTAACTATTGATGGCGTCCAAAGCATTGAGAATAAACGCTGCAATGACAGTTTTCAAAATAATAAATGTTATATCGTCTATATACGAAAGCGAACGAAGAAGCAGGGAGAAGACATGAATAAGCTGCAGACACAATGATAATCGTCATTGGCCCTTTCCGTCTTGTCAGGCCATAGTAATTGTGCTCTGAACAAGGGGATGTAACTACAGTCCATGACGATAACACAAGTGACTCGTAAGACCAATCCAAGCATAGAAGCGTCTCCCACAGTGTATGCAAGGAAAGTCAGGACCGTTTTGGGACATCGCATGGTGTGGTGTGTCTTCTCCCACGTTGAGTTTTTAGTCTATCAGCAATGAGTTATTCCTGTGACTGTATTCCATTCTTAATCATGCCCCTCCATGTAACACGACCCATGGCATCCAATGATGATAATAATAATAGTAATAATCTTAGTTCTTAGTCGACCTGTTCCTCTACAGGGGCAGATGTCCCTGTGCAGGACCCAACTCGGGTAGCCAGGAGAAGGGTTTCCTGCTTAGCGGGCTAGGCTCGAGCAGCTTAATTCTCCGCTGCGTTAGACATCCGCGTGCAGAGGGTGGTTAACCGATGTGTGAGTCCATCTTAATTGACTCAAACACTAGTACAAAGTAGACCCACAGCCTGTTAGGCGCCATCTATGCTGCTCTTACCAAATCTCCTAACCTTGGCCGGTGTTCTGCCATGTCACAGTTAGTCGCCTCTTACGACATGCTCTCTGTGTGGCAGAGGTGCTATTCTCGACCTTCTCACACACAAAGACACCGGCAGACCACTCGCTAATACTTAGTAGTAATAATAATAATAATTAATAATAATAATAAAAAGAAGCAGAAGAAAAAGAAGATGAAGAAGAAGAAAACTAAAGACCATAACAAGTTTAAATTTTTTTTCTTAAAAATACAGCAGCTTACAAGAACAATAGGGCACAGTCATATTTAATTTTAAAGAAAGGTCTACATTACATGACAGGACATATTTTTTTGTCAGGGAGTGATGAATGTTTGGAATGCATTGCCACTTGAAATAGTGGAGGCAGGGTCAAAACATTAAAAAATAGATTGGATGCGCATAATGTATTTCTAAATCAAGTGAATGATCGAAAAAAAACTGGTGTTTACAGACTCTGCAGAGTCGTCTAAAACAAGTGTAAAAACGTTAAGTTAAAAAGAAAAAGAAGAAAAAGATTAGAAGAAGAAGAAGAAGAAGAAGAAGAAGAAGAAGAAGAAGAAAAAAGGAGAAGAAGAAGAGCAAGAAAAACGAAGAAGCAGCGTTCTTGTGTGAGTTGGAAATCTCGGGCCTACATCATTAGGTGAGAAAACTTGTTTTCTAAGTCTCTGCGAGAAACTAAAAATACATTGGCAACAACATGCAACAATGATTACACTCAAGGGCAATAGAGGCCGAGAACTGAAGAATATATCGGTCGCCGGGAAATCAAACTGCATACGAAACTCTGAAATGATCAATTTGAGGTAGAAGTTAGCTGGCTGTTTGGTTCAGGGCCAGTGAACCAGACCTAAAAATGTTTTTCAAACGAAAACAGCAGCACGCGACATGATCGAATAACTATTCACACGAGAAGCATGGATCCAGGTTATATAATGATATATCAGCAACGAGAGCAGTGAAGAATGGAGCCGCAGGAATCTACGTTGTCTACCCAGATAAAGAGAGAGGAAGAGTATCGTCTGGTCAGGCAAAACATACTGATCAGGTATGATAGTCAGGGACTGGATAAATATACTGGCCAAGACCCTCGCTTTGTCTTCCTAGTAGCCCTACCTAGAAACGGACTGTTCTTCATAGCAGCTTAACAAGATGAGAGATCAGCGAGATCCATGTAGCAGTGAGCGACACGCAGATGAAGCCAAACATAGCACAACTGCCTAAGGATCCCGATCCACCTTCATCAGAACACTCAGGATGGGAGGACAACTTCTTCCACCCGCCACTTAACGTCCTTGTCAGAGAGCACAAAAGAGTAAACCTACTCATTGTGTGCATTTACAACAACAATTCAGATAAAGAAAACGAAGCCACTAGTTGATCCACTGGATAATTCTGTTCAAACTAGACAAAAAAATAGGAATGACTAGTAACACAACAAGCCAATGCCAATATGCTGTTTTCCTCACAGATGGTAAGTCAGTTCTGCAAGTCCTCCAGAATGATAAACTGCCTGAGTTTAAAACAGGTTCAGACGAACTAGGTGCCAAGAAAAGGGGAGTGCTATAGTGGATACAAACACATTGTGGTATATCAGGAAATGAGACAGCAGACAGGTTAGCAAATACAGTGAGAACACGTCAAGAACAGACAATTACTTTCCAAGAAAGGAAGACTCTCACCCAAGCCATAAGGATAGTCGACCAAACTAGAGACAACTATCACTGTCTTGATCGAGCACATGAGGACGGGGCATACCAGATTGAATGGCCACTTACACAGACTCAAATTGGCACCATCACTCATTTGTAGGCGCGGACAAGCAGAGCAGACAGCCGAGCATATCCCGCAAGACATATGCTTAGTCAATTGGGTACTGAGCACTGACCCGCGGAGACCGATCTCCACACAAAGCTGTTTGGAAGCCCTGAGGCTGACCCGCAGAGACCGATCTCCACACAAAGCTGTTTGGAAGCTCTGAAGCTGACCAGCGGAGACGGATCTCCACACAAAGCTGTTTGGAAGCCCTGAAGATGACCCGCGGAGATGGATCTCCACACAAAGCTGTTTGGAAGCCCTGAAGCTGACCCGCGGAGACGGATCTCCACACAAAGCTGTTTGGAAGCCCTGAAGCTGACCCACGGAGATGGATCTCCAGACAAAGCTGTTTGGAAGCCCTGAAGCTGACCCGCAGAGACGGATCTCCACACAAAACTGTTTGGAAGCCCTAAAGCTGACCCGCGGAGACGGATCTCCACACAAAGCTGTTTGGAAGTCTCATCGAACTCTCCACTACAGAAACCTTTATTCAGAGAACTGATTCACGTGAAGAAAGATTATTGTTTTAATGTGGCAAGGAAGAAGAAGAAAAAGAGTAAGACGAAGAAAAAGAAGAAGAAGAAAAAGAGTAAGACGAAGAAGAAGAAGAAGCTTGCATCCTGGTCAGGGACCCTTAACTGGCCAAGACATTATTCCGCCTCAAAGTGGCGTCCTGGAAACAGACTGCTGGCTCTTTTAGGAATTGAAGAGGAAAGACAAAGCCGGGACCTCAAAAAGATTTGCTGAGATTGGATGTGCCAGGACGAAAGGGCAGATAAGGTAGTTTGCTGTAAACTACGACATAACATCACAAATGCCATTTTCAGTTTGGACGCTGGAAACACGAACGAGAATTGCAATTACCAATGAAATCGGGCGCCCTCTGAAAACGGCTTTTGCCGGCTAATCCTTTCAATACCAAAGCACCATGAACAATAAATCTGTCCTCACGTTGATTTCAATCAACATGGAGGGTCTATCCAGTGACAAGGAAACAATTTTGGCAGAGATAATTACTCAGCGCAAATGCAAAATCAATATGGTCCAGAAGCGCAATCGCTGACCGAAGACCGAACATACAAGGAATGACACTAGTTGCGGAGGTCTACTGTATAACGTGGTGCTTGGACACGGAAAGTAAGTACATATGAACGTCGAAGTAGAAGAAGAAGAAATTATCAATTTGAATTATGATTGTGGGTCGGAACAAAAAGGAGAAGGGGATTGGTTGTGGGGGTTGAAGGTATGGGTTGACAGGTTGAATTGCAGTGCTACTAAGAATCATGATTGTGAAGACGATATATATGTTGTTTCCCACAACAATACCACTCATAACCGGGTTTGTTTCATATCATCAGCAAGTGCCGTGTCTGCAGCGGAGGTTAACAGCAATGGATCTCCAGCTGTCTGTGTCCCATGCCAGCTTGGTAAACTCAGTCAGATTGTGTCCCGAACATATCTTGATATTGTCCCTCTAGATGTACCCAGGTTTTCCTCTGGCTCTCTTGCCTTCGGGTACTTTGAGGCTAACGTCTGGTAAGGTAAAAAGCACTGATCAGAGAATGTTGGCAAGGTTCAGGAGATATACTCTGGCAAAGACCCTCACCTGACTGGACGACGAGGCTAACGTCTGGTCAGGCAAAACACACTGATCAGATAATGTTAGCCTGGGTCAGGATAAATATATTGACCAAGACCCTCACCTGACGGGACGATGAGACTAACGTCTGGTCAGGCAAAACACACTTATCAGATAATGTTAGCGAGGGACAGCAGAAATATACTGGCCAAGACCCTCACCTGACCTCCTCGTTGGTCGTCCTGGAAATACGCTGTTGTCGAGGACAACAGTCTGGCTAACACGGTGAGGTTCGACGTAGTATAGAGCGACACGCAAACGAGGCCAAGCATGGCACAACCAGCTGGAGGATCTCGGTCTACCTTCATCGGGATGTGAGGAAAGCTACTGCAACCCGTCACTTAATCTCACCACTTGTTTCCTATGTTTCGGATTCGTCCAAGTGATTTGAAGACCCATATATCAAAGGCTTCAATCCGACTCGTCCAAGTCATTTGAAGACCCAGATATCAAAGGCTTCAATCTTCTTTTCCATTTTCTTTGTCAGGGTCGAGGCTTCTCCTCCACAGAACAAAACTGTAAGGTTTCCTTATATGGCTCAGTCTCTCACAGCAGAAAGGTATCCCCACCTGCCTAGAGCATCGCACAAAGCACGAACTCCATAGATATTGCGATGAACGCAGGGATCTCTGAAAAATTTACATCATGACACGACCGTCACAGCTCGAATTCGAACCCCGACAGTCTGAACACGAAGCAAACTGCTTGACCACTTCGCCACAGAGACATTAAAACAGAATGCATTTAGCATATTGTTTATGAAACGATAACGTATTTTTTTTTAAACAAACAAACATGTACATGCATAGTCAGATACCGTGTTAACGCAAAAACAAAAATGATGCAGCCTAAAAATCTTCATCAGCGATAACAAACAAAAACATGAGCTATCAAATCAAGAGGATATATTATATATATATATATATATATATATATATATGGAGACACACTGATTGCGAGCAGTCTGTCTAACGAGATGGAAGATCGACATGATCCACATGGTAGTAAAATGGATTCTTTTTTTTACAAATACGGTACTAGTCTCTGCCCGCTGACGGCTACAGACACGTATCCATACACTAGCCAACACGTCCACATTGCAAACAGATACAAACGCTAGCCAACACGTCCACATTACAAACAGATACACACGCTAGCCAATACGTCTACTTTACAAACAGATACACACACTAGCCAATACGGCCACATTACAAACAGATACACACACTAGCCAATACGGCCACATTACGAACAGATACACACACTAGCCAATACATTCACATTACAAACAGATACACGCACTAGCCAATACATTCACATTACAAACAGATACACACACTAGCCAATACGTCCACATTACAAACAGATACACACACTAGCCAATACGTCCACATTACAAACAGATACACACGTTGAGCAATACGCCCTGATATGCCAAAAGGAATACTGCCTGTGGTGGAAGGAAGCGTGCCTTCCCCATTAAAATCCAGAAAGGCAAACCTTAAATCAAACCAAAAAATCATCTACCCAAAAAAAAGCACCAAAAAAACAACTGTCTCAAAATATGTTGCCGGTCGTGCTTAACGGACGTTCCTTGCCACGTTTGCTGGAGTTAAACAGACGCAGCTAGACTGTATCGCAAAGCTGATATAATGTCAACAATTGTCTGGTTTATTCCATCACATATTTCCTCATATATATGTACAGCACGATAGCTGAACAACTGATGCCTCCCCAAAAGAATGGATACATATTTATACTGATGGGTCTGCGTTTTAAGGCCACCATTAAAGCGGGATATATAGTTTACATAGACAGAACATATGATGAGCTGTTTTATGCATGTAGGGACATATTGTGTAACTATGAGGTTGAAATAACAGTCATGGAAGTTGCCCTGTACCACTTGATGCCTTCCCATTAATATATCTATCTTCAGTCCCCGTGTGTCGTTGGGAGGTGTTTACTCCTTTGTTTTATATTTTTTGGCAGGCGAAAATCTGCCAGTGGATGGCCAGGTCAATCCCAGCATCTGAAACCTACCAGCCAATAGGTTAGTAGCCGCTGGAATATACTATTGTCTATCTTTGGGACTGCTGGTGGTGGAAGCGTAAATTAGAGCAATATAGACCCGCAGTCTGTCAGGCGCCATTTATGCCGCTCTGCTAACCACATAACCAAGACCTGATGTTATAGCCAAACAGTTCCCTTTTTGCGACATATTCACTGTGGGACGAGAATTCCTACAATAGATTTGTAACTTGAATTTTGACCGGGCAGGGGCCGTTATGGCCTACTCTTTTCGATTTCCAACTGCCAATGGATTTTTAACGTGAGCGCCACTGAACACGGGTGTCTGATCTCACTACTCAGAGATCAGGGGAAATTTGTACAGGATGATCCACGTGAAAAAATCCAGGTTTTCACAGTGATTTGAACTCGCGACATCTAGCACGCTAGGCGAACACTTTACCTCATGATCACTGGGTCCCTTCCATTCAAAGGCCGAAAACTTCGTTATCTTTACAGACTCATTGTCCGCCGTTCACGATCTAGAAGATGGTGATCACTGTAAGTCTGAACTTGAACAAATACCTTGATACAAACCAACTTAACACATCCGACGAAGTCAGAGCAGTTATGGAATAAATCCCTGGTCACTCAAAAACACCTGTCAATTGACAAGACAGACAGACTAACTAAGAAGGAATGAAATCAAGAACAGTAATACACACATCTTCAACCCTACAGACAGCCAGCCAATCAACGACTAAAGACAGCGAACAAAAGACTTGGTTGAATTTATGGGCAATGGGTAATACTAGGAGAGATCTACAAATATGTGGCTAACTCAAATGGCAAAGGCAAAATCAATCTTCTGAAAAGGATAGATCAGGCTTCGCACTCAACATATACAACTTAACAGTCACTTGAACAGAATCCAACCACAACCCTACTCATGAGCGACCAATGTGCACACGTCCCTATGAACCTGTTCAACACCACCTCTTGAGTTCCGGCGCTTTTGCTGTAAACTACGACACAACGCATTCCATTCTCTGGACTACATTTTGCTACTTAGGCCCGTGTCAGGGTTTGGTAGCTGAAGATTGAGAACGAACGAAGCCAAGCCAAGTTCCGGCGCTTGATGGTATAAGGAATAAGCGTCTTCCTCCGAACCAGACACACGGAACACAACTATATCTCACGAAGACTTACAAATACCACTATATTGCGTGGGGCCAAAGGAAAGAGGCCCACTTGCTGCTAGGTCAATAGCTCATCAAATAACCTTGAATGCCTGGCAAAAACATTGACAAACACGCGTTTGCACTGCCAATCTCACACGTAAGCTGTACACAAGACCAGTAATACAACGTGAATTGAACCAGAGTATGCATAACAGACTCAAGGGTAATCTTCACAACTAACTGAGGATTGGGACAGATGACAGGTGTCCATGTGGGGAGCATACCACGAACAGTGGAACACATTGTACAAAACTATATGCTCACACAGGAAGAGAGAGAACAATACTGGCCTCGCCAGGGAGATGTGAGACACACGTTGAATGAAGCTAAAAACAGCCTTACAAACAACGGTGTACTTTGTCAGAGAAACCTGGGCTTTGATCAAAGGATGAACAAAGAAGAAAAAGAAGAAGAAGAAGAAGAAGAAGAAGAAGAAGAAGAAACAGTATTCTAACTATTTAGAGCATACAATTAACACACCACCCTTTGACATATTCGTATTCAGTTGCAACGCACTATTCGACCCAATACGAATATTCCTTAAATATTCGTTAAATCGAGAATGAATCCCTAGTTGTTGTTGTTGTTGTGAATGTCCACAATGGGTAAGTTTACTCTTTTGCGCGCCCTGAAAAGGCGTTTAGTGGAGGGTTGCAATAGCTTTCCTCACATCCCTAGCGTGCTGATGAAGGTGGACCGGAGTTCTCCAGGAGGTTATGCTTGGATTGACTCCATCTGCGTGTCGGAGATCATGTCTTTTTTAGCAAACCGCAATTTACCTTAAATTGTTTTCAATGAAAATGTGGAATTTATTTCATAATTTAAAAAAAAAAAAGATTTATTGCAATCTTGCCTTTTCTTTATTCATTTTTGCATAGAACGGCATGACCTGTCCGACAGAGCCAATTTAGATATCCTTGTTCCTCCACAAACATTCAGCATGTAAATGGCTCCTCCCATATGTCTAACTATATGTGATGAAAATATCGTAGTCAGCGCAATAGAAATAACACCAACAAGACAATACGGTAAGAAAGTGTTGTGATCATCTCAGCTTCACCTTCAAACTCGAGTAAATGAAACAGATGGTATGATTAGAGATCGTCAAGTTTACAAAGATGCAGGGACAAATGGATAACGCGTTTCTAGGCTGCACACACACACGCAAAAAAAATGAACATATGGAATTAATAATGACCCAGAACTTCACCCGTAGCAGACGAAGTGATGCGCTGATAACGAATATCTAGGTTTCAAATACACACACAACAGACATGGATTTGTTAGAGGCCTACAGCTGTACCAGTAGCTGGCAAGAAGACACGCGGATAACCAGAATTATGGTCTCAAATGCACACACAACAGACATGGATTTGTTAGAGGCCTACAGCTTTACCAGTAGCTGGCAAGAAGACACGCGGATAACCAGAATTATGGTCTCAAATGCACACACAAAATAGACATGGACTTGTTAGAGACCTACAGCTTTACTAGTAGCAGACAGGTGGACACGCGGATAACGAGTATATTGGTATCAGATACACACACAATATAAACGTGTAGATTTCTTAGAGCTTAGAGCTTTACCAGCAGCCGACGCAGGGGCACGCGGATAATGAGTATATTTCTCTCATATACACAAGCCCATACTAAATATTTGAAATTGTTATTGTTAGAGACCTAGAGCTTCACCAGTAGCAGACCGGATACGCGGATAACGAGTAACTTGTTCTCTCTATTTCTCTCTCTCTCTCTCTCACACACACACACACACACAAAATAGGCATGGAATTGTTACAGACCTAGCATGCGGATAACTAGTAGTATAGTCTCACATACAAACATTCAACAAAAACGTCTATGGATTTATTAGAGACCTTCAGCTTTATTAGTAGCAGGCAATAGAACACGCGGATAACGAGTATCTTCGTCTCATATAACCACACAAAATAGACAGAATAGTTAGAGACCTAGAAGGTCATCCGTAGCAGATACGGGCATACGCGGATAACAAGTCTCTCTCTCTCTCTCTCTTTCTCTCTCTCACACACACACACACACACACACAAAACAGACTTGGAATTGTTAGAGACCTAGAGAAGTACCGGTAGCACACACAGGAACACGCGGATAACGAGCATATGGTCTCACACACAAACAATAGACATGGAATTGTTACATCTACAGCTTTAAAAGTAGCAGACACAATGACATGTGGATAACAAGTCTCTCTCTCTCTCTATTTCTCTCTCTCTCTCTCTCAGTCTCTCGTAACATAAACATTACAGGAAATACACAAAAAGATAGATAATTTCAGCTCAACATTAGATGCAATAAGTGGTAATCTTCCGACATCTTACAGGGCAAATTACACAAGCTACCTGGTTTTCAAGAAACTGAAGATATGAACTATTTTCATCGCTGATATAACGACCGTTCAACATGCCGGCAACACAGAAAGCAGATGTCCATTACCAGCTACATTCTTGGACAAGAACGAGGGAGATCCCAAAAGCATCCAGCCCACCAGTTTTCTGCAAATGCTTTCTTTAGATATATTCAAATTGACGTCTGATAGTTGTAGAAAAAGTAGAAGAGAAGGGAGAGGAAGAAGAAAAAGAAAAGGAAGAATGAAATGAAGAACAAGAGTGACACGAACAGAAAGAAGAAAGACGAAAAAGGAGAGAAACCAATGAGGAAGAAGAAGAAGATGATAAAGAGAAAGGAGAGGAAGAAGAGAAAGGAGAGGAAGAAAAGAAAGAAGAGGAAGAATGAAAAGAAGAACAAGAGGGATAAGAAGAGAAGGAAAAAGAAACGGGAGCAGATGAAAAAGAAGAAGAAGAAGAAGAGGAAGAAAAAGCAGATGAAAACGAAGAAGCAGATGAGTTGAAAGAATAAGAGGAAGAAGGATAAGAACAATAGGTTGGAAGAAGAAGAAGAAGAAGAAGAAAAAGAAGAAGAAGAATAAGAAGAAGAAGAAAAAGAAGAAAAAGAAGAAGAAAAAGAAGAAGAAAAAGAAGAAGAAGAAGAAGACTCATAAACGCCACAGCATAATTATACGTATATTTTTGTTCCTGAACGCGGAATTGTACTGTGTTTTGTGTCTTATGACCAAGTGGATCCGATTTCGGCACTCATGTTTAAAATGAATGTGCTTCCCATAGGGTTATGGCCTTCATAAATCCGAACATTTGCAATGTAGGGATGTGGGCCTTGCGACTAACCGATGGGTTCCGTATTTTCAACCACAGACAGTATTTCCCGAGTGGTTTGCCAGGGTCTATGTGTATGGCAAGCACAATAATAGCACCACTGCCCCACAGAGAGTATGTCGTAGGAGGTGACTAACTGTGTGACGAGGCATATCACCGGTCTTGGTTGAGTGGTTTGTTAAGACAGTGTCTGTTTGTTGTCACTTATTTCATCCCAAACAGAGTTCCCTGGGTTCCCACCATACGTATTTGGCAGCTGATGCATGACCTACTTTAGATCGAGTATCTATAGCAGGCTGTGACTGATGGCTGTAGCGGGACATTCCATTTCTGGTTACGGAGAGGACAGGTCGATATCATTTTATTTTAAATAAACCCGTTAAAACTTAGATACAGATAGATGTGTAGACAAGCTGGTTATATCCAGTTGCAAAAATTGACTCTTCTTCTTCTTCTTCTTTCGTTCGCTTCAAAATATTGTCTATATCTGCAATGTGTTCTCTTGTATAAAATGTGTCTATATCTGCAATGTGTTCTCTTGTATAAAATGTGTCTATATCTGCAATGTGTTCTCTTGTATAAAATGTGTCTATATCTGCAATGTTGTCTCTTGTATAAAATGTGTCTATATCTGCAATGTGTTCTCTTGTATAAAATGTGTCTATATCTGCAATGTGTTCTCTTGTATAAAATGTGTCTATATCTGCAATGTGTTCTCTTGTATAAAATGTGTCTATATCTGCAATGTGTTCTCTTGTATAAAATGTGTCTATATCTGCAATGTTGTCTCTTGTATAAAATGTGTCTATATCTGCAATGTTGTCTCTTGTATAAAATGTGTCTATATCTGCAATGTTGTCTCTTGTATAAAATGTGTCTATATCTGCAAAGTGTTCTCTTGTATAAAATGTGTCTATATCTGCAATGTTGTCTCTTGTATAAAATGTGTCTATATCTGCAATGTTTTCTCTTGTATAAAATGTGTCTATATCTGCAATGTTTTCTCTTGTATAAAATGTGTCTATATCTGCAATGTTTTCTCTTGTATAAAATGTGTCTATATCTGCAATGTTTTCTCTTGTATAAAATGTGTCTATATCTGCAAAGTGTTCTCTTGTATAAAATGTGTCTATATCTGCAATGTTTTTCTTGTATAAAATGTGTCTATATCTGCAATGTTTTCTCTTGTATAAAATGTGTCTATATCTGCAATGTTTTCTCTTGTATAAAATGTGTCTATATCTGCAATGTTTTCTCTTGTATAAAATGTGTCTATATCTGCAATGTTTTCTCTTGTATAAAATGTGTCTATATCTGCAATGTTTTCTCTTGTATAAAATGTGTCTATATCTGCAATGTTTTCTCTTGTATAAAATGTGTCTATATCTGCAATGTTTTCTCTTGTATAAAATGTGTCTATATCTGCAATGCTTTCTCTTGTATAAATGTGTCTATATCTGCAATGTTTTCTCTTGTATAAAATGTGTCTATATCTGCAATGTTTTCTCTTGTATAAAATGTGTCTATATCTGCAATGTTTTCTCTTGTATAAAATGTGTCTATATCTGCAATGTTTTCTCTTGTATAAAATGTGTCTATATCTGCAATGTTTTCTCTTGTATAAAATGTGTCTATATCTGCAATGTTTTCTCTTGTATAAAATGTGTCTATATCTGCAATGTTTTCTCTTGTATAAAATGTGTCTATATCTGCAATGTTTTCTCTTGTATAAAATGTGTCTATATCTGCAATGTTTTCTCTTGTATAAAATGTGTCTATATCTGCAATGTTTTCTCTTGTATAAAATGTGTCTATATCTGCAATGTTTTCTCTTGTATAAAATGTGTCTATATCTGCAATGTTTTCTCTTGTATAAAATGTGTCTATATCTGCAATGTTTTCTCTTGTATAAAATGTGTCTATATCTGCAATGTTTTCTCTTGTATAAAATGTGTCTATATCTGCAATGTTTTCTCTTGTATAAAATGTGTCTATATCTGCAATGTTTTCTCTTGTATAAAATGTGTCTATATCTGCAATGTTTTCTCTTGTATAAAATGTGTCTATATCTGCAATGTTTTCTCTTGTATAAAATGTGTCTATATCTGCAATGTTTTCTCTTGTATAAAATGTGTCTATATCTGCAATGTTTTCTCTTGTATAAAATGTGTCTATATCTGCAATGTTTTCTCTTGTATAAAATGTGTCTATATCTGCAATGTTTTCTCTTGTATAAAATGTGTCTATATCTGCAATGTTTTCTCTTGTATAAAATGTGTCTATATCTGCAATGTTTTCTCTTGTATAAAATGTGTCTATATCTGCAATGTTGTCTCTTGTATAAAATGTGTCTATATCTGCAATGTTTTCTCTTGTATAAAATGTGTCTATATCTGCAATGTTTTCTCTTGTATAAAATGTGTCTATATCTGCAATGTTTTCTCTTGTATAAAATGTGTCTATATCTGCAATGTTTTCTCTTGTATAAAATGTGTCTATATCTGCAATGTTTTCTCTTGTATAAAATGTGTCTATATCTGCAATGTTTTCTCTTGTATAAAATGTGTCTATATCTGCAATGTTTTCTCTTGTATAAAATGTGTCTATATCTGCAATGTTTTCTCTTGTATAAAATGTGTCTATATCTGCAATGTTTTCTCTTGTATAAAATGTGTCTATATCTGCAATGTTTTCTCTTGTATAAAATGTGTCTATATCTGCAATGTTTTCTCTTGTATAAAATGTGTCTATATCTGCAATGTTTTCTCTTGTATAAAATGTGTCTATATCTGCAATGTTTTCTCTTGTATAAAATGTGTCTATATCTGCAATGTTTTCTCTTGTATAAAATGTGTCTATATCTGCAATGTTTTCTCTTGTATAAAATGTGTCTATATCTGCAATGTTTTCTCCTTGTATAAAATGTGTCTATATCTGCAATGTTTTCTCTTGTATAAAATGTGTCTATATCTGCAATGTTTTCTCTTGTATAAAATGTGTCTATATCTGCAATGTTTTCTCTTGTATAAAATGTGTCTATATCTGCAATGTTTTCTCTTGTATAAAATGTGTCTATATCTGCAATGTTTTCTCTTGTATAAAATGTGTCTATATCTGCAATGTTTTCTCTTGTATAAAATGTGTCTATATCTGCAATGTTTTCTCTTGTATAAAATGTGTCTATATCTGCAATGTTTTCTCTTGTATAAAATGTGTCTATATCTGCAATGTTTTCTCTTGTATAAAATGTGTCTATATCTGCAATGTTTTCTCTTGTATAAAATGTGTCTATAATCTGCAATGTTTTCTCTTGTATAAAATGTGTCTATATCTGCAATGTTTTCTCTTGTATAAAATGTGTCTATATCTGCAATGTTTTCTCTTGTATAAAATGTGTCTATATCTGCAATGTTTTCTCTTGTATAAAATGTGTCTATATCTGCAATGTTTTCTCTTGTATAAAATGTGTCTATATCTGCAATGTTTTCTCTTGTATAAAATGTGTCTATATCTGCAATGTTTTCTCTTGTATAAAATGTGTCTATATCTGCAATGTTTTCTCTTGTATAAAATGTGTCTATATCTGCAATGTTTTCTCTTGTATAAAATGTGTCTATATCTGCAATGTTTTCTCTTGTATAAAATGTGTCTATATCTGCAATGTTTTCTCTTGTATAAAATGTGTCTATATCTGCAATGTTTTCTCTTGTATAAATGTGTCTATATCTGCAATGTTTTCTCTTGTATAAAATGTGTCTATATCTGCAATGTTTTCTCTTGTATAAAATGTGTCTATATCTGCAATGTTTTCTCTTGTATAAAATGTGTCTATATCTGCAATGTTTTCTCTTGTATAAAATGTGTCTATATCTGCAATGTTTTCTCTTGTATAAAATGTGTCTATATCTGCAATGTTTTCTCTTGTATAAAATGTGTCTATATCTGCAATGTTTTCTCTTGTATAAAATGTGTCTATATCTGCAATGTTTTCTCTTGTATAAAATGTGTCTATATCTGCAATGTTTTCTCTTGTATAAAATGTGTCTATATCTGCAATGTTTTCTCTTGTATAAAATGTGTCTATATCTGCAATGTTTTCTCTTGTATAAAATGTGTCTATATCTGCAATGTTTTCTCTTGTATAAAATGTGTCTATATCTGCAATGTTTTCTCTTGTATAAAATGTGTCTATATCTGCAATGTTTTCTCTTGTATAAAATGTGTCTATATCTGCAATGTTTTCTCTTGTATAAAATGTGTCTATATCTGCAATGTTTTCTCTTGTATAAAATGTGTCTATATCTGCAATGTTTTCTCTTGTATAAAATGTGTCTATATCTGCAATGTTTTCTCTTGTATAAAATGTGTCTATATCTGCAATGTTTTCTCTTGTATAAAATGTGTCTATATCTGCAATGTTTTCTCTGTATAAAATGTGTCTATATCTGCAATGTTTTCTCTTGTATAAAATGTGTCTATATCTGCAATGTTTTCTCTTGTATAAAATGTGTCTATATCTGCAATGTTTTCTCTTGTATAAAATGTGTCTATATCTGCAATGTTTTCTCTTGTATAAAATGTGTCTATATCTGCAATGTTTTCTCTTGTATAAAATGTGTCTATATCTGCAATGTTTTCTCTTGTATAAAATGTGTCTATATCTGCAATGTTTTCTCTTGTATAAAATGTGTCTATATCTGCAATGTTTTCTCTTGTATAAAATGTGTCTATATCTGCCAATGTTTTCTCTTGTATAAAATGTGTCTATATCTGCAATGTTTTCTCTTGTATAAAATGTGTCTATATCTGCAATGTTTTCTCTTGTATAAAATGTGTCTATATCTGCAATGTTTTCTCTTGTATAAAATGTGTCTATATCTGCAATGTTTTTCTCTTGTATAAAATGTGTCTATATCTGCAATGTTTTCTCTTGTATAAAATGTGTCTATATCTGCAATGTTTTCTCTTGTATAAAATGTGTCTATATCTGCAATGTTTTCTCTTGTATAAAATGTGTCTATATCTGCAATGTTTTCTCTTGTATAAAATGTGTCTATATCTGCAATGTTTTCTCTTGTATAAAATGTGTCTATATCTGCAATGTTGTCTCTTGTATAAAATGTGTCTATATCTGCAATGTTTTTCTCTTGTATAAAATGTGTCTATATCTGCAATGTTTTCTCTTGTATAAAATGTGTCTATATCTGCAATGTTTTCTCTTGTATAAAATGTGTCTATATCTGCAATGTTTTCTCTTGTATAAAATGTGTCTATATCTGCAATGTTTTCTCTTGTATAAAATGTGTCTATATCTGCAATGTTTTCTCTTGTATAAAATGTGTCTATATCTGCAATGTTTTCTCTTGTATAAAATGTGTCTATATCTGCAATGTTTTCTCTTGTATAAAATGTGTCTATATCTGCAATGTTTTCTCTTGTATAAAATGTGTCTATATCTGCAATGTTTTCTCTTGTATAAAATGTGTCTATATCTGCAATGTTTTCTCTTGTATAAAATGTGTCTATATCTGCAATGTTTTCTCTTGTATAAAATGTGTCTATATCTGCAATGTTTTCTCTTGTATAAAATGTGTCTATATCTGCAATGTTTTCTCTTGTATAAAATGTGTCTATATCTGCAATGTTTTCTCTTGTATAAAATGTGTCTATATCTGCAATGTTTTCTCTTGTATAAAATGTGTCTATATCTGCAATGTTTTCTCTTGTATAAAATGTGTCTATATCTGCAATGTTTTCTCTTGTATAAAATGTGTCTATATCTGCAATGTTTTCTCTTGTATAAAATGTGTCTATATCTGCAATGTTTTCTCTTGTATAAAATGTGTCTATATCTGCAATGTTTTCTCTTGTATAAAATGTGTCTATATCTGCAATGTTTTCTCTTGTATAAAATGTGTCTATATCTGCAATGTTTTCTCTTGTATAAAATGTGTCTATATCTGCAATGTTTTCTCTTGTATAAAATGTGTCTATATCTGCAATGTTTTCTCTTGTATAAAATGTGTCTATATCTGCAATGTTTTCTCTTGTATAAAATGTGTCTATATCTGCAATGTTTTCTCTTGTATAAAATGTGTCTATATCTGCAATGTTTTCTCTTGTATAAAATGTGTCTATATCTGCAATGTTTTCTCTTGTATAAAATGTGTCTATATCTGCAATGTTTTCTCTTGTATAAAATGTGTCTATATCTGCAATGTTTTCTCTTGTATAAAATGTGTCTATATCTGCAATGTTTTCTCTTGTATAAAATGTGTCTATATCTGCAATGTTTTCTCTTGTATAAAATGTGTCTATATCTGCAATGTTTTCTCTTGTATAAAATGTGTCTATATCTGCAATGTTTTCTCTTGTATAAAATGTGTCTATATCTGCAATGTTTTCTCTTGTATAAAATGTGTCTATATCTGCAATGTTTTCTCTTGTATAAAATGTGTCTATATCTGCAATGTTTTCTCTTGTATAAAATGTGTCTATATCTGCAATGTTTTCTCTTGTATAAAATGTGTCTATATCTGCAATGTTTTCTCTTGTATAAAATGTGTCTATATCTGCAATGTTTTCTCTTGTATAAAATGTGTCTATATCTGCAATGTTTTCTCTTGTATAAAATGTGTCTATATCTGCAATGTTTTCTCTTGTATAAAATGTGTCTATATCTGCAATGTTTTCTCTTGTATAAAATGTGTCTATATCTGCAATGTTTTCTCTTGTATAAAATGTGTCTATATCTGCAATGTTTTCTCTTGTATAAAATGTGTCTATATCTGCAATGTTTTCTCTTGTATAAAATGTGTCTATATCTGCAATGTTTTCTCTTGTATAAAATGTGTCTATATCTGCAATGTTTTCTCTTGTATAAAATGTGTCTATATCTGCAATGTTTTCTCTTGTATAAAATGTGTCTATATCTGCAATGTTTTCTCTTGTATAAAATGTGTCTATATCTGCAATGTTTTCTCTTGTATAAAATGTGTCTATATCTGCAATGTTTTCTCTTGTATAAAATGTGTCTATATCTGCAATGTTTTCTCTTGTATAAAATGTGTCTATATCTGCAATGTTTTCTCTTGTATAAAATGTGTCTATATCTGCAATGTTTTCTCTTGTATAAAATGTGTCTATATCTGCAATGTTTTCTCTTGTATAAAATGTGTCTATATCTGCAATGTTTTCTCTTGTATAAAATGTGTCTATATCTGCAATGTTTTCTCTTGTATAAAATGTGTCTATATCTGCAATGTTTTCTCTTGTATAAAATGTGTCTATATCTGCAATGTTTTCTCTTGTATAAAATGTGTCTATATCTGCAATGTTTTCTCTTGTATAAAATGTGTCTATATCTGCAATGTTTTCTCTTGTATAAAATGTGTCTATATCTGCAATGTTTTCTCTTGTATAAAATGTGTCTATATCTGCAATGTTTTCTCTTGTATAAAATGTGTCTATATCTGCAATGTTTTCTCTTGTATAAAATGTGTCTATATCTGCAATGTTTTCTCTTGTATAAAATGTGTCTATATCTGCAATGTTTTCTCTTGTATAAAATGTGTCTATATCTGCAATGTTTTCTCTTGTATAAAATGTGTCTATATCTGCAATGTTTTCTCTTGTATAAAATGTGTCTATATCTGCAATGTTTTCTCTTGTATAAAATGTGTCTATATCTGCAATGTTTTCTCTTGTATAAAATGTGTCTATATCTGCAATGTTTTCTCTTGTATAAAATGTGTCTATATCTGCAATGTTTTCTCTTGTATAAAATGTGTCTATATCTGCAATGTTTTCTCTTGTATAAAATGTGTCTATATCTGCAATGTTTTCTCTTGTATAAAATGTGTCTATATCTGCAATGTTTTCTCTTGTATAAAATGTGTCTATATCTGCAATGTTTTCTCTTGTATAAAATGTGTCTATATCTGCAATGTTTTCTCTTGTATAAAATGTGTCTATATCTGCAATGTTTTCTCTTGTATAAAATGTGTCTATATCTGCAATGTTTTCTCTTGTATAAAATGTGTCTATATCTGCAATGTTTTCTCTTGTATAAAATGTGTCTATATCTGCAATGTTTTCTCTTGTATAAAATGTGTCTATATCTGCAATGTTTTCTCTTGTATAAAATGTGTCTATATCTGCAATGTTTTCTCTTGTATAAAATGTGTCTATATCTGCAATGTTTTCTCTTGTATAAAATGTGTCTATATCTGCAATGTTTTCTCTTGTATAAAATGTGTCTATATCTGCAATGTTTTCTCTTGTATAAAATGTGTCTATATCTGCAATGTTTTCTCTTGTATAAAATGTGTCTATATCTGCAATGTTTTCTCTTGTATAAAATGTGTCTATATCTGCAATGTTTTCTCTTGTATAAAATGTGTCTATATCTGCAATGTTTTCTCTTGTATAAAATGTGTCTATATCTGCAATGTTTTCTCTTGTATAAAATGTGTCTATATCTGCAATGTTTTCTCTTGTATAAAATGTGTCTATATCTGCAATGTTTTCTCTTGTATAAAATGTGTCTATATCTGCAATGTTTTCTCTTGTATAAAATGTGTCTATATCTGCAATGTTTTCTCTTGTATAAAATGTGTCTATATCTGCAATGTTTTCTCTTGTATAAAATGTGTCTATATCTGCAATGTTTTCTCTTGTATAAAATGTGTCTATATCTGCAATGTTTTCTCTTGTATAAAATGTGTCTATATCTGCAATGTTTTCTCTTGTATAAAATGTGTCTATATCTGCAATGTTTTCTCTTGTATAAAATGTGTCTATATCTGCAATGTTTTCTCTTGTATAAAATGTGTCTATATCTGCAATGTTTTCTCTTGTATAAAATGTGTCTATATCTGCAATGTTTTCTCTTGTATAAAATGTGTCTATATCTGCAATGTTTTCTCTTGTATAAAATGTGTCTATATCTGCAATGTTTTCTCTTGTATAAAATGTGTCTATATCTGCAATGTTTTCTCTTGTATAAAATGTGTCTATATCTGCAATGTTTTCTCTTGTATAAAATGTGTCTATATCTGCAATGTTTTCTCTTGTATAAAATGTGTCTATATCTGCAATGTTTTCTCTTGTATAAAATGTGTCTATATCTGCAATGTTTTCTCTTGTATAAAATGTGTCTATATCTGCAATGTTTTCTCTTGTATAAAATGTGTCTATATCTGCAATGTTTTCTCTTGTATAAAATGTGTCTATATCTGCAATGTTTTCTCTTGTATAAAATGTGTCTATATCTGCAATGTTTTCTCTTGTATAAAATGTGTCTATATCTGCAATGTTTTCTCTTGTATAAAATGTGTCTATATCTGCAATGTTTTCTCTTGTATAAAATGTGTCTATATCTGCAATGTTTTCTCTTGTATAAAATGTGTCTATATCTGCAATGTTTTCTCTTGTATAAAATGTGTCTATATCTGCAATGTTTTCTCTTGTATAAAATGTGTCTATATCTGCAATGTTTTCTCTTGTATAAAATGTGTCTATATCTGCAATGTTTTCTCTTGTATAAAATGTGTCTATATCTGCAATGTTTTCTCTTGTATAAAATGTGTCTATATCTGCAATGTTTTCTCTTGTATAAAATGTGTCTATATCTGCAATGTTTTCTCTTGTATAAAATGTGTCTATATCTGCAATGTTTTCTCTTGTATAAAATGTGTCTATATCTGCAATGTTTTCTCTTGTATAAAATGTGTCTATATCTGCAATGTTTTCTCTTGTATAAAATGTGTCTATATCTGCAATGTTTTCTCTTGTATAAAATGTGTCTATATCTGCAATGTTTTCTCTTGTATAAAATGTGTCTATATCTGCAATGTTTTCTCTTGTATAAAATGTGTCTATATCTGCAATGTTTTCTCTTGTATAAAATGTGTCTATATCTGCAATGTTTTCTCTTGTATAAAATGTGTCTATATCTGCAATGTTTTCTCTTGTATAAAATGTGTCTATATCTGCAATGTTTTCTCTTGTATAAAATGTGTCTATATCTGCAATGTTTTCTCTTGTATAAAATGTGTCTATATCTGCAATGTTTTCTCTTGTATAAAATGTGTCTATATCTGCAATGTTTTCTCTTGTATAAAATGTGTCTATATCTGCAATGTTTTCTCTTGTATAAAATGTGTCTATATCTGCAATGTTTTCTCTTGTATAAAATGTGTCTATATCTGCAATGTTTTCTCTTGTATAAAATGTGTCTATATCTGCAATGTTTTCTCTTGTATAAAATGTGTCTATATCTGCAATGTTTTCTCTTGTATAAAATGTGTCTATATCTGCAATGTTTTCTCTTGTATAAAATGTGTCTATATCTGCAATGTTTTCTCTTGTATAAAATGTGTCTATATCTGCAATGTTTTCTCTTGTATAAAATGTGTCTATATCTGCAATGTTTTCTCTTGTATAAAATGTGTCTATATCTGCAATGTTTTCTCTTGTATAAAATGTGTCTATATCTGCAATGTTTTCTCTTGTATAAAATGTGTCTATATCTGCAATGTTTTCTCTTGTATAAAATGTGTCTATATCTGCAATGTTTTCTCTTGTATAAAATGTGTCTATATCTGCAATGTTTTCTCTTGTATAAAATGTGTCTATATCTGCAATGTTTTCTCTTGTATAAAATGTGTCTATATCTGCAATGTTTTCTCTTGTATAAAATGTGTCTATATCTGCAATGTTTTCTCTTGTATAAAATGTGTCTATATCTGCAATGTTTTCTCTTGTATAAAATGTGTCTATATCTGCAATGTTTTCTCTTGTATAAAATGTGTCTATATCTGCAATGTTTTCTCTTGTATAAAATGTGTCTATATCTGCAATGTTTTCTCTTGTATAAAATGTGTCTATATCTGCAATGTTTTCTCTTGTATAAAATGTGTCTATATCTGCAATGTTTTCTCTTGTATAAAATGTGTCTATATCTGCAATGTTTTCTCTTGTATAAAATGTGTCTATATCTGCAATGTTTTCTCTTGTATAAAATGTGTCTATATCTGCAATGTTTTCTCTTGTATAAAATGTGTCTATATCTGCAATGTTTTCTCTTGTATAAAATGTGTCTATATCTGCAATGTTTTCTCTTGTATAAAATGTGTCTATATCTGCAATGTTTTCTCTTGTATAAAATGTGTCTATATCTGCAATGTTTTCTCTTGTATAAAATGTGTCTATATCTGCAATGTTTTCTCTTGTATAAAATGTGTCTATATCTGCAATGTTTTCTCTTGTATAAAATGTGTCTATATCTGCAATGTTTTCTCTTGTATAAAATGTGTCTATATCTGCAATGTTTTCTCTTGTATAAAATGTGTCTATATCTGCAATGTTTTCTCTTGTATAAAATGTGTCTATATCTGCAATGTTTTCTCTTGTATAAAATGTGTCTATATCTGCAATGTTTTCTCTTGTATAAAATGTGTCTATATCTGCAATGTTTTCTCTTGTATAAAATGTGTCTATATCTGCAATGTTTTCTCTTGTATAAAATGTGTCTATATCTGCAATGTTTTCTCTTGTATAAAATGTGTCTATATCTGCAATGTTTTCTCTTGTATAAAATGTGTCTATATCTGCAATGTTTTCTCTTGTATAAAATGTGTCTATATCTGCAATGTTTTCTCTTGTATAAAATGTGTCTATATCTGCAATGTTTTCTCTTGTATAAAATGTGTCTATATCTGCAATGTTTTCTCTTGTATAAAATGTGTCTATATCTGCAATGTTTTCTCTTGTATAAAATGTGTCTATATCTGCAATGTTTTCTCTTGTATAAAATGTGTCTATATCTGCAATGTTTTCTCTTGTATAAAATGTGTCTATATCTGCAATGTTTTCTCTTGTATAAAATGTGTCTATATCTGCAATGTTTTCTCTTGTATAAAATGTGTCTATATCTGCAATGTTTTCTCTTGTATAAAATGTGTCTATATCTGCAATGTTTTCTCTTGTATAAAATGTGTCTATATCTGCAATGTTTTCTCTTGTATAAAATGTGTCTATATCTGCAATGTTTTCTCTTGTATAAATGTGTCTATATCTGCAATGTTTTCTCTTGTATAAAATGTGTCTATATCTGCAATGTTTTCTCTTGTATAAAATGTGTCTATATCTGCAATGTTTTCTCTTGTATAAAATGTGTCTATATCTGCAATGTTTTCTCTTGTATAAAATGTGTCTATATCTGCAATGTTTTCTCTTGTATAAAATGTGTCTATATCTGCAATGTTTTCTCTTGTATAAAATGTGTCTATATCTGCAATGTTTTCTCTTGTATAAAATGTGTCTATATCTGCAATGTTTTCTCTTGTATAAAATGTGTCTATATCTGCAATGTTTTCTCTTGTATAAAATGTGTCTATATCTGCAATGTTGTCTCTTGTATAAAATGTGTCTATATCTGCAATGTTGTCTCTTGTATAAACTTCACATATAGGTCCATAAAGTTTCTCTTCCAGTGTTTTATTTTATTGGCCAGTGAGATTTTCTCTGTATATCATATTCGGGGCAGTTTTGCAGTATGTGCTCTGCTGTCTGGTGTTGCCTGTCCACATGTACACATGGCTGAGTTGCCAATCTTCATTTTTGTGTCCATGTTCTAAGGTGCAACACAAAAGTTTGCTCTTGTCTGTTCATCTTATAGTAATCGTCTGCTGTTCCTGTTGATGGCTTTCTGATTGATTTGATCATTCTTATCTTCTGTTGGTATGTAACGGGCACATATGGTTGCTCGTCTGCAGCACCCTCCTTTGCCAGTCGATCTGCTCTTTCGTTTCATGTTACTCCACAATGAGAAGGTATCCACTGCATGACAATCTTGCGCTGGTTGCTCAGTTCAGACAGTAGAGCCTGTAGATCTAGCAGTTTCTCAAATTTCAGTGCTTAGAGTGCTGAGTGTGCATCTGTCGCAAAAATGGATGCCTGTCGGGTCTTCCGACCAGCAGTATATAAACATAATGATCTTTCTGTAGGCCATGTACGAACCTTGTAGACAAGTGCCTTGTCTCACAAGGATATCCTGCCGACAGTGTTCCCGTTGACATCATGTCGTTCAGTCAAGGACAATACAACAACATGGTTGTTATTGCATCGTCTGACAGCATGGATAATGCCATGCTGCTACTGTAGAAACTGGATGCTACTCTCCTTATCATAGTCCAACGTTGACAGATTCCAGAAATTCATTGCAGATTTCAAATAAGATGGCAGGAACAAGCAGAAGTAGAAATTCTCGGAAGCAGAATGTTTGATACCCCTAACAGTTAAAAAGTGGACTATTCTTTGACGTCACTACCCCCAAACCTGGTGCTAAAACTAGATAGCAGGTGTTAAAAAAATAAGTTTTTATTAATTTTGGGGTGAATTAAGTGACAAGCACCAGTGGCGCTTCTTTGATTATTATGCTTGATTG
Source organism: Ariolimax columbianus (assembly GCA_036924085.1). Lineage (NCBI taxonomy): Eukaryota > Metazoa > Mollusca > Gastropoda > Stylommatophora > Arionidae > Ariolimax > Ariolimax columbianus. The sequence continues at coordinate 48,380,469 of JAVGWX010000009.1, forward strand.
TGTTGTCAGAAGTTACTCGTGCTAAGTTAATTTGTTTCTTTGGTAGTTGGTTACAGTGGCTCTTTTTGCATCCCACCCTGACCACATAGAGAACGATATCTACCACCAACTCTCCAGGCGAAAACAGGTGATCATTCTCCGGATACGTACAGGTCACAACACGCTGAGATGTCATCTGTACAACAAGTTCTAGATTGGCACTTCGGACCTTTGCCCCTGCGGCACAGGCCCCATGACGACAGAACACATTTTGCAGTCCTGCCCACTGTATACCGACAAAAGAAGTAGCATTTGACGACAATCAGTGTCCTTCCACGAGAAATGCACGGAGTCTCAGGTCGACTGCTGCCTTCGACAGAGTCATTGGTCGAGGTCTGAAGACGAACGAGGGGGCAGAAGAAATTTCATCCCAAGGCGTACTTGAGGTGGACCGGGGTCCTTCTGGTTGTAATGCAATGCGAGGTTCTTCAGTAAGCGTTAAAAAACATAGCTGCCCATCGCAAATGATGATGACGACATCATGAAACAGTTTGTGTCTTCATGGTGTAACTTGCTCTGTGTTTGGATTATAGTGAGGAAAAAGCTGCGATGGACATAAACCTCACTCTCTGGTCCCGAACTACCTTGAACCAGTGGCAAGACATACGCCAAGACGACTGGAGGTAATCAAGATACAGGCACCCAGGTCCCACCTCTTTGAGACCAGGGGTGGCTTCAAACGTGCGGGGCTCAAACTCACGCCGTTTCCATTCTTTGCTTTGAGAGGCAGGTCGACCACAGCTACCCATTACCACTATGGGGATTAGAATGTCGATTCCCCCGTTGGCCAGGCTGCTGTGACAATCTGTTTTCAGGAAAACGAACGAGGACGTGGGATAGAGGTCTTGATCACGATGTTTCTCCTGACCATGGCTACCTTCCACACCCTAGACTTGCTAAAAAAGGTAACCTTGGAGCTAAACATTTTCTGCACAGGAAAGGCACATTGACAGGCTCGCCTGGTAGATGCGTGAGGCGATTTCAAATGAAACCGCACCAAACTGCACCAAGTGAACATACGTACGATGCGCATGGTGACGTCACTTCTGGTGTATACAGCACATACCAGCCGTCAGGTTTGCTAAATTTCATTATCCTCAGTACTGTAAAATCTTAAAATGTAATGCCATTTCTTTGCTATGGTCCTAAAAGATCAAAGGAATTCGCCGATGTGCCCAATTTTTAACATCTATCGACTAAATAATATAAATGTTTTAGCGTCATGGATATTCTAAGACTGCACGCGGAAAATCATTTGGATCTGACATGTAGTTTACTAGAAAATTTATTCGGACCATGTTTATGAATTAAAAGACGGACTATCACAGTCCAGTGTCCTATACATTCAACCACATGCCCTCATCAGTACAAAATCTACTGTTATCAATGTATAGGGGAAATCCTTTGTGACAATGCTTTGTGCAAGTTGTATTTTTAGAACGTGACCTACTTCCAGCACAAAGCTGGTAGTGAATGCTTACGGTAAACCGAGCGTACGATCAGGCTATGTAGGGCGAACCAACTTTAACACTTGTTCGCCACCGAATTCTGAAGCAGCGAGACATGATGGCAACAGTTAATTAAGTGAGCAGTTAATGTTGCCGTGGAGGATAGGATGACAAGAGGGAGATTGATGGAACACGCCCAAATGATTTGTGCACGTTGAATATGTCTGTCACAGCTGATTGTCCCTATGTTTCTGTCCGTTGTGTTTCCACAGTTAGTATTTATGAGCAATTTGAAATTCCATTTGCGATTTACTATAATGTCGATAGCAAAGTCAATGTTTGCCCCATATAAGTTGCTACTGTCGTGGAATGAAGTTGTTAAAGACTTAAAAATCCCTCGGAAATTGGAAATCGAAAAGAGTAGGTCTAAACGGTCACTGCCCGGACAGAATTCAAAATGATGTAAAAAAATCTAGCCAATCTATTAGGGGATCCTCGCCGGTGCTAAAGAGTTCCTGTATTGTGATAAGATCCTCCAAACATTTGGAGAAGAACAGAGCACTTATGGGTTAAACCGTGTGCAATGACGTTGATTCTTCGACCTAACTAAACTAGACTAATTAGTTACACTACTATCGGGGAATTAAGTGGTTAGAGACCACAATATACTACGCCACAGCTTGTATGAGGTAGGTTGGTCAGTTCCTTTCCTCCCTGTTTTTTACCAAATTATACCTGGAGCGAAAAGATAGAGGGATTCGCACCTCGTACCTTTGTTATGAAACCTTGGTGCTCTTTATCCTTCTTCACGTCGGCTTTTTTTGGAAAAAAATGTGACCTAATTAATTTTCTGAATTTGTCGCTATGGTAGTGTCTTTCAAAATTTGTAACTTTTATGTTTGTTTGTCAATAAATATGATTTTCTTACGTGTAGACACACAATTGCATAACGAACATGTGGGTGTTATTGTTTTTGTTGTGTGTTTGTTAGTTTTTGAGATTCAAAAAGATGAAGTTGAAATTTATGAAAATCTCAGAAAAAATTTGGGCTCGACCACTAGGCCTAGTCGCTTCGATTGAAAACCACAACAACGTATCGATACTGTGTTTACAATATCGACACAACTGTTTGTTTCCAATTCAAACGTAGTTCTTTCATTTAAACAAACAAAATAAACAGCTCTACTCGATAAAAATCTTTCCTAACAACCTTCTTCCCCTTTCGCAAAAAGTCGGCTTGGTCCAAACGGCGTATACAAAATTAAAACTGTTCAGAAGCCATTTGTAATCGCACATACGATACTTTAACCGGCAAAATATCGTGTATATATGGAGTATGTATTCAGCAGTAAAAAATGGATGTCGGGAGTGACTCCGTTCAAAAAATAAAAAAATTTTCCGTACACCGTTTTTGTAGGCCTAGTGTGTCAAGAAGTACTGGACTGAGGCCTGCTGAAGGATAACTACGCTAAACGTACACACTTGCTAGGCCAGTCCATAATTCCTTTTTTGAGCCCATTTTATTGAACTAGTTCACTCCGTAGATAGGATATATCGGTTTGCAAACTCTCTTACATTGCCACAGAGCCGGTATATTGGCTTGAACTATTGTCATACTTTATACTTGGTAGTTTCTCAATTACTTTTCCTGAACCTATAAATATATCCAGGCAATCATACTCTTGCACAACTTTCACACGCGTCCTCAGGATGAGGCCCTTTCATTGCACATTGGTTGGGCTGGCTTCTGAGAGCGCACAAACCTAGTATAGGTACATACAGACGCACACATACATCTATGCGTCTTAATATCGCCCAATTGACTACGGTCTGGGGTGGAATAGCCGGTAGAAACTAGTGAGGCAAAGAGATAAAATTTAAAAAAACAATACAATACAATGTCCTGGACTTCAGTCAGACAGCTGTGGCGTATGCCAGGTAGTCAACAATGTCCTGTATGCAATCCGATCTTTCTCCGTGTCGTACCATTTCAGACCTAAGTCTCTCAACAGACCATCTCGCCATCGTATGGGTGGACGGCCATGTGGTCGTGTGTAATCATATGGCCACCAAAACGTCGTTCTGAGTGTCCATCTATTATCTGGCATGCACACCGCGTGGCCAGCCCAGTGGTATTTGCGAGACAAAGCAGCCTCCACGACCTCTCGAAATAGAGTACGTTCTGTTCTCTGATTTCAGCATTGTGGGATCGAGATCCGGAGGACGCGTCTTTCCATCGCTAGCTGGGTATTGCGTAGTTTCTCTGCATCTGCGTTACGTATATTCCACACTTCACATCCGTAGATCATGGCTGGTATGACCGCAGAATTGAAAAGGTGTGCCCTTGCAATGGTGTCTTTCAGATGCAGGAGTACATGCTTCATACAAGAGTTTTAAATTTCAAAAATAAATGTGTCTACAAGTACAAGTATTTCGGAGTAAATGAGGTTAAAGTTGACTGAGGACGACCTTTATGGCTACTGTAGCGGTCTGATGACATACAGTTACAGCATACTTCGGCCATGCCAGCAACACCTTACATTGGCGCTTCTATCCTTCACGATGAGAACAAAAATTAAGAGCTGTACTTAGACGGTGTTAAAAAAACTACCGCAAGTAAAGATTGAAAATAAAAACAGCGCTACAGGTGGGTCACGAATGTTTAACGAGATAAGTTAGTGGATGAGATAAGATGATGAATTAATGTGGTGGCACTCGTTGGTTGGAAGCGAAGAGAAACACCAGGGACTGGTGAATCATACTGATCATGTCCACACCGGGGGGATGGGGGGGTGGAGTAAGATGGGGTGGGGTCACGCACGCGTGTGTTTGTTTTTGTCTGAAGGTGCGGCAAGTAAGAATGAGCAACTGCTGAAGTCGGATATGTCGGACCGAAAGGTGCAAATATCGCAGTCAAGCTGTAAACTGCGACACACCTGTACAGCATCATGCTACTTGTAATGTCCTTTTCGGGACTTGGTAGCGGGAGAATGAGAACGAACGACGAAGAAGAAGACGACGAAGAAGAAGTATATTTCGCATAAATGCTTCGGTTCTGGAAACAGGCTGCACTCGTGAGGTCTAGCTAAGAGAATTAAGATCGTAGTGGGAAGACAACTCGTGTCCGAAAAACGTTGTGCTAAAACCGGATGTGTCGGATCTAAAGGCACAGATACCGCAGCCTCGCCGTAAGCTACGGCCCAACGTCCTTTTCATGCAAAACGACGAAAACGAAGAAGAATAACAACAACAAAAAAGAACAAGAGCAACTAGGAGAAGTCAACGTGACACTCCTGGATACAGTCTGTGTCGTAGCAGTCTGATTCACAAGGTAAGGATAGTCACTGCGATCTCCATAGTAGTGAATATGCTGAAAAGCCTCGAATTGCACTATGGCCATCCTGGAATATAAAACGAACCACTGTAACCTGCTACCACAGAAACATTATCAAGAGTTCAATTATATCGGCACACGTAGCAACAGACAACAGCACAAAATGCCTTGTCATTTATTGCGGTAGTGTGTAGTGAGTGGTGTAATCCTCATTTTACAGTTACCAGTTGTGTGACAAAAGAACATGAAGCGATCTAATACACCGGCTTCATACACTTATTTTTGTCATAGCTTTGATGATTACGCAATTGCATGTGTTCCGGGGGTCTCCCACTTCTATCAACTGATGCTATGCTATGTCAGCGTAAATATGGCTATCTAAGACCACTTTAACAAGGCCAATCATTGTGACTATATATATATATATATATATATATATATATATATTACATGTCTTGACAAAAGCGCTAGTCTGCTCCTCTGTGACGAGTAAAAATATTCGCTTGACAAGTTAACAAAAATCCGTTTTTTTATTGTTAATTACGTTTTTAATCGTTACTATATAACGACTCTCACACAACTATTAACGATATTACGGTCCGAATAGATTGTACATAAGCTAGTTCACGATTGTGAATCTAAATGGACCTCCACTGCCACAGTTTAAACCTTACTAAAGCCATCGATAAATGGTACCTCAGTGCTAAAACTTCCAAGAATGTTCAAGGACACACACGCCATGCCTCTGACAGCAGTGCATTTCTTGGACGGCCCCATCGATCGTGATATATGTCCATACCATATAAATTTTCGTGTTTTTACTACAGTAAAAAAGGTTTTTATATTGACCTAACAATTTCAGGAACACTCAATTGTAACGCTATCCAGATATGAAATGCGAAGAGTTCTTCGCAAGCATCTCATTTCCATTGCACAAATTTTACGTTCTAGGGCAGCTGTCAGAGTCCAAGCCTCACACGCGTAGAGGCATACCGAGGTGATCATTGTATACATTAAACTCAGCTTCGATTCAAGGCTAACGTTCTTATCTTTCGAGATGGACAACCATGGACATCCCTGTTCTTGGCTGGATCTCCACTCTAGACCCCTCCGCATTCATGTCTGATCCCAGATATTTGAACCGCAGTTTTACTGCCAGGAAAACAATAATCTTCCTCCTCCTATTCTTCATCGTGTTTGTCAAGTTTGTTTATTACGTGCACACGTGAAGTCCCGTTCTCTGTACAAAAGTTGAGGGCGTGGAGAGTTCTTCACGTCCTACACATAGCTTTATGTAGAGGTTCGTCTCAGTAAGCAATTGTCTAAGCACATAACAGGTTGTGCAGGATATGTTCGGCTGACTGCGCTACTTGCCCACACAAACACACGGGTAATTGAGCCAATTTTAGCCCGTGTAAGTGGCCATTCAATCTGTTATGTCCCGTTCTCATGCGGAGCAGGATCACTTGCTGCGCTCGATAAAGGCAGTGATAGTTGTCTCTCGTCTGGTCAATTTCTCATGTGGCTTGAATACGGAAAACAATAATGAAGGAAAAGATGACAATTCGAGAAAAAGTATCCATACGAACAACAATAACAAAGATGAGAAAAGATCCTGGAAATAAATGACAATGATGAAGATAATGACAACGGATTAGAAATAGACAAGAGGACAATGATAGAATAGGAGGTCATGAAGGAAAAGATAAGAAAGCAGAAAATATAAATAATAATAAAGGCTAGAAAAAAAGTCACTAACAACTGGCAAACAAGCAAATATAACTGGCTGAACTGCCAAAACGTTTGTTTGCGAAGCTTGAAAACACTAAATAATAAAACACGGAGTGTTGTCAAAGGAAAAGGTGAGTAGCTAGCTCCCAAGTAAAACACTTTTCATATTTACGAGGCATCGCGTTCTCACATCTCGCGATATGGCAGCTCTGTAATGTCAGACCAGATCAGATAAAGAGGGTAACGCTAGCGTCAGGGTCAGGTGAAACATTGACACTATCTCACTGCGATGTGCTTATGGCTGCGTTCCACCAGCTTCGTCAGCGAGGTTGGGGGTTGACACCATCCTACTGGCAGCATGTCGTAGTCAGTTATCTGTCCATTTTTACAGTGATTGGCGTCGTGTGTGAGTCATTTAAACCCTGATGGGCGTCATAAGAGTCATTTGTGCCCTAATGGGGGTCGTGGGAGTCGGTTGTCCCCTGAAGGGCATTGTGGAAGCCATTTGTACACTGATGGGCATCATGGGAGTCATTTATGCTTTGATGTGCGTCGTGAGAGTCATTAGTGCCCTAATGGGAGCCGTGGGAGTCATTTGCACACTAATGGGCGTCGTGGGAGTCATAAGCACACTAATGAGTGTATTGCGTAGCGGGGTGAGTATTGAGAGTAGCCTGCTGAGTATTGAGTAGCCTGCTAAGTATTGAGTAGCCTGCTAAGTATTGAGTATCCCGCTAAGTATCGAGGAGCCCTCTAAGTATTGAGTAGCCTGCTAAGTATTGAGTAGCCTGCTGAGTATTTAGTAGCCTGCTAAGTATTGCGTAGTCTGCTACCTGTTATGTAAGCCTGCTGAGTATTGAGCAGCCCTCTAAGTATTGAGTAGCCTGCTGAGTATTTAGTAGCCTGCTAAGTATTGAGTAACCTGCTACCTGTTATGTAGCCTGCTGAGTATTGAGTAGCCTGCTGAGTATTGAGTAGCCTGCTGAGTATTGAGTAGCCTGCTGAGTTTTGAGAAGCCTACTAAGTATTGAGTAGTCTGCTACCTGTTATGTAGCCTGCTGAGTATTGAGCAGCCCTCTAAGTATTGAGTAGCCTGCTGAGTATTTAGTAGCGTGATAAGTATTGAGTAGCCTACTAAGTATTGAGTATTCTGCTACCTGTTATGTAGCCTGCTGAGTATTGAGCAGCCCTCTAAGTATTGAGTAGCCTGCTGAGTATTGAGCAGCCCTCTAAGTATTGAGTAGCCTGCTGAGTATTGAGTAATCTCAGCGTATGGTGTATGTTGAGTCGCAATCTTGGTATGACAGGAAACGTTCGTAATAATACCCTATTAAATGTGACCTAATCGCTCCACTTCTACCCTGGAGTGAAGATGTTTAAAACGACATAGGAATTTTTTTTAAAAACCATTTGCTTTCATTTGGATCAAATTACGAATAACGAGTACTTCAATAGGTCCCATCATGTGGCATGACACACCAGATAAGGCTCAACTGGGATTGAAAGCAAACAAAGGAAACTCAGTTTCCCAAATAATACATGACACAGGGGACTAAAGAAGAGAATAGCTCGCTTCAGATTAAGTCTAGAAGAATACACCGGTAAAGAACACTTTCTAAAATCCCCACCTGTTCTTTACCTCCCGCCTCTTGATGACCTATGGCCTAGATCATTGTGTGTGCTTTTGAGAATCTAGATCCGTCACTAGAGCAACAAGAAACAGATGAGCCTCAAGCGCCAATCCTTATAAACCACACAAGAGATCAACAACAAACAATAGGGATCATGTTCTTGTCTCTCGTCCAGGTGTGTCTCGTCTTCACCTGCTGCAGGAGTTCCCAGCCTATTATTCCCAGCTCCTTTACCATTTTGACCTTTAAATACGTTTTCCCTTAACCCACTACCTCCCTGTTTGGGGAACCCACCTCCACAGAACGGGTCTCAAAGACACCACTACGTGCGATTCTGGAGCCTCCAAGCAAACACCAGAACGTATCCTGCAGGGCCACCCTACTTATACAGACCAAAGAGAGGCAGTCTGGTCCGGGAGGAGCGACCGTCCTAGAAAAGCTGTGGAGGACTGGTGAAGACCTGAAAAGCAGTCTCCTTGGTGAACCTAACCACATAGCATCAGTTGATCGGAGAACAAAAAGAAGAATGGGATATAATGTAATCAAAGGAGCTGAGAGCTCGGCTTACAAAACCAACGTAACAGGTTCAAATCACTTTGCTCTTGGTTATCTCGGGGGTATTTTCACGACATGACTGGTAACTTCGGATGCAGTGGGTATCGTTCATGCACATGTTCTCACCACCCTTGAGACCAGAGGTCACTCGAAAAACTTGCGGGATTCGATCGCCCACTGTTTCATGGCATTGAGAGACGAGTGCCTGACTTCTTGACCGCAGAGACACAACTACCGGCCCCCCTCCCCCTAAAGACAACCAGTTCAACATTCCAGCGGCGTAGTTTCGTCACACAGTGACCAGCGGACGATTGGGATGTTCATGCACCCCCCCCCCCCCCTTCCCCGGAAGTCACGCTTGCGCAGTCATGTTGGCGCTGTAGGGGTTTGTGGGCCGATGGATCTGGGGTTGTCATTGGCCATCTGTATACTGATCAGAGGTCCAGTACTGGTCAGGGTCGTTGGTTTCACTAGTCCCATCCGGCTGCAACACCACTCCCTCTGCCTCCATCTCTTGTTGTTTGCTTATATATTGACCGCCCCTAAAGAAGTGCACTAAAGCGGATGCTGGAGCGTGATTTTTATAGATACCCTGCATAATATATGTATGAGAACGGACTGTATATAGAATGCTAGTAGTACTGACGGCAAGGTGATAGTTGATTAGGTCTCATTGGCATGCGGCAATTAATTATGTAGACAATAAAAACCAGCTTGAATGCATGACGTAAAGCGTTAGGCAGAATGTAATGAACTAAAAAAAAATACCACACAGTTAAATGAACACTGGTGGATTCCGACGCACGAATCCATTATCAAAATTGTCATTGATTGATGTTATGACATAAAAATATTTTGCGAACCGGGTCGAGAGTTGGAATCATGATGAACATTTCCATGACTGCACTGGTTTTACAATCTGTTTAGTTGCCATGACTGTTGACCGTTTGCGTGAACTCTTATTTCTCCTACTTTAACTAACTTTTCCAATACCTAGATAGCTACAATTGTGTACACAATCTCTACTAGTCTTGCCTGTTAATATCTCACACGTTGACGGTGATTATTTCACCAATTAGTATCTTTGTAAACGCCAAAATACCAATTGACAACAGAAAACGACGACATAAACAATATTTCACTCCTCTAGTCCCAAATACAAAGAAAATGTATTTTTACATAAGAAAATGTCTTAGTATAAACAACAGTTTGTACCGTGTTCTTGCTTCGTTCTCAAACTCCCGCTACCAAGCCCTGAAAAGGGTTTTGCAAGTAGCATGATGTAGTTCGGAGAACAGAATGCGTTGTGTTGTAGTTCACAGCTTGACTGCGATATTTGCACCTTTCTGTCCGAAACATCCGACTTCAGCGTGACATTTTTGGGTACCGGGTTAGCCTTTCTTCTTCCTTCCTTTCTCGTTAGTCAGTCTGCCATGTTGCAGCCTGTTGTCCAGGATCACCACGTGGAGGCGGGGAAGGATCTTGACAGCTCTGGTTTGCTGACCTTGACATTAGCGGTCAGCTTTCGGTAGCGGACAGCTACAGCTCACGCGCTGCTTAGCTTATTCATACCAAATATTATACAAAAAAATCGTTGTTTAAACAAAATATTTACTTGTTTGTAGTTGTTATTTTCGAATGCCCACATTGAGTATGTCACTCTTTTGTGCGTCCCGAAAAGGACGTTAAGTGGCGGGTTGCAGTAGCTTTTCTCATATTCCGAGCGTGCTGATGAAAGTGGACCGATGTCCTCCGGGCGGTTGTGCTATGCTTGGCTTCATCTGTATGTCACTCCTACTAAGGGGATCACGTCAATCCCTCACCTCTCTTGCCAGGCTGTCATGAAAACATCCCGTTTCCAGGGAGGGCTACTAGGAAGCCGCGGTGAGGGTCTTGGCCAGCATGTTTTGCCTGATCCTGACAATCATGTCTGATCAGTATATTTATTTACTTGTTTAAAATGAACCTCATTGACAAACTTCTCGTACTCCAAGGCGGTACACGCCCCCTCCATTCTTGGAATCCTCGATGAAATGAGAATATGTTTTGCTGACGCGACGACACAGGAAAACAAGCGCAGGTGTATTAGAACATGGCTGGAGAGGTACATGCATGGGTAAGCCAGTTTCCACTTTTCATTCCCTATTTTCCTACACATTGTGTCTTCTTGTGTATCCTTACGAAGCATACGGTAGCTACTGTAGCTGGCTTACCCCAAAAGAAAGTCGGTTTCAACGCTACAGCGATTGTTTCTTTGTTTGACATAAAGAGGTTGTTGGGCTCATATGCAGTTTTCTTGTTTAGCCAAACCAAAAGCCTTCCGAATGCAGAACAGCCAAATTTGTTGCTGTTTTTAAAAAGAGGTCTGGGGACGGCGTGGGCTAGTGGATAAGTGACACGGCTCACAATCCGAAGGTGCTGGGTTCGATCCCCATCACAGCACAGGCCGTTACCCCGTGGAAGCAAACCCTTAGAAAATGCAGGAGGAAGCAGACCCTTACATAAAATGAATGCTGAAGTCAGATGCACTGGGCCGACAGGGGCAAAATAAAAACCACAGTGCAACGCACACCGCCTTGGGAGATAAAGAAATAATGCGAAAGCCCCCCTTCCCCCCCCAAAAAAAGGTGTGTCTATAGAAGCACTTCTCAAATTTCGAAACAGTAACAAAAGGAAGTGTATATTTAGCGCTAAGCGGGGGTAGATGAGATTACAGGTATTGTATAATTACTAAACAATGAATGCTCACGCAATTACAAAAGTGTCAATACGCCAACTGATTAAAAATACGCATCGTGTAATACATTTTTGGGGGTTTTGTTTTGTTTTTACGTTCGCCTCATTTTCTCTAATCCCCAATGCAGTGTGCGTTGCACTGTGGTTTTTATTTTGCGCCTGTCGACCCAGTGCATCCGACTTCGGCATTCATGTTATGTAAGGGTCTGCTTCTTCCTGCATTTTCTAAGGGTTTGCTTCCCCGGGGTAACGGCCTGTGATGAGGATCGAACCTTCCAACCTTCAGATTGTGAGCCGTGTCACTTAACCACTAGCCCACGCCGTCCACATGTAATAAGTGAACGCATACATTCTTTGAAGACTGATTCTACACAATCAATGGAACAAAGGAGGTCACCCCTCCCAACGCTACAAGTGACCTAAGGATCGACACAGCCTCGTTTCCATGAGCACGAACTTCCTTTGTAACCATTGCTCATTTAGTCTTGGACTTTATTCTGTAAATTCTGCTGCTGTGTTGTTTTTTTTAAGGGTATAAATACCGGCATACAGTTTCTCTTCGAGGGGAGTCGACGTGGGCCACATCCTTCTCCTCAGATCTGTGTGCTTGGAGCAGTCCTGAAGTACATGTCCTGCAGTCATGTGTGTAACATAGGCTGGTGGTACCCCTGCCGTCATGTGTGCCAGGCCGCAGTAACATAAGGCTGGTGGTACCCATCTTGAATTTGGTGTACATGGTATAGCATTCTGGTGTGGCCAGTTTGGAGAAGTAGTATGTCTTTTCTGGACAGTTGGTAGTTTCCGTCATCTTCGTGGTATTCTTCCCCCCACTTGACATTGTACTGCCCTTTTACTATGACTTTCGCTTCTTCATAGTTGACCAGGCATTCTTCCTGTATCAGTGCCGTTCCCTCTTTGGCTAGACTGTCGGCCTCCTCGTTTCCTTTGATGCAGTGCGATGGTATGCCAATTGCATAACTGCTTTCTGGAACCAGTGAGACATTTACACAAGACCACTCAATTCGTTAAGTACAGTTTTCTTATGTATTTGACTGCCGTTATGGCTGACTATGCGTCCGTAATTATGCTTTTTGTGTTGTTGAGCTATTACAACGGCAGTCTTAAGAGCTTCAATTTCGGTCTTGAAGATGCTCGAGAGCTTGCCTGTTGCTATGGACTTGGTTACCTTCTCCCAATTCGCATGTCTGATCCCCAGTCTTGCTCCTCCGACGAGAGTGGCACTTGTAGCTGAGCCATCTGTGCGGGCACGAACGAGGGCGTGATGTTTCATGCTAGTACGTTTCACCAGACTCCGGTTTCCCATCAATATGTGCTACTTGATTCAAGCCATCAACGCCCGTCGCTCCTTGGCATAGGCCACTGACAACATTCCTCCGGCAAGTCTGATCTGTAACTTCCACTTCTTCCTCTTTCCAGTTTAGATCCAGGGTCCGAATTTCATTTTCAATGTCTTCTCCTGGTATTTCTTGGTCTCCCTCTTCCCATTCATATATCATGCAAGGACCTGTCTGGCCACGTTTGGTGGTGCTTTACATAACGTGTGCAGACATTTATTGACGAATCGACATGAGTTTTCTCCGTATTGCCTTCGTCGGTGTCCAAGTTTCTGCTCCGTACTGACCTGTTATTTGATTAGACCTAATCATCTCCACCTATTGTAGGACAGACCCCTGTGCTCCCATGATACAGATATATGTATACATCATCATCATCAGTCCCTTAACCTGAAAGGTCATTGGGGCACCAATACTGCAGATTGTTGGATCAGTTCCCGCCACTCCACTCGGTTTTGTGCCAGGATATCGAACTTCCGTCTGGACGAGTTAACCCCAATGGTTTGATTGTCATTATTGTGTATTGAGACGGCTGGCGCATTTCTGATTTTTCTCAATGCTTTCTGCAATATCGGTGTGTCTTGGGCCGTTTTGCACCTGGCGGATCTCATCCCTCTCCAGGCAACGTGTCCCTCCAGATTGTGAATTGTTCTATGATCTCCCTGTCTACTCAAGCATAGCGTCACAGGTTCACTCTTAAGGTTATGCCTTTCCGTATTCTTTTTTTTCCGGCCTCGTTTTCATCTTGGTCGTTTGCTTTTAATCGCTCTTGTGTATTCTGTGTTCGGCTTTATCCTATAATATGTCGACTGAAATACATCTCGGCGCTGTGACGGGCACAAGTCCAATTGGAAAAACTCACATTAAACACGTTATCAAAGAGGAATCTGTAACACTGCAATTGTAGACCCACAGAAAAACACGCATGATTCAGGAGTGAATCAGATTAACAGCAATGTTGGCTCTCAACCTATAGGAATTAAAGAAATTGGTGGATTGGGTGGAGGGCTTAGAAGGAAGTCAAGGTAGAGACGGCGTTCCTGGGACCAGCACGTTCTTACGAGAATATACCAACACATAAAAGGTAATGGACAGGAACTCGAAGTAATCAACCGTTTTAAATATCTGTGATCAATTGTCAGTGATGAAGGATCAAAATGTGAGGTGTTGGCCAGAACAGCACAGACAATAGCGGCGCTTGCACGGCTTAAATAAATCTGGCAAGACCAACGGTTAGCCATTTGTACGAAGATCAGATTAATGCGTAAAGTGGTCCTGTCAATATTCCTCTAATCCTTGTGAGACATGGACAATTACAGCTGACCTGCAGCGGAGGATACAGACCTTTGAGATGAGATATTGCCCGAAGACTTCTAAATGCCACATACAAAGACCTAGTTACAAATGAGGAAATACGAGAAAGAATGAAAACAGCAATAGGGCCTTCTAAAGACCTCTTGGCAACGGTCAAACGACGGAAACTCGCTTGGCACGGCCACATACTGTAATCAAACAGCCTTGCAAATACGACCCTGCACGGAAAGGTGCAAGCAGGACAACGAAGAGGTCGGCCGAAAGTAAAAGAGATGGGAGGACAACATAAAAGAATAGACCAATCTCCGACTAGAGACGACACTGTCAAGCGGTCGCTATAAGAGAGGAGTGACGTTAGGTTGTGGGGATGTCTTTATGTGTGCCCCAACGACCTCACTGGGTACGAGATGACCTGACTTGACTAAACTTGAAACGTATGGTTCAGATACCCGGTTAGAACATGTACATGAACGAAACCAACTACAAAAGTCCTTCATCAGATATAAGTCCCCTTATGTGTTCCTCGTTATTCACATTATGTGTTAGTTGTTTTCCATTGTCCCTGATAAAGGCGTGGTATCTCAGCAATTCCAGTCAATGTTCCTATACACTTTAAAATTTGGACTCTCAGTGCCCACACAGCCAGCCTCGCCTTATTATTACAATTATTTTGTTAAAGTTTTAAAATATAATGGTTGAAAATAGCTTGACTAAGTCCTCTAGAAAAGACTTGGGGGGGGGGGGGGGGGGGGGGGGGGCGCTTCAACAATTAACCCCATTGCAATATTTTCATCAGATGTCACAATGCTATTCCCACCCATTTCACCATGTGTCAGAATTGCAACAATTATGCAATGTCAAATTGACATTCCAATCCTGTTCACCATGTCAGAACGACATTCCAACCATTTTCAACATGTCTGGGTTTGCAGAACCCTGCACAATAAAAGGCTTTTCAACTCAATGCAAGGTACACCCCCTCAGTCAGTAATACCAAAAGCATGGAGAATGCACAGTGAACTTGCACGTTTTCTTTTTTTCAAAATAGAGAGTAGAAATATATTTAGAACTTCCTACAAAAATATATACATATCATAAAAGTTTAATATGATAATTCACAATGCTATGTTCGGATGGCTGAAGGCAAAACTGAATGATTTCGCATTGAAATAGAAGTGAAACAAGGCTGTATTGTATAACCTGTGCTATATGGCATAGCTATAGATTGGGCTGTGAAAAAACTATGCACCAACAAACATATAAGCATAGAATGGACAAATGATTACAGTCTAGAAGATCTAGATTTCACAGATGTCTTGGCTTTACTGAGTCCAACTTTCTAGGAAGAGCAGATAGATTTATTATGCTACATATGAGAATAATCAACGATATTCATCAGAAAGGATAAATTTTAACAAGTTTTGCAAAATACAGCAGCCTAAAATACAGGTAGGCATAGATATACATTAATTAAAGAGAGGTCCAAATTAGATACCAGAAAATATTTTTTCTAGAAAAGAAACAAATTTGAGATGACTTAATACATGTTTATAAGATGATCCGAGGAACAGATAAATTAGACTATAACAAGTTTTTTCAAAATACAACCACACACAAGAACAAGAGGGCATAGTTACAAATTAACTAAAGACAGGTCTAGATTAGATATTAGGAAATATTTTTTAAATTCAGAGTGGTGAATGCTTGGAATGCATTGCCACAGGAAAAAATGGAGGCAGGGTCAATTAATGCATTCAAGAATAGATTGGATGCGCATAGGTATTTTTAGATTAAGTGAATGTAACAGAAACTGATTGCATTCAGAGCCAGCAGTCTTCTAAACCAGTATAAAGACATTAAGTTAAGAACAGACAGGACTACAAGTAAATGTCTAAAGGCAAAAGTCATGAATTTTACCAACAAAACTGTTTATATCAAGCTGAATGGAGAGCTAGGACAGAAGGCTGAAAGTTTCACCTATTTGGTGAAAAGTAAATAAGTATTTGAAGTAAAATAGAAATAAAAAAGATGTAACAAAAGAAAGAAATATCCACTTTTTGCCCTCAACCAACTGACAAATATTTAGAAAATTGAAATCATTCTAGGAACACACAAAGCGGGATCAAGACACTGAGCAGCGCATGAGCTGCAGTGGTCAGCGACCCATAGCTGACTGCTAACGTCAGGGCCAGCAAACCAGAGGTGCCAAGACTCTTCTACACCTCGACGCGGTGATCCTGGATAACAGGCTGCAGCAGGGCAGACTGGCTAAGAAGAAGGGATCGAAGAGGGAATGCTAACCCGGTACTAAAAAAATGCTTGTTGAAGTCGGATGTGTTGGACCGAAAAGTGCAAATATCGCAGTCAAGCTGTAAACTACAAAACAACGCATTCCATTCTCTGGACTACATTCTGCTACTTAAGCCTTTCAGGGTTTGGTAGCGGGAGATTGAGAACGAACGAAGAAGATGAAGAAGAACACACAAAGCGCAGGCTGTTTAACTCAAACATCATATTAATGCTAAAAAAAAGTAAGATGGCCACGCCTTAGTTGCTGCACTCTCGACTCGCTCCGGTGTTTGTATCAAGTTTTTCGATGTTAGGTGGTTCGGATTATATTTCACCACTCTTTCACCAGGTGGTATCAAGGACTTTATTTTGTGGAATTGATGTGCTTTTGATCGGATATCCTGTTTGTTATGCTGCATTTCATGCCTGGCTCAAACCATGTGGGTCAAGCCATGGGAGACCAGTCCATGACGAAGTTGAACGTTCCGCTAACAGCTCACCACAATTCAGTCCAGATTATCACTACTCAAGGACCTTTCTGCTCGGACTGAAGCTGACTTCCTCCTGTCTTCCCCCTACCTCCAACGGAAGTTAACCGATACCTCTCCCAACCTTGTATTTTCAGCACAGCAAGGGTCACGTTGACCAAAAGGTGAACACAATCTGAAGTTTCAGCGGAGCGACATGTAAAAACAGGGACAGACATGAAAACCTAAAACAAACATTGGTCTAGCACACTCTTCCCAGCCCTCATCCCAAGGCTGCGGAGTACATGGCTTCACCTGGGGAGTCTGTAGGGATTTCGGTCGACATGAACACAGCCTCAGCAGTTGGACATGGTAGTGCTCGATTGACTCAACGGGCCTTTGTCGCTTACTCGAACATTATTATTTTTATTAAATGCTGAAAAATGACATAGACACAAGAAAATAAACTGAATGTTTTGAAAAATAAATGTCTTAGAAAACTTTAGAACATTGGCTTTGAAGAATTCTTTCTTCTTCTTCTTCGTACGCAGTCAGACAGTAACCATTATTTTTTCGAAAAAAGCGGCGGTCATCCTGAGGCTGTCGCCACTGCCTTTGAAGAATTCAAGGCCAACAAGCTAATATGAGAAATAACCAACCAGCAATTTGTTTCTAGCATCATAAGGAAAAAACAGTGGACATACATAGGACATGTGTTTGAAATGAAGAACTTCTATTACACGCAATACATTCTGTGGGCTCCAGATGGCAGCAGAGAGAGAGGACTGCAAAAATAAATTTCTTACAAAACAATCACCAAAGAGGGCTCCACTATGGGTCTAATTCACATTCAAAAACTTAGAAAAGTGGCTTATATCGTTCAAACTGAAGAGCACTTGTTCTTAAGGTGTTCGTCTAGGGTGCTGGAATGCGTGGGTTCGAATCACAGAGGAGGCCAAGATTTTTTCATGTGGATCAACCAGTACAGATTTCAAGGATTGGTTATGTGGTTAGCGGAGCAGCATAGATGGTGCCTGACAGGATGCGGGTCTACATTGCTCTAATTTACACTTCCACCACCACCAGTCCCAAGAATAGATCCTATATTCCAGGGGCTGCCAACCTAATGGTTGGTAACAGATGTTGGGATTGACCTGGCAAGCCACCAGCCAATTTTTGCCTGCCAAAAAATATGAAACAAAGGTGGTCCCACGACGTCTAACGAGGCAAGTGGACTGAAGATAGATGGATGGATGGATGCATAGATAGATAGATAGATAGATAGATAGATAGATAGATAGATAGATAGATAAGATAAGATAAGATAAGATAAGATAAGATAAGATAAGATAAGATAAGATAAGATAAGATAAGATAAGATAAGATAAGATAAGATAAGATAAGATAAGATAAGATAGATATATAGTTTGACAGGAGGAGGAAGACTAACGTCTGATCAATCACAACATACTGATCAGACATGTAAGTCAGGGTCAGGCAAAATATACTGACAAAGACCCAGACCTCGACTTCCACGCAGTCCTCCTTGGAAATGGGCTGTTTTCATGGCAGCCTGGTTAATGAAGTGGGGGATCGACATGATCCAAGATCCATGATCGAGATGAAGCCAAACATAGCATAACCACTTAGAGGACCTCGGTCCACCTTCATCAGCACACTCAGGATGGGAGGAAAGTTACAACAACCCACCACTTAACGTCCTTTACAGGGCACACAAAAGAGTAATCAAACTCATTGTGAGCATTCAACAACCACAACAATAGACAGACAGAAAGAAACACCCATTAAATTACAAGATAGTAACAAGATAGTAGATAATTAGCTTTCGCCGGGTAAGAGGAGATTGCACGCATTATATTATTAATATACGATGAATGATAGCATAGTTATGCAATCACAACATGTGACCATGTCAACAGACATAAACAAATATTTTATATTAAACGAACGTATACATTGAAGATAAAACATACAAAAACAGTATTTGTAGAATGGAAGATTTTTATTGTTGGAGCCAACTTGTACTCAGTTAACTCTTGATGATGTGAATTTGGTGGCGAGTTTCAGTGGCTCTTCTTACATCTTTTATTTATCATCAGTCTGTCAGCAAAGTACAGGTGGTTTGAAGACATTTTCATCTCTTTAATGAATTAACACCCTAATGACTGGTTTTACTGAACAATTCTGGATGTACGAAGAGCCATATTAACCTGAGTGTGGGGACGATGATTGAGGCTAACATCTGGTCAGGCAAAACACAATGATCAAACAATGTTAGCCAGGGTCAGAAGAAATATACTGGTCAAGTCCATTACCTGACCTCCTCTTTGGGATCCTGGAAACAGGCTGTTGTTGAGGACAACAGTCTGGCTAACAAGGTGAGGTTCGATGTGATCCCCGTAATAGTGAGTGACACGCAGATGAAGCCAAGCATTGCACAACTGCCTGGAGGACCCAGTCCACTTCATCAGCCCGCTCGGGATGTCAGGAAAACTACTACTTTCTGCCACAAGTTCCGTCCTATTCAGGGCGCACAAAAGTGTTACCAACCCATTGTGGGCAAAAGCAACCAACCAACCAACCTTAGTGTGGCTTGCACAACAACAACCTCAAGGTCTGAAGAAGAAAAATCATGCAAAGAAATCAAATAAGTGAGAGGTGTGAAGAGGCCATGCTTACCTTCAAATGCTGATGCATACAAAACCGACACACCTGACCAACATCTGACGAGCTTGTGCTGTTTCTCGACATAAATGCTTTTTTTGGCTGAGGAAGATGTTCAGAAAAAATGTGCTTTAAAATATGGATAAGTCACGAAACAAATTTGGAGGTTGGTCGTTAAACAAAGATGTGAAGTAGACTTTTGAGTTGGAAAGAAATAATAATAATAATAAGAGATAATAACAGTAAGTACCTTCCCCCAAACCTAGTAAGTCGCAGGAAGTTGTAAAATACCTACAACGTATAGCTGAAGCATTCGGCTTTCTGGCAACAGACATTAACATGCCTGTTTGAATACCAGGATTCCAAGTATTCCAATAGTAATAATAAGTTCGCTTAGGAATCTGAGGACAGTGCATTCCACAGCCACATCTATGACCCACTGCTGCAGAATGGGTTCAGGCCTTGTCCAGACTGGAGGTAGAGGTTGCTATCTGCTGGAGTCATACTGTGCGAGGACAGTTGCTTCTGCGCCTCCAGCCAGTCAGGAGAAGACTTTTGTCTGAGAGAACAGCCTGTGCAGTATCTTGCAGTCAGAGTTTTCTGGTCCAGGAGTATGACATAGCTGACAAAGAAACTCGGTGGCAGTCAAGTATTTTTGAGATTGGATGTAGGTCTGTTTTAGCAGAGACCTCTACATTGTGTATTCAGTCATGCCACTGGATGCCCAGGACATGCCCCTGATTGCGAATGTGGAAGGCCTCCAGTCTTGAGATGTCATTTTTCTTAGCCGTAAAGCGAGACTGGGACCACGCACGACTGGTAGATACAGATTTTTGTTTTGAGGGAAAAAGAAAGCTCTGGAAAAATACCCTGTAAATGATACAGGAACAGAAGAGGATCCATTGATGCTGAAATACCTACCACCTAGAGATGTTAGTGGGTACCACTCCATAGAAAGAATGTTAAGTATGATAAAAAGAAATATTAAACATAAGAGGAAGTAAGTGATAGTCAAACTGATAAAGCATTAGTCAGACCTAGATTGGAGTACTGTGTACAGTCCTTATCGTAGAGAGGATATAAACACGCTGGAAAGGATACAAAAAGTAGCGACAAAGCTGATAATGAAATTCCAGAATTAGTTATGAGGAAAGACTCAGAAAAACCTACCTACAGTGTCTAGAATAGAGAAGAATTTGAGTTGACTTAATACAGGTTAATAAGAAAATCGAAGGAACAGATCAATTAGACTATAACAAGTTTTTCCAAATACAACCCCATACAAGAACAAGAGGACATAGCTACAAATTAACTAAAGAAAGGTCCATATTAGATATTAGGAATTATTTTTTAGAAAGTGCTGAATGCTTGGAATGCATTGCTACAGGAAGTAGTTGAGGCAGGGACAGTTAATGCATTTACATTTAAGAATAGATTGGATGCACATAGCTTTTAGAGAAAAGAAACTGGTTGTTTACAGAGTTTTCTAAACCAGTATAAAAATGTTAAGTTAAGTTAAGATCTCACACAAAGACAGCTCAACAGCTACCAGCACTGCCAAAAGTAGAATGTAAATCCTATACTGCTGGTGTTGAAGTTTCTGTTCTGTTGCAGTTGCACAAATCAGAATGGTGCACAAAACAACTGTCTGAAAGAACTAGCGAATAAAGGATGTCTGAGTCTACAGCATCAAATTGTGAATTTTTTCGGTGGGCTGAAAGCATAACAGGAAAATAGGGTAAAGTCTAGAGATTGGACACCTTTAAACTACACCTTCCTCCGGCTTAGTAAGCTACAAGACGAAAACCACCCACATACATAATACTAATAGTCAAATGAGAGTCCGAAAGGTGAACCTGCAAAGACACGCAATTGCATCCTTTAAGAGTCGACCAGATAGTTTTGCTTAACAAAATGATAGGTTTTTGCTTAACTGGCATCAGGCACAGATCTGTCTGATTGGGTGCCAGGATCTTAGTCGTAGTCGACCTTTACTTCTACAGGAGCAGATGCCCCTGTGCAGGTTCAAGCTCTGGCGTGAGCTGAATGTAGCTGGGAGGAGGATTTCCTGCTCAGCGGGCTAGGCTCGAGCAGCCTGTTAGTAGGCACCATCTATGCTGCTCTTAACATACCACCTAACCATGGCCGATGTTATGCCAGGTAGGTCACACAGTTTGTCGTCACCTCTTACAACATGCTCTTTGTGGGGCAGTGGTGCTATCCTTGTCCTTCACAAAGACCCCTGCGGACTACTTGGGATTCTCGTATAAAATTTAGAAATTAATAAGTTTTCAAGGGAGAGAAAGAAAAACAGTCCATCCACCCCTCACCTGACTCCTTTTTCATAACATGATAACACTACCTGTTCTCCACTTCTATCTTTCTCACTATCATTGTCTCTCTCTCTTTCTCTGTCATCTGTCCATCCATCTATCTCTATTTATCCACCCATGTTTCGCTCCCTCTTTTTCTTTCTCTATCCATTCATTCATCCACCAGTCAATCCATATCTCTCTCTCTCTTGGTCTCTCTTTCCTTTTTTATTTCTCTAAAACAACAAAATAAATACACCACCAAAACATCATTTTAAAAAGACACTGTGAGCGCACACACACACAGCACAAAACCAAACTCCTTACCTTAATCTCAATACTGAGTGTAAATCGCAGATCCTCCTTAAGTGTCTCTTTCATAATGTGGCATCGTCCCAGCTCAGAGAACCCTACACGACTATTATAAATACTGTGTTCACCAGAGACAGTTCTACCGCTACCTCTATCAGAAGAGCCATAGATATGAGGTGGGGAGTCTTCCATGTCATCATTGGAAGAGCAGCTGTTGTTGCGGTTGATGCCTTGTGACTCTGAGGATATGATCTTGGAGTCAGCAGGGCCAGGACTTATAAAAGAGTCATCGACTTTGAAGGTGTCAGAGTTTGTGTTCTGCTTGGAGTTGTACGAGTCAGAATGGTGCACAAAACAACAGTCTGGAAGAACTAGAGCATATAGGATGTCTGAGTCTACAGCATCAAATTGTGAATTCTTTCGGTGGGCTGAAAGCGTAATAAGAAAAACATTCAAATATGCTTTGCGAAATGTAAAACTAGTGAGAAAGAGAGAGAGAGAAATAGAGAGTGTGTTTATAAGTATATGTGTGTGTTTGTGTATGTACGCGCGTGCGTGTATGTATGTATGTATGTATGTATGCAGGGGTCTCTATTGTTGAGAGGTAAAGCACTCGCCTCCCAAAGCGATTAATGAAAACGGTGGGGGATCGAAATCACGCAAGTTTCAAACGACCTCAAAGGACCAGAGTACCTGCATCCTGAGTTATCTCCAGTTGTCTCGACTTATGTCTCGCCACTAGTGCAAGGTAGCTCTGGACCAGAGAGTGAGGTTGATGACCAGTGCAGGTTCTTCTTCACTATATTCCAAATATAGCGCAAGTTTACGTATGTATATATCAATGGACTGTAAATGATCTACACTCATCGTGATTTACTGAGGCAGACTCAGCACCTAAGAGTCTCCCTAGAATGCAATGACGTTGATTCCTAGCAGAACACAACCAGCTCCATTACTATCATCTGGTCCAGTATGTGGAATAAAAGAAGACCTTCGGTCACAAGAATCAGGGACAATCAAGAGCAAGAGATTCAGACTCTGAGGATGACCCCAGGTCAGTTGGGCTGTCAGCATAAGACAGTCCTTGAGAGACTTAGGCCTTGAATGGAACCAGGCTAGGAGGAAGATGGTGGATAGAATAGTCTGGCTCTCTCTCTCTCTCTGGCAAATATGAACATGCCAGTGTCTTGTTGCTTAATGCCCACAAAAAGTAAGTTTACTCTTTTGTGCCATTAAGTGGCACGCTGTAGTAGCTTTCCTCACATCCCGAGCGTGCTGATGAAGGTGGACCGCAATCCTCAAGGCAGTTTTTGCTATGCATGGCTTCATCTGTGTGATGCTCACTACTATGGGGATCACATCAATCCACATCTCGTCAGCCAGGCTGCCTTGAAAACAATCTGTTTTCAGGAATTGCTATATGAAAGAGAGATAGTGATCTTGGCCAGTATATTACGCCTGACCATAATGCAATGTCCTGGTCAGTATGTTGTGCCTGACCCGGACTACCGTCTCAGTTCCCCAAAACATGCTACGGTAGAGGAGGAACAACTAATTAATAAGACATTCTAAAATGAAATGCTATGGTCATCGAGACTTTTTGTCCTCTATCAATTATCCCCGTAGATGACGAAGAGATGCAGACCACCAGACATTGCATCTCTGCCCTTTTGTGACGATCTTCCAAGTGGGAAGGAATGCCACACATACCATCACTATAGATGGGCTGATATTACTGACGGAAGAATGATGAGATAGCCGACCAAGATGAATATGATATGTACCTGGCAGGACGTGATGATCCTAGGACATTGACACACCGGACTGCCACCCTTCAGGGATACTGAAAAGATGCGACCATAAACACCCCCCCCCCCCCCCCCCCCAAAATCATGATTCCTTTAAGACAGAGACTTTATACGAGATTGGGCGTCACCTCAACAATTGTGGAATACGTGTGCCTGCTTTTGTTTAGGAGGCATTGGGCTATCAAGAGCTACCAGCTCATAGCTAAAGAAATTATATCATCAACATCACTGTTTTGACTACACAAGTAGTCAGAGACATGTTTCATGTCATACAAAATTGACCCCGCTTTATTGATTTAAAAAAATTAACACACTTTACAACTATGCAAATTCGGTGGTGCTTAAAGCCAGAACATTAACAAACCGCAGCTGTTACCCGATCACAATCATTTATGTATTGATGCCAGAATAGAGTGGAATGTAGAATTGATCAGATTTGAAACCAAAAAAGTTACAAAAGTATTAGGACTTGTTCAAAATTTCAACTCTGGGCCTTCTCCACCGTAAGCGAGAATCGAATGATTCAATCAACCAATCAAATTACTGTTAGCGCCTCACAAAGGACAAATCATGATTAATGGTATGATTGTAAATCCCTGAGAAAGATTTTTGGCCTGCTGAGGTTCGACAGGGTAATAAATGAAAGATGAAAGGGGGAGAGAATAGGACAAAGACAGGCGGAACAGAAGACCTTGGGAAAATGGTGGTGCTGGATAGACAGGGCTTGATAAAAGTGCTCGTCTGCTCATCTGTGACAAATGAACATTTTGGTTGACCAGTAAAAAAAATCAATTTTTAGTTGTTAATTACATTTTTAATCATTACTACATAACGGCTCTCGCACGGTTATTAATGATTTCACGGTTCGAATAGATTGTTACATGAGCTGGTTTATGACGGTGAATCTAAATTGCCTCCACTGCTACAATCTAAACTTGTTAAAGCCATCGATAAATGGTTCTACAGTGCTAAAAACTACCAAGAATGTTCAAGGACAAAGACACTCTGACAGTAGCGCATTTTTTCTTAAGAAGAAATACACTAATACTGTGTAAGTAATACAATATATTTTGATTATGTACGCATTGTTATATATAAATAAAGGTGAGTTAGTGACTAGTTTAAATTTGTTAATATAAATTGCATGACTGTAATCCGACCTTGCTGATTAGTGAAATTTTTGACTGACTGGTAAGTCACCCTACAATTTGTCAAGCCCTATGGATAGACTACATACTGTGAAAGCATCAAGCCAGTATCACCAGACAATCTGTCATGGAACCCAGAGGGGAAAAGAGGCAAAGGAATAAACATACGAAGAAGAGACCTACATGCCGTTTCAACGGAAAAAAGGAGAACTGGAGAAAATAGCACTTGGAATTGGCTGGTTGATGGAATAAGCGCCACAAGGTGATAAGGACCAAGAAGACGTGATTAATGGCATGGCTCACTACTCAATCTTTCTTATGTTCAGATTTATAAAACAGCAAGGGCTCATCCACATGGAAAATATAAACCCATACAATATGTGTGCTGAAGTCAGACCTACTGGACTGGCAGGCGCAAAACAATGCACAGTGCAATTCGAATTACAAAGCAAGACAAGTGCGAGGGAAAAAAACAAAAACCTGTTGTAATTTGCAGGGATGATAAAGGAATAAACTATTTAATAAACAATTTATTCAAAATGATTAAACGTGTACACCTTTATTGTTGACTTCAACAAGAGCATATGTTGAGGTAGCACCTATTTGTTGAAGACCTATGTTCTCTGCGTTGATCTAAACAGGTTTTGATAGATTAATTAATTGATATTTGTGCATGAGCCCAACAAACATGCTTCAATTGACCATTTTCCATTTTTACGAATGTGTATGCAGTGTATGAGCTGCAGCGGTCAGTGAACCAAATCTGATTTGCTAGCGACAGGGCCAGTAACCCAGAGTTGTCAAGACCCTTCTCTACCTCAACGCAGTGATCCTGGATAACAGGTTGCAACAATGCAGACTAGCTGATGAGCGGGGATCAAAGAGGGAAGGCTAACCCAATGCCCAAAAATGTCGGCTGAAGTCAGATCGAAAGGTGCAAATATCACAGTCAAGTTGTGAACTACGACACAACGCATTCGCATTCTGGTCTCTGAACAACATCCTGCCACATGTAAAGCCATTATTAGGGCTTGGTAGCAAGAGTTTGAGAACGAAGAACTTTATGTAACTTTTTCATCTTCGACATTTGTCCTGAAAATGATGCTGTGTCCTGGTTTACAGCGATATCTAGGCCTTTCAGTCCGACACATCTGATTTCAGTTGGCTTTTTTGGGTAGAAGGTTTGCCTTCCCACTGTATTCCCTATTCTCTTAGTCAGACTACACTAGTGCAGCTTGTTTTCCGGGTCACCACTTGGAGGCGGTATAGCTGTGGTTTGCTGACCCCAATGCACGCTGGATACTGTCAGTTCATTCGGCCTTCTTTACAAAACTGGACAACTAACAAACACGTTCATATACCCTAGTTTAGTTTAGTTTAGTCGAAGAATCAATGTGCATTGCACAAGGTTTTTACCATAAGTGCTCTGTTCTCCACATTTTTTTAGAATCTCAGCACAATGCACAAACTCCGTAGCAATGGCGAGGAACCCGTAATGGATTGGGTAGATTTTTAACAAAATTTTGAAATCTTCCCAGCCAGCGACCGTTAAGCTTACTCTGATGCCAGAAAATACCAGAAAGTCCACGTGTAAAAATCCCAGTCTCCACCGTGATTTTAACCCGCGGCCTCCAGGCACCCGAGGCCGACGTCTTAACTTGAGACCACTCAGTCCCCACTCTCTGGCATTGAGTCAGAAGAGTGAGCTCTGTTTGACTCGTAACAACGATAAGAACAACAAATAGCGTCTTGAAGCCAACAACTTACCTGGACGAGCCTGACCAGCCAATGCAACTGCGCATTCACCAAATCCCACAGGTATGCTTGTGATTGTCTGTGTAAAATAATTAATAGATGTACAAAATTAGGCAATATAACTAGACATCTGCTGGATTGGAACTCCAAATAGTGGAAGAGACAAATAGGGGAGGCCAAAGAACAGCATATGAAATGTTTTGTAATAGGAGGCCTGAGCAGTTGGAGTCTCATGAGAGGACAGCTAAAAATAGGAATAGGTGCGGACCAGCAGTTATTGACCTACCTTTCAAAGGTAACCAGATGGATTGCCAAGAAATGGTGATGAGGTGGAGGGCGTGAGACAGTCTTGCGGCTAGTGGCCCGGCTCACACACCAAACTTGCATGTGTTCAGACCCTTTCAGGGTTTAGTAGCGGGAGATTGAGAACAAACGAAGCCAAGCCAAATACCACTTGCAAATATCACTAGCGCTTAGGCCACTGGATCAATAACCAACCATATCATATTCTGTGTGTTACCTGTGCCATTTGTCTCTGAAGTAAATTGTTATCATCGTCTTCATTTTTCATATGCAGTCCTGTCTTCAGTTCCAGTGTCCAGGAATAAAAGAATCTGGAAATATATATCTAAAGAAGGTGGTCCGTCACAAGAAGAGACAAGGTCCGAAATCATACAACCAAATCTTGAAGACAAGCCCTTGCAGGCTCAAGTGGAGCAATCTGAAATTTGATGGTTTGGCCATGCTTGCAGAATTAAAAAAGATAGACAACCACAGCATTCGTGGAAAGAATCAAGGATCCAGACCCCGAGAACAAACCAAAATCCACTGGGATGACAATATAAGAGGCTGTGGACAAGACTGGAACACAGTAAAGAGCAAGGCAGTAGATAGAATAGACTAGGCTCGCACTCATTCTGGAAAAACTCTACACCCCAAAGTAGAAGTGAATGTGAAGAAAGGTAGAAGACTCTACAAGCCAGGTTAGAACAGAATAAGGAAGAAGACTTTACACCCCAAGATAGAAGAGGAATGACTAAGCAAGAAAGTGAAATTGTAGTTGGTATTCATGAGTGTTTCAGTTAGATTGTTTGGAGGCAAAGACAGCAAGTGAGGCCACAGGGCATTCAAACATTGGTCCAGAAAAAAACAACCTCATTTACGTTCATACAAACACTGACTACAAAATTCAAATAGCAGTTAAATATGCCTTACATATAAAATTGTAAAAGTTACTTACAGGGGTGACGACATACCACTCGGTCAACAGAGGCGTCATGATGTTTGTCATATAACTGACGACACTGTCCAGCTCACTCTTCATAGCACTTTGGATGTTCTTTAAGCATGCCAGTAAGCGATGGGGAGAGATAAATGCTTGATGAGTATTATTTTCAAAATATAAATAAAAGATGGACAGAGATAAATATTTAATGAATAATGTTTTACAAGATATCTTCTTCTTCATCGTACGCAGTCAGACAGTAACATTTATTTTTTCGAAAAAAGCAGCCGTCATCCTGAGGCTGTCAACACTGCCGTAGAGCTTGTCTAGTGTTGCCACTGGTGATGGCCACATCTGCTCTCTCTAATCCTCGTATGTCGGGCAGTTTTGCAGCAAATGCTCAGCGGTCATTTTCCCGGTACCACACGGGCATTCGTCGGTGCCACCTATCTTTAATTTGTTGAATAGGTGGTACCTCAGTCTATTGTGGCCAGTGCGAAGTCTGAAGACCACGACCTGCTCTCTTCTGTTCAACTGGTAATAGGCATCGTTTTTGGTGTAGCCAGTATGTTCGGTTTCCCATTTGGTCATGTATCTAGCTCTAATAAGCCGTTTTGACTCTTCATACTAGTATCTGGTTGTGGTAGTTTTGCACCTTCTTTTGCCAGATATCAATATTTCAATAAAGACGGACAGAGATATAAGTTTTATTATAAATATTTTACAAGATGATAATAAGAAACAGAGAGAGAGTGAGACAAAGCCTTTATTAGCAATGTTTTGTGTTATGTTAATAAGAGATGGAGAGGGACAATGGCTTGATTCTTGATTCTAGCAAACCAACATCATCACACAGGGGCATTCCCATAAGTGCTACGTACTCTGTTCAATCAGTCAGCTGAGTGTATATATACTCCCAATCAGGTGCTGATTTTGTGTTATTCGGATCTTTCCAGACAGAACACACTTTCTCCCCTTTCCCTTAGTCACTCCCAAATCTATCATCCTCTGCACATATGCATTTTCTCCACTTTCTGTCTTTTCATAATTCTGTAGAGTATCCATAACTGCACTGATCAACTCAACCCGATATCTCGCTAATCCTGCCACTGCATTAGCTCTTTCATTGCCCCAGACACCTGCATGTCCCGGACAGTAGATCCATGTGACACCTTGTACATCAGAGTTGCTCAGAAGAGAGGACCGCTCCATTCTTAGCATGCACCTTTCTATCTTACGGAGCATGCTCTGCGAGTCTGACAGTATCACATCGTGTGTCACAGGTTGCGTCACCAACCAAGTTAGGGCCGTTGTTACTGACTCAATCTCCATGCTCACGCTCGATGTGTTAGTGGAGTAGGCAGCTGATTTCTCCGCCACCTCCCTGCCATTTTGGTAGCTGACAAAACCCCAACTGCACTTGTTTGCATCTCTGTTGACGAAGCCATCTGTGTACAGAATTTGGTCTTGTGGTCCGGAGTAATGCTGGATAGGCTCCTGTACCCAAGCTTCTATAGTCGAATGTGATACCCAGGTATTTCATGTTATGTTCTCTATCAATGTTGACGCCCGTTCAGGTGGCCACTGGTAGTGTATCTGACTAACCTATTGTTTAGGGAGAACGAGACAATCTTGGCCTTCGATGGATTGATTTCAGCATTGTAGCCGGTGCACCATTC
The DNA here is from genome assembly GCA_036924085.1 of Ariolimax columbianus. Lineage (NCBI taxonomy): Eukaryota > Metazoa > Mollusca > Gastropoda > Stylommatophora > Arionidae > Ariolimax > Ariolimax columbianus. The sequence goes on from JAVGWX010000009.1 coordinate 48,410,292, forward strand.
AGATAGTTTTCCCAGCTTACTCCGCACACCTGTGACAATTTCAGTCCTGTCTTTGCCCTGATTGTATATCAAGATGTCTTCCGTAAATGGGAGGATTCTACCAGGCCCAGTCACCTCCATCTGTGCAATTTTACAAGTGTACACATTAAAAATTACAGGAGACAGAGGAGAGCCTAGAGGTAGTTCATGTGTTATAGTTAAGATCTCTGATGTTCAGGAATCACACTTCAGAGCAACGCCTCTAAACAGAAAGACCATTGCAATCCTACAGATGATCCAGAGGTCAATTTTGAGGTCTGCTGATAGGTCGATTAGTTAGCCGCAGCTGATCCTGTTGTATGCATCTTCCAGATAGATGGTCGCGATGATAGTTTCTTCTTTTGTCTGGAAGCTCTCCTGGATATCATATGCCAAGATAGCTAGTGGTGTGTGTGACATCCCATAAGTTCGGAATGTAGGATAACCAAGACAAATCTCTATGTTCAGAACAAATGGCACAGGAAACTGTAAGTACCAAATTAATTGTTTTAGATATTCAGAAAGTGTTGTCACATAGTGAAAGTCAAAGCCACACACATTGTGACAGTCACACTATTGACTAATGCAGTTTTCCTGAAACATGCAGGAGGCAACGGACGTAATCCAGCTAAATTGTAATGATGTGTTTTATATGAAGCATAGAGCAACCACTGCAACTGGTCCCTTTATATAAAGCCTTTCTGAAAGAATTCATGCAGGGACATGTTCTGTCACAAATCATTTGACATGATGAGACCATTCAAATTTTTTCTTATTCACCCGGGGAGAAATACTAACATCTGGAAAGGCATAACACCTCTTCACCTTACGGTAGAAGAGGAGCGACTAAGTAAGTAAGGAAAGGCATAACAAACTGATCAGATATGTTAGTGAGGGTCAAGAAAAATATACTGTCCAAGACCTTCACCTTGACTTTCCCCGTAGTCTTCCCTGGAAACGGGCTGTTTTCACAGCAGCCTGGCTAACAAGGTGAGGGATCAACATGATCCCCGCAATAGTGAACAACACACAGATGAAGCCAAGCATAGCACAACCGCCTGGATGACCCCGGTCCACCTTCATCCGCATGCTTGGTATGTGAGGAAAACTACAACAACACGCCTCTAAATGTCCTTTTCAGGGCGCACAGAAAGAGGATGGATGATGGCAGAATACCAAAAGATCTAATCTATTGGGAATTACAGTTGGGGAAAAGGTCTAGGGGCCAGCCACAACTTTGGTACATGGATGTATGCAAGTGGGATATCAATGATGAAGGCATCGATTTGGAACATGGAAACAGGATGCCATGGATCGTGTTATATGGAGGGGCAGGATTAAGCATGGAATATAGACATAGGAGATACTGATTGCGGATAGACTAAGGACTCAGTGTTTGAGAAGACATGCCACACCATGTGATGTTCCAAATGATCCTGATTTTCCTTGCACAGACTGTGGAAGACGCTTCTCTGCTCGAATTGGTCTTACGAGTTGCATGGGTTATGGTCATGAACTGTAGTTAAATCCCTTTTTTCAAAGCACAATTACTATTGTCTGACAACATGGAAAGCGCCCACTGAATTCTTTTTCCATTACTCTCCAGTACTCCGCACCATGTTGTTTGTCCATGATTTCCGAAAAGGACATTATTGTCATCTGTCAATCCTGGAGTGGGTTTGTAGGTGACTGAACAAATCAATCTCAAGTGTCTACCACACTGAAGGCAGAGAAACACTATCTGACCGTCAGGCAGAGGCAACTCGTCTCTTGCCTTTCATGTCGCTCGTCTCCGTGCAGCTTCCTTGATGCTTGTCTGCATCATATGTGTCGTGCCAGAAGAGATTTTACTATGCCAGGCCAGGCAGAGTGATCGGCAGCAATGTTGCCTCAATTATCAGGATCAATGTCGCAGTTCTTCAGTAATGATTTCTAAGTGTCTTTGTAACATTTTATTTGGCCACCGAGAGCTCGCTTACCAGACTCAAGCTCGCCAAAGAATATTTACCTTGGTCCATAGAGAAGCACAGAAACCATGCAAATTTTGTATATTCTTATGTTAGTCTTTGTGCTGTACTTCAAAGACTTCAAAACGTAGCTTAAAATAGTGAAGGCTGCTCTACCTTTATTCATTCTGCTTTTGATGTCTCTGTCTATTCAGTCACATCTTGTGAATCTTTACGTCTTTGCTATTTCTTAATTTCCTATTTTAAATGGTGCAGGATTCAAGTGCTGCGCTTTAGTCTTTGAACTAGTTTCTATAAGACTACATGGTTCCTTTGGTTTGATACGCTCTTTTATTTGACAAACATAATTGTATATGTGCAGTAATAGCTGAACAAATATATGTATACAAGTCCTAGACAATCGGTACATGTGATATATGAGAAACAGACTACTTGCAAAGAGGATGTGTAAAAACATGTATATGCATGGTCATTCGCCGCGTTAATTTGAAAACAGAGATGAAGCCGGCTAGCGATTCATAGAGGAATGTATGAATTCAAAAAATAAAGATATGAATACATAAAGAAGTTAATCAGGTACTTAGCTGGATAGTTACAAATGAGGAAATACAAGATGGAATACAACAGCAATAGGGCCCTATAGAGATCTCTTGGCAACTGTCAAAAGAAGAAAACTTGCTTAGTACAGTCCCATATCGAGATCAAATGGTCTGGTAAATACAATCCTCCAAGGAAAGGTGTAAGGCAGACGACGAAGAGGCCGTCCCAAAAAGAGATCGGGGGAACAACATAAAAGAATGGACCAATCTCCGATCACAAGAAGGACAAGCAGCGGCCGCTGACAAAGAAGGGTGACGCGGTGTTGTGAGGATGTTTTCATGTGTGCCCCAATGACCTTCCGGTTACGGGATGACCTAGCTGAATAGCATATAAAATATTGTTTGGGTCATCTCGCATGTGGGCACATCACTGGCCAGATAGCAAGTGGGAGAAACAAGCCAGTGGAAGTGACATTGGCCAGGAGGGCATTAGAAGTGGTCTTCTTCTTCTTCTTCGTACGCTGTCAGACGTTAACCTGTATTTTTTCGAAGAAAGCAGCGGTCATCCTGAGGCTGCCGACACTGCCATAGAGCTTGTCTAGTGTTGCCACTGGTGATGGCCACATGTGCTTTCTAGAAGTGGTCTAGTGGTGATATTTCCGACTCAGGTGCGGGAGGTCGTGGGCTCTAATCACTGTGGAGACCGTGATTTTTTTTCACTTGGATCTTGTGGTAAAAATTCCCCTGATCTCTGGGTTGTGAAATCGGACTCCCTTGTTCAGCGTTGAGCACGTTAAAAATTCCCTGGCAGTTATAAATCGAAAAGAGTAGGTCTGATCGCCGCTGCCTGGACAAAATTCAAATAAAAAATTTACCGAACTATTTTGTACCTTTCCCCAGGTAGTTTGTTAAGGGGAGCTATAGATGGCGCCTAACTAGCTGCGGGTCTGCTTAGCTCTAGTGTTTTAGTCTATTAAGATGGACTCGCACATCGGTAAAAACCACCCTCCAAGAAGCTGGTTCTATACAGACTCTGTAGAGGCTTTTAAACCGGTATAAACACGTTAAGATATATGGGAGTATGCCAAACAGGGAATGCCCTAGTCAAGCTCCAAACTGAAAAAATTAGCAAGACACGAAGATGTCGGCAGGAAGGAGGAGTCAGGTTTGGTTATCTCGTGGCAAGTGAGGTCTTTGGAGCACCCACGAAGACACCTTCACACCACCCTTTCTTTGTCAGCGGCCGCTGCCTGTGGCTCTTCTCATCTGAGAATGGTTCATTCTTTTATGTTGTGGGCTAGGTAAAAGTGTTGAAAATGTTGACGCCATGAAAACAGCCCATGCTGGTGGACAGTTTACTCTCGAGTGAAAATCAATGACGATCGTTGGTGGAGCAAGAGATGATACCGGTGACAGGGGCGTCGGCCTTACCCTAGCGGCCAGGACACCACTGAAGTGGGTGGTGATTATCAAGAGGATCACGTCACATTAGTTAGACTACAGATATAATTTTCTGGGATCAAGATGCTGAGCAGCGCATAAGCTGCAGCGATCAGCGACCCATAGCTGACTGCTAGTGTCAGGGCCAGCGAACAGGAGCCGCCAAGACCCTTATACACCTCCACGCGGTGATCCTGGATAACAGGCTACAACAGAGTAGACTGACTAAGAAAAAGGCATTGAAGAAGGAATGCTAACCCGATACTCAAAAAATGGTTGCTGAAGTCGGATGTGTTGGACAGAAAGGTGCAAATATCGCAGTAAACTATGACAACGCATTTCGTTCTCTGGACTATATTCTGATACTTAAGCCATTTTCATGGTTTGAAAGCGGGAGATTGAGGAAGAACGAACGAAGCCAAGCCAAGGCTATAAATAGACTGCTGCAGTCAGAAATAACATATGTTCAACATATTCAAAATCAGACACACAGAAATGTGTCCCAAGTCGGAGGATAACAGCTAGAATATGTTTTATTACATACTGTCTGCAAGAGGCAGATATAGAATTATATGGTCTGGATAAAAACTCCTACAAATTTACTTGATGCACAAACCTGTAACACCAGACAGCAGAACTTCAGAGTAAGAGAAAGACTAAAATGTGGAATAGCAGTGATAAACAACTCATAGGTTGAGAATAACGGTCAAGCAGCTGGTACTCATAAGGAGAGTGCACTGTGACGACCCTACATGATAAGTGGGCCAATGAGGTGAGATCAAATGATGAAGATTGATGTACCTTTCTGTCGCTGTGGATATCACTATGAATACAACAATACTAGACTATACACACACACATATATATAAATATATATGGGGAGGAATACTAACGTATGGTGAGGCAAAACATATACTGATCAGACATGTTAGTCGGGGATGGCGTGGCCTAGTGGTTAAGTGGCACAGCTCACAAACCGAAGGTGCTGGGTTCGATCCCCATCACAGCATCGGCCGTTACCCCGGGGAAGCAAACCCTTAGAAAATGCAGGAGGAAGCAGACCCTTACATCAAATGCACTTGGCCGACAGGCGCAAAAATAAAAACCACATTGCAACGCACACCGCCTTGGGGATTAGAGAAAATAAGGCGAACGCAAAAAAAAAACAACGTTAGTCGGGGTTAGGCAAAATTATGCTGGCCAAGACCCTGACCTCAAATTCCCCGTAGTCCTCCATGGAAACGGGCTGTTTTCATGGCAGCCTGGCTAACAAGGTGAGGGATCGACGTAATACCCATATAAGTGAGCGTCACGCAGATGAAGCCAAGGAGGACCACGGCCCACCTCCATCAGTACGCTCGGGGTGTGAGGAAAGCTACTGCAAACCATCACTTAACGTCCTTTTGGGCATTCAACAACACATATATATATATATATATATATTTATACGCACACACAAGGTGTGTTTATAAAATATTCAACCTTAATTTTTACCACGGAATTAAATGAAACATGAGTGTTGTCCTTCTGCGGGGAGGTATAGGTGGACGCCATGAATATGTGTGAATTTTGTCGATCCCGCAAATTGCGTTAGTTACTGGCAGTCAGCCTTTCAATGTTGAGTGTAGTTGGCAAACGTCGGGTTTTCACTCGCCACGAAATGATGGAAACAATTGAGCGTTGCATCAAATGATACCCAAGTGGTGATGAGTCGTGGGTTTATGGGTACTGTCCGGAAACCAAGCTGCAGCCGTAACGGTGGAGCCAGTCATCGTCCACGAGGCCGAAAAAGGTGCGTAGCAATGCCAAAGTCATGTTGAACGTTTTCTCTTACTCCCCTGAGGTTGTGCATCACGAGCACGCACCACAAGGTCAAAACATTACCAAAGAGTACCATCTGGAGGTCATCCGTAGTCTGCTTGATGCTGTTCGATGTTTTTTTCTAATTTATATATATATACACACAACTACCTTTAATGGACATCTTCATCCTGATGTCTTTATCTTCATTCCTTACTACTACCATTCTGGCACATACTTCGATCTCCAGACTCATTATCGTATTAGCATGTATGATGGTAAACATATTTCATGGAAAACCAGAAACACATTCTACACTTACCTAACTTTTATCATGTGTGAAAAATTAAGTGCGCAATGCAATAAGATCGAGAGTCTTCTACAGTAGAAGGGTTTGATAACCCATTAATCACCTCTTACGATATGCTCTCAGAATTACGGCGGTTTTATTCTCGTCTTTGCTACACGGAAACCTCAGGGAAATCACTCTGGCATTATCCACCTATCTCTCTCACACACATTCTTTCTCTCTCATACAAACACACAAGAACATTAATGTACCTTTTCGTCATTGTGGGTTTCACTATTAATGCCATTCTGTAGAAGTTTCCCAGGCTTGCGGTTTGCGTTGTATTTCACTAATCTGTAGACGTGGTTTGTCTGAGGATAAAAATATTAACTCAATATTAAAAAGTCGTTGGTTTTTGTTGCCCTGGGTGGTGTGGACAACTTTCTTTGGTGGCGGGTTACAGTGGCTCTCCTCATAGACCGATGCACACTTGAGAAGGTAGACCGTGGACGGCGTGAGCTAGTGGTTAAGTGACACCGCTCACAACGCGAAGGTGCTGGGTAGCGCTCCCCAATCACAGCATTGGCCGTTACCCCGGAGAAGCAAACCCTTAGAAAATGCCGGAGGAAGCAGACCCTTACATAAAATGCATGTTGAAGTCGGATGCACTGGGTCGACAGGAGCAAAATAAAAATATAGTGCAACGCACACCACCTTGTGGTATAGAGAAATAAGACACACGCAACAAACAAACAAAAGTGGACCAAGGCCAACTGGCTGTAGTACAATACGAGACTTCTCAGTATAGTCTTCACTATGGTGACCACCGGACATATCCCCATGTCGTTAGCCCTACTGCCAGGAAACATCCTGTTTTCGAGGAGAACTGCTTGGAAGTGATGCGGGGTTTTCATCAGCGTCATAGACGTTACCTTGTAAAAATGTGGCTCTTACCTTGTGTGCAGGGAATGTTCATCACTTATAGTATGTAGCTAAATCTGATTAGCTTGCCCTAAGGAAGTTAGGTAGTCACGAAAGGGAATAATTTAAAGTCAGTTCATCCCGTGACCTCTTGAGATAGTTGGGGCACCCCTGCTGACACCTCCACAAACCTGCGCCATCCCCCTTCTCTGTCTGGTAGCTTTTTGTGCCTCCTTGAGTAGTAGGTTAGTCCATTCATGAAAGTAGTTTCCCAATCGATTTCTCAGATGTCCATGCCTTCGGTTCCCTTATCCTGCGCCCTGCAGTATGGTATTTGCAAGACCCGTGGACCCCGAGACGTGGCCATGCCAAGTCAGCTTTCGCCTTTTGTTTTGTTGTGGGGAGGTCGTCATACAGTCCACTTGCATTCTCGATTCTCCGTCGCACTTCATCATTTGTCATACGGTCTTTGTGGGTGACATTTAGAAGTATTCTTAAATATCTCATCTCTATGGCATGGATTCTTCTCTGCTGAATTGGTCTTATGTTTCGTAGGAGTAGAAGAGTATCGAAAGAACCAGTGAGCGCATTGACCTATATGACGAGGGAAAGTCGTTTACCTTCCCATATATGTTTCAATAGTGCAAGCTTTGCTGTTTACTGTATTATAGTAATAATACCAGGCACGTTGGAGTATACGACGGTAGAGGGTTGAGCATGGGACAAGCTGTTATCCAGCTGAAGAAGTAAGTCAATAGTACTATACCTATCACGTGCTGGTCTATATAGAGCTTAGCGTGACATACCAGCAGGAATGAAGCCAAGTCGATAACGCTCAAAAGTATATATATCGCTTTCATCACGTCACGGCTCCGGGATTGGAAACACGGATATTTGTACTGTGTATCAACAGAAGGGGGGAAATAACGATAACAAGCATTTCGAGAAACAAGAACGCCTACACAGAGCATGGATGGCAACAAAGAGGCAGAGTATAGAATTAAGGAAAGGATAAATGAAAAAGGCCGAGTCCAACATAGGCAAACCCAGAGTACTAAAGCCATCCTCATAAACTATACACCAGAAGAGACCAGAGGAAAGGTATTGATAGGCAGGGGAGGGCTGCAAATGTGACGCTGCGAAAGCTCAGACGAGAAAACTATTACAACACAAGATAATAAAACAGAAGAAACCAACGGTTCTTATTGTTGTTGTTTAATGCCCACAATGAGTAACGCCACTCTTTTGTACACCATGAAATGGGCGTTAAGTGGCGGGTTGCAGCAGATTTCCTCACATCCCGGGCGTGCTGATGAAGGTGGACAGGGTCCTCCAGGTGGTAGTGCTATGTTTGGTTTGACTACTAAGGGGATCACGTCGATCCACATCTCGTCACCAAGGCTGCCTTAAAAACATCCAGGGAACGCTAAATGGAAGAGACATAGTGGTCTTGGTCAATATATTGTGCCTGACCCTGGAGCGACGTCCGGGTCAGTATGTTGTGCCTGACCGGACTAGCGTCTCAGGTCCACCAAGAAACTAAATTAAAAATATAAGAAGGTAGACGGTTGCATTACTAACATCCCTTGGAATCGACTATACTGCACTCCGGGCATACACATAGGGGCTCGATTTCTCTCAGTCAACGTCTAAGGGTGTGGCTACTAATGACTCGTGCAGCTCGCTGGTCGTACACACTTCTGCTCCGTCCTCTCTTTCGCCATGAGTCCACAAATTGTAGAGTTATCTAATGCACGTATCTAATTAGAATTGGGTTGGGAGCCACCCACCTTCAGAATGTGCAGTCTTTCACATACCTTGGAAGCAAATATAGAGTTAGTATGAGATACAGAAAACGATGTTCAGTTAGGAACACAGAAGGCGAGAATAACTTTCATTGCATTGCGGAATTTGTGGAAGTTAAAATAAAATAAAACCCAACACCAAAATAAAAATCGTCAACCCCAACGTAAAATCCGTTCTATTATATGGCTCTGAGACATGGAGGACAACAGTTTTTGTTGAGAACCTATGCTCTGCAGTGAGCTGATATGTTTTTGATTGATTGAATGAATTATATAATACTCATTTAAAGAACAAGCAGTCACAAAGACTTCAAAATGTCACTTACATCCATATCTAGTGGATCAAGATTCTGAGCAGCGCATGAGCTGCAGTGGTCAGCGACCCATAGCTGACTGCTAGCGTCAGGCCAGCTAACCAGAGCTGCCAAGACCCTTCTACACCTCCACGCGGTGATCCTGGATAACAGGCTGCAGCAGGGCAGACTGGCTAAGGAGAAGGGATCGAAGAGGGAATGCTAGCCCGGTACTCAAAAAAATGATTGCTGAAATCGGTTGTGTTGGACTGAAAGGTGCAAATATCGCAGTCAAGCTGTAAACTACGACATAACGCATTCCGTTCTCTGGACTATATTCTGCTACTTAAGCCCTTTCAGGGTTTGGTAGTGGGAGATATAGAATGATCGAAGCCGAGCGAAACCATATCTAGTGTACCTGTAATTGGGATCAAGATGCTGAGCAGCACATGAGCTGCAGTGGTCAGCGACCCATAGCTGACTGCTAGCGTCAGGGCCAGCAAACACTGAAAGGGCTTAAGTAGCAGAATATAGTCCACAGAACGGAATGTGTTGTGTCGTAGTTTACAGCTTGACTGCGATATTTGCACCTTTCGGTCCAACACATCCGACTTCAGCAAGCATATTTTCAGTTCCGGGTTAGCATTCCCTCTTCGATCCCTTCTCCTTAGCCAGCCTGCCCACTTGCAGCCTGTTATTCAGGATTACCGCGTGGAGGTGTAGAAGGGTCTTGGCAGCTTTGGAAGCTGGCCCTGACACTACCAGTCAGCCATGAGTCGCTGACCACTGCAGCTCAGCATCTTGATCCCTTATGTATATATGAGTCGTGTTTAAATGAAACTGGACCTAACTGTACCAAGTGAACATACGTACGACGCGCACGATGACGTCACGTCAGGTGTAAACAGCACATGCTAACCGTCAAGTTTGCAAAATGGCATTATCCTCCGACTCATAGTTTCCTCGGCAGACCGTTCGAAACATGGCGTGTGTGATACGCAATCCGTCCAGAGTTGATCAGCGAGCGGTGATTCAGTTTCTAACAGGTGAAGGATGTCGACCAGTTGGCATTCATTGCAGAATGCAGGCAGTGTATGGTAACAAAAGTGTGTCGAAGACAACAGTGAAGAACTTTACAACGATGTTTAAAGAAGGGCGATGCATCAATTCGGGTAGACGGTCGTCCGAGCTTACGTTCGCTAGCAGAGGAATTCGCCGTGTCGCTAGGAGCAGTTCAAATTATGGTTTATTTTAATTTGGTAAATTTATATATATTTTTTCATCTTCACAATTATTCCATTTCATTTATCACCTTTATACATTTCATTCTAACTATATTTTTCAAATATATGATGATTTGAAATAATGGGGGAGGGGGGGGGGGGGGGGGAGGGGGGGCTAGATAAAAAGGCCCCTGTCAAATTTGAAAAAAGAAAGAAAAAAAAAGGTGTAATGTACCTAACATAAATATATCCATTCCAAAATTTGTGCGCCCCCAATTCCTAGATTTTAAAGTCAGCATATATGACCTCTGGAGCCGGACACTTCAAAATTTGTACAAACCAAAAATTTAACTAAAAATGGAGACCACATATAAAAGACAAGGATCAAAAAATTACATGAAACTCGTTTGCATCGCTGAAACACTAGGTTAGGTACATACAGATACACACATGCATCCAAGCACTGGTTTGTGCGTCTTAATATTGCCCAATTGGCTACGGTCTGGGGCGGAATAGGCGCGCCTCCGCCAGTAGAAATAGTGAGGCTAACATGTAAGAGACAAACAAACAATATTTTGCGAAAAGAGACGAATGAAATCGCGAGACAGTCGCTGTTCTGGGACGAAAAAGGCAGTTCAAAATGTACTTGCCGAGAAAAACGAAGAGACAGTTATGACAGTAGTTACAAATTTGGGCGAAAGACAGACTTGGCTTGTGTTTATTGAAGAATTATGCTCAGCAACGACAGGGTGATGTGTTCCTGTTGAAGATCGAGCAGCATCCTGGCGCTTGCCATTCGGTCCAATGACATGTCAAGGTATCTACACGTGTTTGCCAGTTATTGGTTAGTGTCATACAAGGTGTTTCATTGATCTGGTCACGGAGGTAGTAGCATTTCTCGAACATCCTTAAGCGGCGAGCACTCAAAGAAGTGATGACGAACGGTTTCGTATGGGTGTGTTCACAGCTGGCACTCTGAAATATGTTGTGGTTGGATTCTGTTCAGGGGCTTTTTACGTGGGATATGTTGAGTTCTCAGCATGCCAATAGTGCTCTGAATCTTCCTTGTGAGTGGATTGATACTGTCACTTTAATTGGGGTTTGTCGTATGTCTGAAGACCTCCCTCCCTGTATTTTCCGTAGCCATGCATTCAGTCAAGTTTCTGTGTTTGCGATTCTCATGAGTTGTTCGTAGAGTTCATTGACAGATTGAGTTGTTATACTGAACTCACCCGAGTAGTTCTCGGGCTGAAAAAAAATGGACAGTGTAACGATACCTGTCAAACATGCCATATAGGTCATCATGTAAAGTTGTAATGAGTGACACCGCTACTACAAATTCTCGGATGCACTCTAACATGTACAATAATAGCACCACTGTCCCACAAAGAGCATGTCCTAATAGTCGTCGACTAACTGTGTGACATGCCATAACACCGGTCATGGTTAGGTGGTTTGTTAAGAGCAGCACATATGGCGCCTAACAGGCCGCGAGTCTACTTTCGTCTAGTGTTTAAGTCAATTAAGATGGACTCACACATCAGTTCACCACTCTACGCTGCACCTGTCCCAACCCAGCGCAGTAATAGACTGCTCGAGTGTAGTCCGCTAAGAAGGAAATCCTCCTCCCGGTTACATCCAGCTCACGCCAGAGCTTAGACCTGCACATGGGCAACAGTCCCTGTAGAAGTACAGGTTAACTAAGATAAGACGCTTCCTGTAATCTGCAATGATCGCCATATGCCCCGCTTGGACCGAAAAATCAATTGATCATACGAACTTCAATATTTGTGATATTGTATTCCCTGCAGTTTTTGTTTTGCATGTTGACACGTTTCATCAATTGTATTGTATATTCTGCTACTTACAGTGACCTATCGTCTTGTTGCAACCCGGCCCAATTACTGACGATGTCCATGAGTGCTCACCGGGCGGTAGAGTTTGGCGCGCTCGGGTCGGACTATTCAGTCGTATGCGGTCACATCCAATTACACGTGTCTCGACCTGCACTATCTTCCTTTGTGATAGGTAACCATTTTTATTTTTATTATTATTACGTCTTTTCTGAAGTAATCGACCTAGCAATAATGATCTATGTTTGATCACGCAATCAAGGAATGCAATCACAGACAATCGAAACTCATAAACTTGTATTGGCAACAAATATAAACAGCAAAGTATGTTGTGCTACTACGTTACGACCTCAAGGCCTTCATCGGGAGCAAGAAAGTACAAAAATGATCTACCACACTATTGATGAAAAAGAAGACTACACCAATAAAGATAAAAGGTCACATAAAATTTTTTTAACATAGTACTTAGCTGGATAAAACGTAACTAGTCTATAATAATAATAGTTGACCATCGAAAGCGAAGATGGTGACAGCATCGGACTATCACTGCAAAATATGTGTTCTCTGACGGCTGTAAATACCAATCCTGGAACGGCACACCCTGTCACATTCACGGCACACATGCGGGGAGCTGCAGTGAACCGTTGTGTGAGTATTGATATTTCGGGCAGCACGCTATCGCTGAGTCTCGGCGATGACTGGACTCTCCGTGATCTGAGCACCTGCGGTGATACTAGCTCGCCGATGGTACAGTCTTATGCAAGCATCTCCCATGACGTGACATCAATATTTGAAGCATTTCAGAGACAATTTCAAGGAGTCTCTGTAGAGTTTCTTTTGCCCTCCTGGAGTGCTTCTGCCTGTTTTGAGACATTAAACACCTGTTTGTGGATTCGCTTATCTTGCATTCCAACAACATGTCCCGTCCGTCGTAGCTGAGCCAATTTCAGAAATGTATAGATGCGTAACATGTTAGTATTGCTAGGAATTTCAGAGAAGCACTTTGTCTATAGTAATATTAACATTTAATATCATAATTATAACAGTCCTTCATAAGCTTTATAAAATAAAATACTATACACAGTTACCTGGATATTGGCGACAGCAATTGAACGATTTCCCTCGCCCCTGAGTTTGAAATTTTTCCATATCACAACACTATCATTTATTTTACGCTTTATATTGAATTGGAACAGTTAGTTTTAACAAAGAGACAAATCTCACGTAATTACGTACCCAAGCTAAAATGACCCATTATGAATGATAACGACATTATTTTTTTAATGATTTATTTTTCTTTCTATTCGTGAGGAGATCATGTACTGGTTTTCTACTCCGTGTATCGTATGTGAGATGGTGTTTCTAAACCACTATTTAAACCCCATATGGTCAAGCTACATTTAACAAGATTGGGATATGCTTGAATAATAATAATTGTTGCCCATCCAAGCGAAGATGGTGGCGCCAATATATGGGGCATCATATCTGCGCTGAACGTATATGCTCTGCACTGCGCGGAGTTTGCTCAATCACGTATTTCACTGCATATAGTTTTCCCCAACTCGGAATTGCACTACGTGAAGTTTGCCCAACTCGGAATTGCACTGAGCTGAGTACTAACCTCGGCATTGCACAGAGCTTAGAGTGACTCGTGCCATATTGCATAACTGAAACATTATGGAGCCAACGGGTGAGGGACTCTTATAGGTCGCCTTGGGCTGATTCACTCAGTAGAGCCGATATATAGACTCACAAAATTACTCATAATACCATATTGCTGATATTATGCCTTGAACAAGAATCGTATATATATATATATATATATATATACACACATACTGTTGTTTGATGCCCACAATCAGTAGTTGACTCTTTTGTGTGCCCTGAAAGGACGTTAAGTGGCAGGTTGCAGCTTTCCTCACGTTCCGTGCGTGCTGATAAAGGTGATCCTGGGTCCTCCAGGCGGTTGTGCTATGCTTGGCTTTATCTGCATGTCATTCACTACTACGTGGATCACGTCCATCTCTCACATCGTTAGCCAGGCTGTCATCAAAACAGCTTGTTTCCTGGGAGAGCCACAAGGAAGCCGAGGTGAGGGTCTTGGTCAGTATATTTTGCCTGACCCTGACTAACATGTCTGATCAGTATATTTTGCCTGACCCTGACTAACATGTCTGATCAGTATATCTTGCCTGACCAGACGTTAGTCGTCTTGCCTGTACTGCAGCGGTCAGCGACCCGAAGCTACCAAGAGCCTTCAACACATCCACGCGGTGATCCTAGATAACAGGCTGCAACAGGGCAGACTGACTAATGAGAGGAGTTGAATAGGCAAGGGTAACCCGGCACTCAAAAATGCCAGCAGAAGCCAGATCGAAAGGTGCAAACATCGCAGTCAAGTCATACACTACGACACAGCGAATACCGTTCTCCTGACAACATCCTGCTACTTGCAAAGCCCTTTTCATGGCTTGGCAGCGGCAGTTTGAGAACGAACGAAGCATATGAACTTGTACGACCTGGTTACCAACCCTGATGTCGTCTGACAAACACATCGCGAGAGTGTTGTTTCTGTGATAGATCGTTCCCATCTCCCTATCTTGTGGCATATGGCCCATCTACCAGGATGTCCCGGTCGCGAAATCCTGCAACTAGTCGTCGAAATCAAGGGGGAAAATAGACCTTGTCCAACATGGACGCGCCGCTGGGGTCACCGGCGCAACGCCTGGGTGTGACAAATCGCCGGCATCCCATCAGAACTCGGGCCTGGACCATCAACCACGGTCATGGTCGGCAAAGTGGATTTGTATTATTTTATCGTATATATTCTCCCGTTCAAGAGGCGTGTTTAAGTGGACTCCATCACATTCCAATATTTTTGGCAATGAAGAGGCTGGCAGACTGTCAAGAGAAGGTAGAAAGCTACCTCAACCTGATACAAGGTAAGATTAGTGCCATAACAAACACTGATGTGGGTGTGTAGTGTTAGAGCCTCCATTGTACCAAGCTACAGCTTTGTGAGGTGCGATGGTCAGCTACCTTCCTCGCTGTCTATCTCCTTCCCTAGCCAATAGCAGGTATCCATTTACAGCTGGGTCGACTGGAGCTGCCGGCAACGGGAATTGAACAGCGAACCTCTGCCATGAAAATCGAGTGCTCTACCCCTGAGCTAATTAGCCGCTCACAACCTGGTACAGGTATAACTTCTGAAGAGACTAAGCGGTTTACCAGGTGTAGGTAGATACAAGAACAGGTGATGTTGATTGGTTATTGATCCAGCGGCCTATGGGCTCCTGCCCATTTACCCAATGCCAAATAGTGGTATATGCAAGTGTTTGTGAGCTGTTGTTTAGTTCCGTACAAAGTGTTCCACTTGTCTGGCCTCGGAGGAAGAAGCTCTTAAGCTCAACAGAGGTCGTCAGGTAGCAATCTTTAGACTCCACACTGGCCATAGCAGAGTGGGATACCCTATGCTCAACAAACTAAGAATACGATATACAGATGACTATGACTGAAACACTGACAAAATGGATGTTGAGCATCTGCTACAAAGGTGTCCAACATACAAGGACGTGTGGCCATCATTGATACCATTCCTGTTCACGGTCTATTGGAATAATAACAGGCTAATCAAGGTTTTCTTTGTTGTTGTTACGAATGCACACAATGAGTAGGTTACTCTTATGTGCGCTCTGAAACGGGCGTTAAGTGACAGGTTGCAGTAGCTTTCCTCACATCTCGAGCGTGCTGATTAAGGTGGATCGGAGTCCTCCAGGCGGTTGTGCTATGATTGGCTTCATCTGCGTGTAGCAGATCTACTACGGAGATCTCGTCGAACCTCACCTTCTTAGCCAGACTGTTGTCCTCGACAACAGTCCGTTTCCAGGACGACCAACGATGAGGTCAGATGAGGATCTTGGCCAGTATATTTCTCCTGGCCCTGGATAACATTCTATGGTCAGTGTGTTTTTGCCTGACCAGACATTTAGCCTGATCGTTCTCACTGGTTTCTTTAGATATATTAAAGTTTTACGCCTGAAAGCGTGCGAAGCTTGTTTAGTAGGATGTGTTAGGTTCTCAGTTGGCAAATAGTGCTCTAATCCTTCATTGTGAGTTGATTGATACAGCCGTTTGAATTAGGGCGTGTCGTATATCTGTAGACCTCCATTCCCATGTTTGGCGCGGTTCATCTGTTCAGCCAAGTGTCTTTGCTGTTGTTATGAGATGTATGCAGAGCTACTTGATAGATTCAACTTTCTTCTTCTGCGTTTGTTCTCATTCTCCCGCTACCAAGTCCTAAACAGTGCGTTGCAAGTAGCAGGATGCAGTCCGGATGAACGGAATGCGTTGTGTCGCTAGTTTACAGATTGACTGCGATATGTACACCTTTCGATCTGACACGTCCGTCTATGGCGGCAGACTGATCTGTTATAATGTTCTCACCCGATTAGTACTCGGTTTGAAAAGAATAGACATAGTGTAACTGTACCTGTCAAACATGCCATAAAAGGGTGTGCATGGGTCTAGCAACCTCATTATGAAACAGCTACTACAAATTCTCGGATACACACTGACAAGGCCAAGAATAGCACCACTGCCCCCACAGAAAGCATGGTTAAAGAGGCGTCGACTAACTCTGTGACATGCCATAACATCGGCCATGGTTAGGTGGTTTGTTAAGAGCAGCATATATGGCGCCTACCAGGATGTGGGTCTACTTTGCTCTAGTGTTTGAGTCTATTAAGATGGACTCGCACATCAGTTAACCACCCTAGGCTGCACCTATTCCAACGCAGAGCAGTAATAAACTGCTCGAGCATATCCTGATAAGCAGCAGGAAATTCTCATCCCGGCTACATCTAGCTCACACCAGAGCTGCGACCTGCATAGAGTCATCCGCCCCTGTAGAAGTACAGGTCAACTAAAATTAAGCCACTTTCTATAATCCTGTAATGCTCGCCACATTCCCCGAAAAATCAATTGATCACACGAACTTCAGTATTTGTGATATTGTATTCCCTGCAGTTTTTGTTTTGCATGTTGACACGTTTCATCAATTGTATTGTATACCTGCTACTTATAGTGACCTATCGTCTTGTTGCAACTCGGCCCAATTACTGACGATGTCCATGAGTGCTCATCGCGCGGTAGAGTTTGGCGCGCTCGGGTCGTACTATTCAGTCGTATGCGGTCACATCTGAATACACGTGTCTCGACCTGTCACCGTCTTCCTTTGTGATGGGCAACTATTATTATTCTTAATATTATTATTACGTCTTTTCTGATGTCATCGATCTAGCAATAATGATCTATGTTTGATTACAAACAATCGAAACTCATAAACGTGTGTTGATAACACATATAAAGAGTTTTTTTTAAACAGCAAAGTTTAGTGCTAATTTGGGGTTAAGATACAATCAAGAACTAAACCTATGTTACGACCTAAATGTCTTCATCTGAAACAAGACAAAACAAAAATGAGCTAACACACTATGATTTCAGAAATGTTTAAATGATTAACATGTTAGTATTGCTAAGAATTTCAGAGTTAAGCACTTTCTTTGTCAAAGTTAATATCGTACTTATAACGGTCATTCTTTAGCTTTATAAAATAAATCTTCACACAGTTACCTGGATATTGGCAAATACAATTGAACGCTTTCCCTCGCCCCTGAATTTCCAACTAAGAAGTGTATCCATCTCACAACACTATCTTATGTTTTATATTGAATTGGAACAGTGAGATTTAATAAGGATACTACTCGCTCGTATTTACTCACCTACTTAAGCTAAACTGAACTACTTTGAATCATAATGACATTACCGATTCTTTATTTATATCCATTAAGACTTGCTTTCTACTCCGTGTATCGTATTTGAGATAGTATTTCTAGAGCTCTATCTAAAAACCATAAGGCTACACTATATTCCCCAAAGATTGTGATATGGGTGAATAATAATAAGTGTTGCCCATCCAAGCAAAGACGGTTTCACCGACATGTGGGGCATTATATCTGCGCTGCACTAAGTTAAGTGTGCCCAACTCGGAATTGCACTAAGCTAAGTGTGCCCAACTCGCAATTGCACTAAGCTAAGTGTGCCCAACTCGGTATTGTACTACGCTAAGTGTGCCCAACTCGGAATTGCACTAAGCTAAGTGTGCCCAACTCGGTATTGTACTACGCTAAGTGTGACCAACTCGGAATTGCACAACGTAGAGTTTGCCCAACTCGAATTTGCACAGAGCTAAGTGCGTCCAATGCAGCATTTCACTGCGATTAATTTGTCCCAGTTCCTTTTGCAAAACTGAAACACGATGGAACTGATGAATATGGGACTCCCTTGAGGCCATATGAGTTGGTGGAGACAGTAGACAGTCTAGACTTAGATACCAACTCGAAATTGCATTGCGCTTTGTGTATTCAACACAGCATTGCACTCGGAGAATCGTGCCCCTTGCCCTATTGCAAAACTTAAGACACGGCGGAACTGATGAAGCCCTGTATGTTGGTATAAATTCGAGGCGTGTTCAAAGGAAACCGGATCAAACTGCAAACAAGTGAACATACATACAATACGTATGATGATATCACGTTTGGTGTAAACAGCACATACCAACCGTCAAATTTGAAAAATGTTCACTATCCTCCGACTCATAGTTTCCTCCACAGACCGTTAAAAACATGACGGGTGTGATACGGAATCCGGCCAGAGTTGATCAGCGAGCGGTGATTCGATTTCTTACAGCTGAAGGATGTCGACCAGTTAATATTCATCGCAGAATGCAGGCACCGTATGGTGACAAAAGTGTGTCGAAGACAACAGTGAAAGAACTGGATACGATGTTTAAAGAAGGACGTGAGTTAAAGAAAGATCTTCCGAGACCAGGCCAGGCGCATATTGCTGCGTTAACTCACGTCCGAGACCAGGTCAGGCGCATATTGCTGCGTTAACTCACGTCCTTCTTTAAACATCGTATCCAGTTCTTTCACTGTTGTCTTCGACACACTTTTGTGTGTCCCTTTCATTTCAAGCGTCCTAGTGTGTACCTTAGATTGGAAAGCTTCCCATCCGCCCTATACATTATATGTACGTCAGAATACATTGGAGAGGAAACTATTTTTAAAAGCGTTGGCATACATGCCTGTTTGACTTCGATTATGACTGGGAAGACTTCAGACAGTACTCTTTCATTCAGCACATGAGCTCTTAAGTAACATCATAAAAATAGCGAAAAACTGTGGTGCATTTTTTTGGGAGGCCAGCCGAATTTCGTCATGTTGCTCCAGAGTCGGTCTGTGTTGATAGTATCAAGGCCTTGGTTAGGTTAACAAAAATCATATAGAAATCCTGATTCTGTTTTTTGGCATTTCTTTTGGATTTGAAGAGCTGTAAATATGTCGACCGTCTCGCGATCAGCTCAGAAACCACAATGACTATCGGGGAGTAGTTTCTGCTCAAGATGATTTCATAAGCTGTTGAGCAAGAATAGAGCCAGAATTGTTTCCCTGCTAATAATTAGATCTGCAATTGCAGTTATTGAAAAGAGTCTTCTAGACTAAATGGGTGTATTTGAGTCCTATATATTGGTATCAAGACGCTGAGCAGCAGCGGGCAGCGATCCATAGCTGACTACTAGCGTTAGAGCCAGCGAACCAGAACTGCCAAGACCATTCTACACCTTCACGTGCTTGTCCTGGATAACAGGCTGCAACAGAGCAGACTGGCTAAGAAGAATGGATCGAAGAGGGAATGCTAACCCGGTACTCAAAAAGTGCCCGCTGAAGTCGGACCGAAAGGTGCAAATATCACAGTCAAGCTGTAAACTACGACACAACGCATTCCGTTCTCTGGACTACAGCCTGCTACCGTAGCACTTTTCAGGACTTGGTAGCGGTAGATTGAGAACGACCAAAGTCAAGTTGTCAAATGAGCAGATGAAGAGATGGGCAGAACATTTCGAGCATTTCTAAACAGACCAGCCCCACAAGATCCATTAGACATTCCCGCTTGGTAGGGGAGATTGAGAACGAACAAAGTCAAGTTGTCAAATGAGCAGATGAAGAGATGGGCAGAACATTTCGAGCATTTCTAAACAGACTAGCCCCACAAGATCCATTAGACATTCCCGCTTGGTAGGGGAGATTGAGAACGAACAAAGTCAAGTTGTCAAATGAGCAGATGAAGAGATGGGCAGAACATTTCGAGCATTTCTAAACAGACTAGCCCCACAAGATCCATTAGACATTCCCGCTTGGTAGGGGAGATTGAGAACGAACAAAGTCAAGTTGTCAAATGAGCAGATGAAGAGATGGGCAGAACATTTGGAGCATTTCTAAACAGACCAGCCCCACAAGATCCATTGGACATTCCCGCTTGGTAGGGGAGATTGAGAACGAACAAAGTCAAGTTGTCAAATGAGCAGATGAAGAGATGGGCAGAACATTTGGAGCATTTCTAAACAGACCAGCCCCACAAGATCCATTAGACATTCCCGCTTGGTAGGGGAGATTGAGAACGAACAAAGTCAAGTTGTCAAATGAGCAGATGAAGAGATGGGCAGAACATTTGGAGCATTTCTAAACAGACTAGCCCCACAAGATCCATTAGACATTCCCGCTTGGTAGGGGAGATTGAGAACGAACAAAGTCAAGTTGTCAAATGAGCAGATGAAGAGATGGACAGAACATTTGGAGCATTTCTAAACAGACCAGCCCCACAAGATCCATTAGACATTCCCGCTTGGTAGGGGAGATTGAGAACGAACAAAGTCAAGTTGTCAAATGAGCAGATGAAGAGATGGGCAGAACATTTCGAGCATTTCTAAACAGACCAGCCCCACAAGATCCATTAGACATTCCCGTTTGGTAGGGGAGATTGAGAACGAACAAAGTCAAGTTGTCAAATGAGCAGATGAAGAGATGGGCAGAACATTTGGAGCATTTCTAAACAGACTAGCCCCACAAGATCCATTAGACATTCCCGCTTGTTAGGGGAGATTGAGAACGAACAAAGTCAAGTTGTCAAATGAGCAGATGAAGAGATGGGCAGAACATTTCGAGCATTTCTAAACAGACTAGCCCCACAAGATCCATTAGACATTCCCGCTTGGTAGGGGAGATTGAGAACGAACAAAGTCAAGCTGTCAAATGAGCAGATGAAGAGATGGGCAGAACATTTGGAGCATTTCTAAACAGACCAGCCCCACAAGATCCATTAGACATTCCCGCTTGGTAGGGGAGATTGAGAACTAACAAAGTCAAGTTGTCAAATGAGCAGATGAAGAGATGGGCAGAACATTTGGAGCATTTCTAAACAGACCAGCCCCACAAGATCCATTAGACATTCCCGCTTGGTAGGGGAGATTGAGAACGAACAAAGTCAAGTTGTCAAATGAGCAGATGAAGAGATGGGCAGAACATTTGGAGCATTTCTAAACAGACCAGCCCCACAAGATCCATTAGACATTCCCGCTTGGTAGGGGAGATTGAGAACGAACAAAGTCAAGTTGTCAAATGAACAGATGAAGAGATGGGCAGAACATTTCGAGCATTTCTAAACAGACCAGCCCCACAAGATCCATTAGACATTCCCGCTTGGTAGGGGAGATTGAGAACGAACAAAGTCAAGTTGTCAAATGAGCAGATGAAGAGATGGGCAGAACATTTGGAGCATTTCTAAACAGACCAGCCCCACAAGATCCATTGGACATTCCCGCTTGGTAGGGGAGATTGAGAACGAACAAAGTCAAGTTGTCAAATGAGCAGATGAAGAGATGGGCAGAACATTTGGAGCATTTCTAAACAGACCAGCCCCACAAGATCCATTAGACATTCCCGCTTGGTAGGGGAGATTGAGAACGAACAAAGTCAAGTTGTCAAATGAGCAGATGAAGAGATGGGCAGAACATTTCGAGCATTTCTAAACAGACTAGCCCCACAAGATCCATTAGACATTCCCGCTTGGTAGGGGAGATTGAGAACGAACAAAGTCAAGTTGTCAAATGAGCAGATGAAGAGATGGACAGAACATTTGGAGCATTTCTAAACAGACCAGCCCCACAAGATCCATTAGACATTCCCGCTTGGTAGGGGAGATTGAGAACGAACAAAGTCAAGTTGTCAAATGAGCAGATGAAGAGATGGGCAGAACATTTGGAGCATTTCTAAACAGACCAGCCCCACAAGATCCATTAGACATTCCCGTTTGGTAGGGGAGATTGAGAACGAACAAAGTCAAGTTGTCAAATGAGCAGATGAAGAGATGGGCAGAACATTTGGAGCATTTCTAAACAGACTAGCCCCACAAGATCCATTAGACATTCCCGCTTGGTAGGGGAGATTGAGAACGAACAAAGTCAAGTTGTCAAATGAGCAGATGAAGAGATGGGCAGAACATTTCGAGCATTTCTAAACAGACTAGCCCCACAAGATCCATTAGACATTCCCGCTTGGTAGGGGAGATTGAAAACGAACAAAGTCAAGTTGTCAAATGAGCAGATGAAGAGATGGGCAGAACATTTGGAGCATTTCTAAACAGACCAGCCCCACAAGATCCATTAGACATTCCCGCTTGGTAGGGGAGATTGAGAACTAACAAAGTCAAGTTGTCAAATGAGCAGATGAAGAGATGGGCAGAACATTTGGAGCATTTCTAAACAGACTAGCCCCACAAGATCCATTAGACATTCCCGCTTGTTAGGGGAGATTGAGAACGAACAAAGTCAAGTTGTCAAATGAGCAGATGAAGAGATGGGCAGAACATTTCGAGCATTTCTAAACAGACTAGCCCCACAAGATCCATTAGACATTCCCGCTTGGTAGGGGAGATTGAAAACGAACAAAGTCAAGTTGTCAAATGAGCAGATGAAGAGATGGGCAGAACATTTGGAGCATTTCTAAACAGACCAGCCCCACAAGATCCATTAGACATTCCCGCTTGGTAGGGGAGATTGAGAACTAACAAAGTCAAGTTGTCAAATGAGCAGATGAAGAGATGGGCAGAACATTTGGAGCATTTCTAAACAGACCAGCCCCACAAGATCCATTAGACATTCCCGCTTGGTAGGGGAGATTGAGAACGAACAAAGTCAAGTTGTCAAATGAGCAGATGAAGAGATGGGCAGAACATTTGGAGCATTTCTAAACAGACCAGCCCCACAAGATCCATTAGACATTCCCGCTTGGTAGGGGAGATTGAGAACGAACAAAGTCAAGTTGTCAAATGAACAGATGAAGAGATGGGCAGAACATTTGGAGCATTTCTAAACAGACCAGCCCCACAAGATCCATTAGACATTCCCGCTTGGTAGGGGAGATTGAGAACGAACAAAGTCAAGTTGTCAAATGAGCAGATGAAGAGATGGGCAGAACATTTGGAGCATTTCTAAACAGACCAGCCCCACAAGATCCATTAGACATTCCCGCTTGGTAGGGGAGATTGAGAACGAACAAAGTCAAGTTGTCAAATGAACAGATGAAGAGATGGGCAGAACATTTCGAGCATTTCTAAACAGACCAGCCCCACAAGATCCATTAGACATTCCCGCTTGGTAGGGTAGATTGAGAACGAACAAAGTCAAGTTGTCAAATGAGCAGATGAAGAGATGGGCAGAACATTTGGAGCATTTCTAAACAGACTAGCCCCACAAGATCCATTAGACATTCCCGCTTGGTAGGGGAGATTGAGAACGAACAAAGTCAAGTTGTCAAATGAGCAGATGAAGAGATGGGCAGAACATTTCGAGCATTTCTAAACAGACTAGCCCCACAAGATCCATTAGACATTCCCGCTTGGTAGGGGAGATTGAGAACGAACAAAGTCAAGTTGTCAAATGAGCAGATGAAGAGATGCGCAGAACATTTGGAGCATTTCTAAACAGACCAGCCCCACAAGATCCATTGGACATTCCCGCTTGGTAGGGGAGATTGAGAACGAACAAAGTCAAGTTGTCAAATGAGCAGATGAAGAGATGGGCAGAACATTTGGAGCATTTCTAAACAGACCAGCCCCACAAGATCCATTAGACATTCCCGCTTGGTAGGGGAGATTGAGAACGAACAAAGTCAAGTTGTCAAATGAGCAGATGAAGAGATGGACAGAACATTTGGAGCATTTCTAAACAGACCAGCCCCACAAGATCCATTAGACATTCCCGCTTGGTAGGGGAGATTGAGAACGAACAAAGTCAAGTTGTCAAATGAGCAGATGAAGAGATGGGCAGAACATTTGGAGCATTTCTAAACAGACCAGCCCCACAAGATCCATTAGACATTCCCGTTTGGTAGGGGAGATTGAGAACGAACAAAGTCAAGTTGTCAAATGAGCAGATGAAGAGATGGGCAGAACATTTGGAGCATTTCTAAACAGACTAGCCCCACAAGATCCATTAGACATTCCCGCTTGTTAGGGGAGATTGAGAACGAACAAAGTCAAGTTGTCAAATGAGCAGATGAAGAGATGGGCAGAACATTTCGAGCATTTCTAAACAGACTAGCCCCACAAGATCCATTAGACATTCCCGCTTGGTAGGGGAGATTGAAAACGAACAAAGTCAAGTTGTCAAATGAGCAGATGAAGAGATGGGCAGAACATTTGGAGCATTTCTAAACAGACCAGCCCCACAAGATCCATTAGACATTCCCGCTTGGTAGGGGAGATTGAGAACTAACAAAGTCAAGTTGTCAAATGAGCAGATGAAGAGATGGGCAGAACATTTGGAGCATTTCTAAACAGACCAGCCCCACAAGATCCATTAGACATTCCCGCTTGGTAGGGGAGATTGAGAACGAACAAAGTCAAGTTGTCAAATGAGCAGATGAAGAGATGGGCAGAACATTTGGAGCATTTCTAAACAGACCAGCCCCACAAGATCCATTAGACATTCCCGCTTGGTAGGGGAGATTGAGAACGAACAAAGTCAAGTTGTCAAATGAACAGATGAAGAGATGGGCAGAACATTTCGAGCATTTCTAAACAGACTAGCCCCACAAGATCCATTAGACATTCCCGCTTGGTAGGGGAGATTGAGAACGAACAAAGTCAAGTTGTCAAATGAGCAGATGAAGAGATGGGCAGAACATTTGGAGCATTTCTAAACAGACCAGCCCCACAAGATCCATTAGACATTCCCGCTTGGTAGGGGAGATTGAGAACGAACAAAGTCAAGTTGTCAAATGAGCAGATGAAGAGATGGGCAGAACATTTGGAGCATTTCTAAACAGACTAGCCCCACAAGATCCATTAGACATTCCCGCTTGGTAGGGGATATTGAGAACGAACAAAGTCAAGTTGTCAAATGAGCAGATGAAGAGATGGGCAGAACATTTCGAGCATTTCTAAACAGACCAGCCCCACAAGATCCATTAGACATTCCCGCTTGGTAGGGGAGATTGAGAACGAACAAAGTCAAGTTGTCAAATGAGCAGATGAAGAGATGGGCAGAACATTTCGAGCATTTCTAAACAGACTAGCCCCACAAGATCCATTAGACATTCCCGCTTGGTAGGGGAGATTGAGAACGAACAAAGTCAAGTTGTCAAATGAGCAGATGAAGAGATGGGCAGAACATTTGGAGCATTTCTAAACAGACTAGCCCCACAAGATCCATTAGACATTCCCGCTTGGTAGGGGATATTGAGAACGAACAAAGTCAAGTTGTCAAATGAGCAGATGAAGAGATGGGCAGAACATTTCGAGCATTTCTAAACAGACCAGCCCCACAAGATCCATTAGACATTCCCGCTTGGTAGGGGAGATTGAGAACGAACAAAGTCAAGTTGTCAAATGAGCAGATGAAGAGATGGGCAGAACATTTCGAGCATTTCTAAACAGACCAGCCCCACAAGATCCATTAGACATTCCCGCTTGGTAGGGGAGATTGAGAACGAACAAAGTCAAGTTGTCAAATGAGCAGATGAAGAGATGGGCAGAACATTTCGAGCATTTCTAAACAGACCAGCCCCACAAGATCCATTAGACATTCCCGCTTGGTAGGGGAGATTGAGAACGAACAAAGTCAAGTTGTCAAATGAGCAGATGAAGAGATGGGCAGAACATTTGGAGCATTTCTAAACAGACCAGCCCCACAAGATCCATTAGACATTCCCGCTTGGTAGGGGAGATTGAGAACGAACAAAGTCAAGTTGTCAAATGAACAGATGAAGAGATGGGCAGAACATTTCGAGCATTTCTAAACAGACTAGCCCCACAAGATCCATTAGACATTCCCGCTTGGTAGGGGAGATTGAGAACGAACAAAGTCAAGTTGTCAAATGAGCAGATGAAGAGATGGGCAGAACATTTGGAGCATTTCTAAACAGACCAGCCCCACAAGATCCATTAGACATTCCCGCTTGGTAGGGGAGATTGAGAACGAACAAAGTCAAGTTGTCAAATGAGCAGATGAAGAGATGGGCAGAACATTTGGAGCATTTCTAAACAGACTAGCCCCACAAGATCCATTAGACATTCCCGCTTGGTAGGGGATATTGAGAACGAACAAAGTCAAGTTGTCAAATGAGCAGATGAAGATATGGGCAGAACATTTCGAGCATTTCTAAACAGACCAGCCCCACAAGATCCATTAGACATTCCCGCTTGGTAGGGGAGATTGAGAACGAACAAAGTCAAGTTGTCAAATGAGCAGATGAAGAGATGGGCAGAACATTTCGAGCATTTCTAAACAGACTAGCCCCACAAGATCCATTACACATTCCCGCTTGGTAGGGGAGATTGAGAACGAACAAAGTCAAGTTGTCAAATGAGCAGATGAAGAGATGGGCAGAACATTTGGAGCATTTCTAAACAGACTAGCCCCACAAGATCCATTAGACATTCCCGCTTGGTAGGGGATATTGAGAACGAACAAAGTCAAGTTGTCAAATGAGCAGATGAAGAGATGGGCAGAACATTTGGAGCATTTCTAAACAGACCAGCCCCACAAGATCCATTAGACATTCCCGCTTGGTAGGGGAGATTGAGAACGAACAAAGTCAAGTTGTCAAATGAGCAGATGAAGAGATGGGCAGAACATTTGGAGCATTTCTAAACAGACTAGCCCCACAAGATCCATTAGACATTCCCGCTTGGTAGGGGAGATTGAGAACGAACAAAGTCAAGTTGTCAAATGAGCAGATGAAGAGATGGGCAGAACATTTCGAGCATTTCTAAACAGACCAGCCCCACAAGATCCATTAGACATTCCCGCTTGGTAGGGGAGATTGAGAACGAACAAAGTCAAGTTGTCAAATGAGCAGATGAAGAGATGGGCAGAACATTTCGAGCATTTCTAAACAGACTAGCCCCACAAGATCCATTAGACATTCCCGCTTGGTAGGGGAGATTGAGAACGAACAAAGTCAAGTTGTCAAATGAGCAGATGAAGAGATGGGCAGAACATTTGGAGCATTTCTAAACAGACTAGCCCCACAAGATCCATTAGACATTCCCGCTTGGTAGGGGATATTGAGAACGAACAAAGTCAAGTTGTCAAATGAGCAGATGAAGAGATGGGCAGAACATTTCGAGCATTTCTAAACAGACCAGCCCCACAAGATCCATTAGACATTCCCGCTTGGTAGGGGAGATTGAGAACGAACAAAGTCAAGTTGTCAAATGAGCAGATGAAGAGATGGGCAGAACATTTCGAGCATTTCTAAACAGACCAGCCCCACAAGATCCATTAGACATTCCCGCTTGGTAGGGGAGATTGAGAACGAACAAAGTCAAGTTGTCAAATGAGCAGATGAAGAGATGGGCAGAACATTTGGAGCATTTCTAAACAGACCAGCCCCACAAGATCCATTAGACATTCCCGCTTGGTAGGGGAGATTGAGAACTAACGAAGAAGTCTAAACATGCAGCTGTCTCGAATTCCTCAAACTCCACGTTACTCTTAGGTAGAAAACTTTCAAATTAGCATTACTGTTATCTCATATTCATGCAACGTCAATAATGCTCCAAGATAATGGAGCAAGTGCGGGTTCCTAATTAAATGCACTACAAGTGATTTGAATTTGTCGATTAAGCCTAGAGATAGTGAAAGTTCTCTACTAAATATCATATCTGTTAGACCAGCGGTTCTTGAGCTTTAGTTATCTGGGCATCCTCACTCATTCGTACTTGTATTCATTCTTACACCAACAGCTCCGACAGAACTGAGACACTAATTTTAGAATCACTACAATTGGTTGTGATGAAGAGGCCTACAATAAAGCAATAAGGATATTTTTGTTATTTTACTTTTGTAATAAGGTTATCGTCGACATATAAGAAAAACTTCTACGGAGCTCAAGTTGCATCTCAATTGTGAGTGTTTATAACTTCATTTACCTTTGTGTTGTCAGGCATTATAAGTTCATCCTTTTCAATATTTCCTTTTTTTTTTATTTAAAAGTTTCGACCTTTCTGGATTCTCCTGGTGAAGTCACGGTTTTTTCAACCACAGACCGTAGTTTCTTTGGTTATATCAGGATGTATTGCCAATGTGTGGATGCGTGTGTGTTAAATAAAGTAAGCAGTATGACTTTACAGAACGTTCCTTCTTACAACAGCCACCTATCTGGATGTTAAAGTTTCTTGGCAAGTGTATATGTCTGTAATACGTGTGTGTGTGTGTTTTCCATTACAGTAGTTTTGCCAATCCTTTCTGTACGCGGTGAAGTTGGTGCTGTGTGTGTCTTCCATTACAGTAGTTTTGTCAATCCTTTCTGTATGTGGTGAAGTGGTCATACCGAGAAAAATTCCCGACACGCAGTCGCGCTGGGCACGAAGTGATTTCGAAACCGGTCTGAAGGGATTGCAAACCAAACGTGCACTCGATTTACATCTGGACATCACACGCTCCCCTTTTCAAATGTAATCTTAGTTCTTAGTCGACCTGCACTTCTACATAGGGAGATGTCCCTGTGCAGGTCCCAGCCCTGGCATTGGCTGGATGTAGCAGGAAGGAGGATTTCCTTCTTATCGGGCTAGACTCCAGCAGTTTATTACTCCATTGCGTTGGGACAAGTATCGCGGTAAGTGGTTTAAAAATGTGCGAGTAAAGTAGACGCGCAGCCTGTTAGGCGCCATCTATGCTGCACTAAACAAACCATCTGCCATGTCACACAGTTAGTCTCCTCTTACAAAATCCTCTCTGTGGGGCTGTAGTGTTATTCCTAGATGTAATTTTCGTGTTATTAATGGTAAGTTGTCAACTCGTGTTGTCAAGCAAGGAAGATGGTGAAGCGAATTGTGTGATGAAGTGTGAGGAGGCCGGATTTAAAGACACACGGCGTCACACATTCAATTCAGTGTGGAACGCGTCCTCTGTCTATTCATATCCGCGTTAGATAACCCTCTTGATGACAGCATCTTAATATTGTGATCTAAGCTAAAATATAAGAGAGGAAGATTAACGTCTGGTCAGGCAAAACACACTCACCTAACCTCGGCTTCCTCGCAGCCCTTCCTGGATGGACTGTTGTCAAGGCAGCCTGGCCAACGAGGTGAGAAACCGACGTGATCCCCGTAGTAGTGAGAGACATGCAAATGAAACCAAGCATTGCACACTTGGACATGATTGTCAGGATCAGGCAAAACATGCTGGCCAAGACCCTCACCGCGGCTTCCTAGTAGCCCTCCCTGGAAACGGGATGTTTTCATGACAGCCTGGCAAGAGAGGTGAGGGATTGACGTGATCCCCTTAGTAGGAGTGACATACAGATGAAGCCAAGCATAGCACAACCGCCCGGAGGACATCGGTCCACTTTCATCAGCACGCTCGGAATGTGAGAAAAGCTACTGCAACCCGCCACATAACGTCCTTTTCAGGGCGCACAAAAGAGTAAACCAACTCATTGTGGACATTCGAAACAACAAACAAGCTAACATTTTTTATAGGTTATTTATTCAACCGCTAACCAGGTTTAAATTGCTGGGTTTTGTTTAAATTATGTATTACCTTTTTCATGTAAAATAAGTTAGTTTTCTTTTCACTTATGCTGTTGAACAACGTGGGGAGCTTACATTGACTGCCCTGCGGCAAGTGCTTTGTGTCGGTCATAGACTCTTCTCCACCTTCACGCGGTGATCCTGGATAACAGACTGCAACAGAGTAAACTGGCTAAGGAGAAGGGATCGAAGAGGGAAGGCCAACCCGGTAACATCGCAGTCAAGCTGTAAACTACGACACAACGCATTCTCTTCTCTGGACTACATCCTGCTACTTTAGCCCTTTTTCAGGACTTGGTAGTGGTAGATTGAGAGCGAACAAAGTCAAGTCGTCAAATGAGCAGATGAAGAGATGGGCAGAACATTTCGAGCATTTCTACACAGACCAGCCCCACAAGATCCATTAGACATTCAGTAGCAAAAAAATAATGGACGGATGCTGTGTGACATGGTGTTTGGACACGGAAATTAAGTAAGTATATGAAATTATTCAATGAAGATACTCTTAGTATCTCATCAGATGACCTGTGAAAGTCTATTTCAGACAGTATGTTTATGCCAAAAATAAAATTCACATAGAGGAAAGTTTTAATTTCTTGAGGTGTGTTGCTGCTTCCAATACTGGTAAACTTCCTTCTTCTTCCTTTGTCTTAGCTCGCATTCAAATTTGTTTGTACTGAACACGTGCAGTAAAATTCTTCATTTATAAGTAAAGTGAAGTAATCATACGGGCTAGAATCAATACTCAAACCATGTTTAGGAACAGGGCTTCCAAAAATTCAGAAACTTTAACGGGTGTAAGTTGGGTTCACCTGTCTTATACCAGTCTATCGACAGCGTTAGACCGAGCATCGTAACCACTGGTTTCATCGCCTGAATCAGTATTTAATTTCATATCCATGACAGATTCGCCGGAATCATCTTCTTCTTGACTAACTACGAAACCTTCTCTCATTCCATAAAGAAAAAGAATCCATCATTTCGAATGGCATATTTGAAAACATTAACAAAAAGTCTTAAAGAATTCACAGAAATGATAATACTCGACTGAATCCCGCCGTGACTTGGAATAAATGTAGCGCAGCTAGCCCGGTTGTTCGGTTAAGATGTAGGTCTCCAAACTAAAGAAGTTGTTGCTATGCAACAATTGCCAACGGTAGTGTTTAAAAACTTGTTTTTGTTTTTGCGATCGGCCGCAACTTGATTTTCTGCGCGCCTTCTGGTCTATACATACCGAGCTGAAGACGGTTGAATAGCTTGAACAAAGTACTGTATTTTTTTGAAAAGCATAACACAGATTCCAGAACTGAAATTCATGCCACAACAGCGATGACCGTGACTGTCCTGACCAAACTGAGGCCGCTATAGAGGTACAAAAACATCAACCTGTAATCCAAGTTGAGTTTAATGTAGACACCTCTCACTTCCATGTACCTTTACGCGTGCGCAACATGGACTCTTGACAGCGGTTCTAGAGCGTAGAATGTGTGCAATGGAGATGAGATGTCTGTGTCGAATCCTCGGAGTATCGTATCTAGACCACGTCACGAATAAAACAGTTCGGGACACTGTTAAGAGAGCGATCGGCCAATATAACGACATATTGATTGTGGTAAAAGCACGCAAGCTCACGTGGCATGGACATGAATCAAGATGGTTTCGTCTGGGTCGACCAAAACGATCCTGCAAGGTACTGAACCCGGGGAATGTCAGAGAGGGAAGCAGGTGAAGCTGCCAAGTTCCCGTAGTCTACTGGTCCGGACGTTCGCGTCGAAACAACATCACGAAGGCGATGGATGACCTCCAGGTATAACTCTTGTGTAACGTTTTGATCTTGTGGTGCAAAAAGAGTAGTGGTACAGTGGGTGCCATCCCACTGTAACATCAAAGGCAACGAGGAGGCAGACAGACTGGCAAAAGAAGGTGCAAGACTACCTCAACCAGATTCTATTGTGACCTACGAAGAGTCCAAAAGGTTTATTAGGGCCAGATACATGGCCAAATGGGAAACAGAACATACTGGATACACAAAAAATGATGCCTATTACAAGTTGAACAGAAGAGATCAGGTCGTGGTCTTCAGACTCCGTACAGGCCACAACAGACTGAAGTACCATCTATTCAATAAACTGAAGATCGGTGGCACTGACGAATGCACCTGTGGTACATGGAAAATGACCGCTGAACATATATATGCTGCAAAATTGCCCAACATACGAGGACCAGAGAAAGCACATGTGGCCATCACCAGTGGCAACACTAGACAAGCTCTATGGCAGTGTCGACAGCCTCAGGATGACAACTGCTTTCTTCGAACAAATTAAAGTTGACGTCTGACAGCGTACGAAGAAGAAGATCTTGTGGTGCGTACTAGTGATGCACAACTCCCCGAGAGTAAAAGAAAACGGTCAACATTACTTTGACATTGATGTGCACCACCTGCCTCGCTTTTTTCAGCTTCGAGGATGACGAATGTCTCCATTGTGAGGACTGAAGCTTCATTTCTGAGTCTGATCAATAAACACACGACTCAGTACCAGTTATCAGTGTTACGAAAGTTGGGGTTGCCGTTTGCGCAGTCCAGCATGTCCCGTGAGACTTTCAGACAGAGTAGCTTCTGCTCCATCGTTAGCAGCTTAGGCATACATTTCGCATAGCCAAATCCTCGATCAAAATGGAGTGTACCGAACCAATGCTTATCTTCACCTCAATCCCATGTTCTCGGATGGTGATACCCCTGTTCTGTAAGACCAAGGGTCGTACTTGGCCAATGACTTCATCTTCTCTACCAATGTGCGATCACCTTTGAATCGATTGTACCCCTCTTTAAATGGTGTGATGCTCGTGGCATCGCCACCGAAAGCCTGTTGGATTTTCTGAATGGTTTCCACTTGGGTATCGCCTAGCTGCCAGTAAAATGTTATGAAACACCGTTTCTTTCCGACATATCGTGGTGAATGTATGTATGTATGTATGTATATATATATATATATATATATATATATATATATATATATATATATATATATATATATATATATATATATATATAGAGAGAGAGAGAGAGAGAGAGAGAGAGAGAGAGAGATTTTTAGATGGAAAGGGGGAATATTTTTTTTAAAAGAATGAACATGACAATAGAAAAAGGATACATAAATGTATCAATTAAAAAGAACAATACTAATAACGAACATATATAAAGATATGCGAAAACGGGGAGATGTGAAGAGAAATGGAAAGTTATAAATGTGCATGGAAAACTAGGTAAACGTATTGAAAGTATTTTAACTACGAGTTTAGATCAATATGATGAGCAGTACATGAGACTAAGACTAAGTACATGAGTGTAGCTGATAGCTTCAGGGGCAGGGATCCAGGACTGCCAAGACCCTCCCCAACTCCACGTGGCGATTCTGGATTGCAGGCTGCAACAGGGCAGGCTGACTAAGGAGAAGGGATCGAAGAGGGAAGGCTAAACCGGTACTTAAAAATGTCATTCTGAAATTGGATGTATCGGGCCGAAAGGTACAACTATTGCAGTCAAGCTATAAACAACGGCACAACGCATTCCGTTCTCTGGACTACATCATGTTACTTGCAAAGCCGTTTCCAGGACTTGGAATCGGGAGTGTGAAAACGAATGACGAAGAAGAAGAAAAAACTATGAGCTTCAAGGCATCCAATAAGGATGCTTAAACTATTCTCAAGCTACAAAATGTTGTTGACCATCGGAGGAACAGAAGATTATGCTAGAGACTCTGATATCAATCTTGCTATGCTGTCAAGAACTATTGAAATGGTTGGCGATAGCGGGCAAGGAGGTTGATGCCAGTATCACCGATGCAGTATTTCCTATTGCAGCTGCAGCAAAATAAATAGTGTTAGATATGGTCACGTGACCTCTAGGCTAGCCATCGTGTATCTCAAAAAACATTTGTCCGGAAGGTCATCAAACGAGTTTGGATAGCATATGCAGAAATAAATAGATAAAAGCCGCAGTAAAGGTTGTAAGTCTATAATTACATACATAGGTAATGGTTCGGAGACCACACCAGGACAAAAACTAAGTGCATCCTACATTTCGGTCACTAGACCTTGGCACATATAAAGAACGTTAGGAAGTTTTTGCCTCCAACATAATGTGAAATGTGCGGGTTCGGTGTCATACCTGGATGGTGCAAGAACAGTGTGAGACACGGCACGCCAGTTATGAAATAGGGTGGGCTAAACAATAAATGTTCAATATGACTGCACATATGGATAACATAGAGACACGTTGCGCAACCAAGGCAATGTGATGTATGGTTCCATTAGGTGTGAGTTGAGGTGTGAAAATGGCATAACGAACCAGTTTCACGAGAAACTTTTATAGACACTGTAGGCCGGTTTTTCTTGAGTTTCCTAAAGACTGTAATGCTGGAATCCCACTATCAGTTTTATCGCTCTTTTTTGTATTCTTTCTAGCATGTTTATATCCCCTCTATGATAAGGACTCCACACCTGTACACAGTACTCCAAACTAGGTCTAACTAACTACTACAGTTTGACATTATAGGTTGTACCGGCGAAGCTGAACCTTACACCAGGTATTAGCTGTGTCAATAAGTTGTGCTATATATGTCGATGTGTTCTGAGTAGTGACCCAGTTGAAAGATATGTACAGGTCGTAGTGTTCAAAGAGCTGGAACAAATTATTGTATTTTTAGAAAAGCGTAGTACAGATTCCAAAACTGCTCCAGTTGAAAGATATGTACAGGTCGTAATGTTCAAAGAGCTGGAACAAATTATTGTATTTTTAGAAAAGCGTAGTACAGATTCCAAAACTGCTCCAGTTGAAAGATATGTACAGGTCGCAGTGTTCAAAGAGCTGGAACAAATTATTGTATTTTTAGAAAAGCGTAGTACAGATTCCAAAACTGCTCCAGTTGAAAGATATGTACTGGTCGCAGTGTTCAAAGAGCTGGAACAAATTATTGTATTTTTAGAAAAGCGTAGCACAAATTCCAGAACTGTTCCAGTTGAAAGATATGTACAGGTCGCAGCGCTAAAAGAGCCTGAACCATTTTGGAATTTGAAGTATTGCGTATATTCCAGAAATGATATTCAGGTCAGAACAGCGATGATCGTGAATGCTTTGACCAAATTGAGGCCGCTGTGGGGGGACAAAACCATCAACCCGAAATTCAAGTTGATTTTAAAGCGTGCTCTTGTCACTTCCGAAACTTGGACTCTTACAGCTGTTCTAGGGCGTAGAATTTGTGCAATTGAGATGAGATGTCTGCGTTGAATCCTCGACATTTCGTATCGAGACCACGTCACCAATAAGGTATTTCATACTTTGGCTTTGGTAAATTAAATTTTATATATATATATATATATATATATATATATATATAGAGAGAGAGAGAGAGAGAGAGAGAGAGAGAGAGAGAGAGAGAGAGAGTATTTCATACTTTTTAAGTTTAATTCGTTGTATTTGATTTGCATTTTAGAAGATTTTCTATTTTGAATACATTTTCAATTAAAATATGCTGAGTTCTAGAAACAATGATTTTTAGTGAGTATTAAATTTGAAAAATGTAGCACGCCTACATTAGGGCTCACGATACGCCACTGAGATCGTTAAACAACACCTATAAAATGTCATTAATTCAACACACGATTTGCCAAAAAGGGAGAATGAAATAAAGTATTGATATCAATATACGTAATTTCCTAGGTTTGTCCCAATGAGAAAAGCCATATATCTTTATTGACCACATGTCAAACATGTTATCAATTATTGTGGATTGCTTCCACTACTAATTGTCATAATTAACTGAATTGTTGTCAATGCGTAGTACTGACGTCCCTTAAAACGCTTAGTCTTAATGCAATATATTGAGACGTCACGCGCAGTCGATTCCATTTGGCCTTTAATAATTACCGAATCAAGTGTTCCTGGAACCTCAAGCTGTACATAGGGCTTCTATCTTCGGGCCGTTATGTATGATTCATAGAAATTAAAATGCAAGTTTCTTTTTAAAAGTCCATCTTCAATGTGTAATTGTTTTAGACAAAATTAGACAGGAATAGATTGAGAGCAGATTGGGGAGGGGGGGGGGGGGAGGGGGGGGGGAAGGGGAAGAAGGTGTTAGGCGGACATTGATAGTATTATAAGTTTCGGTTGTTTGATTTTTGGTTTAAGTGGCTCCTACTTTGACTCCATGTCTTTCTTTCCTTTCATTTTTTGTCCTGTTTGTGCCTTTCGGCGTCAGGTATGAAGAGGTTTCTTGGTCGGGCCCTAATTAGTGCTTGGTACATGGGGAGTTTCCCTCCTTCTGTTATGTACTGTTATCTATCGTTTGTTGGGGGCGGGGAGGGGGGGGCGGCCCCTGGCTCTGCGTCATTGTATATGTACACCAAAGCTTTCTGAGGGATACTATCTAATGTTTAACATGTCACGTGGTCGAACCATTAGTTTTGTTGTCTCTTTATGACAGCGCTGGTGTTCTGCCTAACATTTTCCGTTTCTAATTCTATCCATTCTTGTTACTCCAAGCATTCTGCGCAGGCATTTCATCTCTGTTGTTACGATTTGTCTTTATTTGTTAGTGTCCAGATCAGATATGGTTCAAGTATATCATCCTGTATTATGTGTTTACTCCTTTTATATGAAGGACACGAAAGAAGCCTTCATGAAAATTGTAATGACTGTTGAAATCGGGTGCCCACTGCAAACGACTTTTGTCGGCTAAATGTTTCAATGTCGGCTAAATGGTTCAATGTCGAAGCACCATGAAAAATAGTATGACGGGGTGATTGGACAGGGAAAGAAGGCGAAAGAGGAAAACATGTTATACAGATTATCTGCTGTCAACTAAAGATAGTAGATATTCTACTAAAGAATTTTATTAAAACTAAAGATCCTAAGAACATGCATTTTTCCTATGGCAACCTATGGATGTGAAACATGGACGATTACAAAAGCAATCAGAGCGATGATCAGTGCTTTTGAAACTGCTACAGAAGAGTCCTGAAAATCCCGTGGACAAAGAAAGAAACAAACAATTCCATCCGGCAAGACCTGAATGTAGAGAGGATTGGATCAGAAATGGCATAATGACCCGTCGTTAAACGAAACAACGGACTGGAGAGAGTGGTTATGGATGGCATGGTCACTGGGAAGAGAGGCAGGGACCGACCGAAAAGACGATGGATCCAGGACACCATGGAGACGCTGGATTTGACCTTGGAGCGGGCCGGAAGACTTGAGAAAGATAGTTTCATACAGACAGGCTGTCGTGACAGTGACGTTCTGCAAAGGGCATGCTACGTGATGATGATGATGAGATATTCTAGAGCAGATTTACATTATTTCAGTGTATGGTTATTGTAAATTAGATAATATATATATACGGGACAGATAATTACAAGTGACGGTAGATGTGAGAGGGTGGTGACGAAGTGAATAGGAATGACCAAAAGTGCATTTAAATGTGATGAGGAATATATTGACATCCAGAGGCAAATAACCAGTACATTGAAAATGATTCTCGTCAGGTGTTATATATATTCAACATTATTATACTGTGCAGAAACAATGAACAAACGGACAATAAAATAGAAGCCCTCGAAATGTGGTTATACAGAAGAATGTGTCCAATTTCACGGAAAGAGAAACAAATAGCGATGTAACGAAGAGAGTATGCATGGCAACTTTTGACAGACATTACAATTAGGCAAGTCATTATTTGGGTTATATAAAACGACACGATACTTTATTGAAAACAATACTGGATAAGAAGGTTGAAGGACAGCGAACAAGAGGCGGGCTAATGATAGGCTTGCAGAGTGTACCATCGAGACAAACGAATATTAAAGGTTCATTGAAGCCAACCTACGTTGCAGAGATGGCATTTGAATTGAATTAATTACCGCAAGCTAGTTAGTTATTTCCACCCTTATGGGCGACATGGGGAGTCTGCCACACCACCTGAACCAGATTCGTCACATATTACGTCGTCAACTACAGTCAATTGTTGTTCTTGTTGCTGGTGTTGAAATGCCCCAAATGAGTAGGATTACCCTTTTGTGCGTCCTGAAAATGACAAAGTGGCGGGTTGCCGTAGCTTTCCCTACATCGCGAGCGTGTTAAAGGTGGACATGGGTCCTCGAGGCGGTTGTAATTTGAATTTGAATTCATCTGCGTGTCGCTCACTACTACGGGGATCACGTCGAACCTCATCTTGTTAGTCAGACTATTGTCCTCGACAACAGCCCGTTTCCAGGACGACCAACGAGGAGATCAAGTGAGGGTCGTGGCCAGTATATTTCTCCTGAACCTGGCTAACATTGTCTGATCAGTGTGTTTTGCCCGACCAGACGTTAGCGTCTCCTGGAAATGCTGGCGGCCATTCGCAATATCTTAATTTACAGGTGAAGATTTTCCCCTGATGTGCTTTGAACATCGCCCATGCTAGACTCTGATATCACATGGTTGATAGGGAGATACTATAGATAAATTGCCGCTTCGTTGTCAAACTAATGTAGGGATGTTTGAACAGTGGCACCAGTTTATATTGATAGGCCACTCATGTTGCTTTCTGGAATCTGTCTCTATTTCTCTGTCGCACCTGCCGTCTTTCGAGCAAAGCATGTCCAGATCTCTGACCTGGAGAGACACGTTAAGTTAAGCGACACCTGTATTCTGCCCACCCCTAGAGTCGTTGTCTTAACCAATAACACAGTCATTAATAGTTATTCAACTTTTTCATATAAAGCTGCCCAAGATGGGAGACCTGTCAGAATGCAATAATTACAGGGAAATTACAAGGCGTGTTCAATTTAAACCGGACCAAATTGCAACAAGTGAGCATATGTACGATTCGCGTGATGCTGCCACTACAGGTGCAAACAGCAGATACCAACTGTCAAGTTTGCAAAATGTCAATATCCCCCGTCTCATAATTTCCTCATCAGACCGTTGAAAGCATGGCAGGTGTGGTATGAAATCCATCCAGAGTTGATCAGCGAGTGGTGATTCGGTTTCTAACAACTGAATGATGTCGACCAGTTAACATTCATCGCAGAATGCGGGGCAGCGTATGGGGACAAAAGTGAAGAACTGGACAACAATGTTTAAAGGATGCGAGTTAACGCAACAATATGCGCCTGACCTGGTCTCGAAAGCTCTTTCGTTGGCTCACGTCCCTAAGGTACTTGGTTCGTTCCCCATCAAAGCACCATCCGTTACCACGGGGAAGCAAACCCTTAGAAAA
Source organism: Ariolimax columbianus (assembly GCA_036924085.1). Classification (NCBI taxonomy): domain Eukaryota; kingdom Metazoa; phylum Mollusca; class Gastropoda; order Stylommatophora; family Arionidae; genus Ariolimax; species Ariolimax columbianus. The sequence continues at coordinate 48,449,634 of JAVGWX010000009.1, forward strand.
TGCAGGAGGAAGAAGATCCTTACATAAAATGGATGCTGAAGTCAGATGAACTGAGCCGACAGTCGCAAAATAAAAACCGCAGTGCAACGCATACCGCCTTGTGGAATAGAGAAATAAGGAGAACGCAACAACAACAAAAACACGGGAGCGCTTGTTGCTTAATTCTTTTCAGTTTCGTTGTATTTTTCCCTACCTTCTCAACACCTTTACTCACCTGTGTACTCCAACAATTAATTGATGAATATGAAACGATGGTGATACACAGATGATGGCACATGTGATTGTGGCGTTATACAGGACCCACACCAACCGATGACCTGCTCCAACCTCCAGGAAACATGCAATAGGTGTGACACGCTGGAGGCGAATGACAAGGCAATGAATGTCGCTGAATACTGGATAAAGTGGTGCTTGGACACGGAAAGTAAGTGAGTACTAGAAATCAAATCCATATATGTGCTGTGTTCTGAAAATGTCTTTTGTGATGCTGAAGATTGTTATTGTCAGACAACCATTACAAACAAATAGGGAATTATGTTATGGAATGAGCACCACTAATGTATTGTGTCATCCTGATGGGTGTCCTTACTACAACCATTCTGGTACACACTTCTTCTTCAATCTATTCCCCCAGAAAAGGCAGCCACCAAGGAGATTACACCTAATATCCTGAAGACACGTGCCTTAGAGACAGTCTCTAGCTACCCAAAATCGGGCCTCCTGGTCTATATGGATGGATCAGCATTCAAATCTACCTCTTTTACAAAGTTTGGTATCCATATAAAATACCCGGATGGGTCCATGTACGAGTTTTTCTGATTCATGCAGCAAAAACTGTTCAAACGATGAAGCGAAGGCCGAAGCGATAACAACAGCAGTTAAGATTTTGCACCAATAGTTTGACTTGGGAAAATTGTTGCCAATGAAAATTTTGTAATTTTTAGTGACTCCAAGTCAGTTCTGGAGGTGCTGAAGAACACCCCATACAAAGAAAAGAAGATATTCTTGATGAGGAAGGCAATCAACAACATCATCACTGCCCACGGGATAAATATCACTTGCAATGGATCCCTAGACAGCCGACAGATTGGCAAAAATAGGAGCAATGAAACAACAGTTGGATAGACCCTGCAGTAACCACACAGTAAAACAAATTATTAAGAATGATACTCAGGCAATCTAGATGAACAGATGGATGACGGGAACAACAGGTTGCAGTGCAAAATGTCACAGCCAAAAAGTAACGATGACATAAATAAACTACAAAGAAGAGATCAAAGTCTCATCTTTCAGTTCCGAACAGGGCAAACCAGAGTCAACAGCCACTTGAACCGGATCAATCCCCAGCACATGCCCTTGTGCAGACATTGCTCTCATCCTGATGAAACAGCTCGACATCTACTCATTGAGTGCAAGGCGCTTGCGGACATGAGGAAATGATTCTTACAAGCACTGCAGACAATTACCAACACATTGTACGAAGCAGTGACACAACTGAAGAAGACCTGTATATATATTAGAATGGCATTGGGCTGCCAAGAGCAGGCTTGCTCAGCAGCTATGGGATAATAACAACAACAACATCCAACCAGGAAATTTTGTTACTCCATCATGTAATCCTTTATCTGATAAGCGTTCGTCAGCGTTCATCCTGAAAAATATGATTGTAGTGATGTGTCATAGTTTACAGAGGGGTTGCAATATCTGTGCCATTCAATCCCAACACATCCGATTTCAGATGGGAATAATTGGGATCTGGGTTTGTCTTCCCTCATCGATTCCTAATTCCTTAGCCAGGCTGCATGGTTGCATCCAGGGCCACCACTTTGAGGCAGAATAGTGTCTTGAACAGTTATGGGTCAGTGAACCTGATGCAAGCAGTCAGCTATGAGTCACTGGTTGCTGTCAGTTCATTCACTGCTGCATCTCCGACACCAAAATTTCTTTCAAACTCAGAAACCTACCCTGCACCCAGCTGGCTTTTGGTATATGTTTTTTTTTGTTTTTGTTTTTTGCGTTCGCCTAATTTATCTTGTCACTGTGGTTTTTATTTTGCGCCTGTCGGCCCAGTGCATCCGACTTCAGCATGCATTTTATGTAAGGGTCTGCTTCCTCCTGCATTTTCTAAGGGTTTGCTTCCCCGGGGTAACGGCCGGTGCTGTGATGGGGATCGAACCCAGCACCTTCTGGTTGTGAGCCGTGCCACTTAACCACTAGGCCACGCTGTCCCCTTTTGGTATATGTGACAGATGGAGTGTGCAGTACAGTGTGTTGGAAAGTCTTATACATAATGCATACACTAGAAGGGTTTGTCAACTTGTCATCAGTCACGTTCCCTGAAACCACTCTAATATTCTCTTATACACACAGACATCCACAGCACAAAGAACATTAATGTACCTTTTCATCATTGTGGGTTTCACTATTAATGCCATTCTGCATAAGTATCCTGAGCTTACGAGTTGCGTTGTATTTCACTAATCTGTAGACATGGTTTGTCTGAGGATAGAAATATTAACTCCCCATCAAGAGACATAAGATTTAATTAATGCTTTTTCTTCTTCTTTGGTTTGTAATTCTAAGATTTCTTTGTTGTGTATGAAAAAGTAAAAAACAATAGATAAATATTAGCTAGGTATCAGTAACTTTATACGTCTACGTATTTCTACGTTTTGTAATTATTAGATACAAATTTAACTTTTTGACAACAGTTGTTTTATCTGGGTGAAATACAAATTAAACATATAATTTTCATAGGTAAAGTAAAGTGTTTGCCGAAGGTCATCGGTGCAACCAGGAAAAACAGAATGAAAAACAACATTATTTGTATGGTCGGTACTAAACCATGTACATGGTACATTTCCAGGCACAAAATATGTTGGTTCGGTCATCTCATGAGAATGCACCCTCATCAACCTCCACTGATGGCTTACAATGCTGGTATATCTGGCTACAGGAAAGGGGGCGGCTACAAGGAAGTGGATAGATGACATGACAGAGTGATTGTGAATCGACACTGGCACAGGACAGATGACTTAAACTACCCACGATGCTTAACTGCATAAGTGGAAATAAAACCAACTAACTTTATCTGTAGTTTCACAAAATATGATATAGTTTCAGCTGTCCAAATTCTAAAAAAATGCTTCTTTCTTACCATAAGGCATTCTTGAACCTGGACGAACTAGGTTTGAATTTCTTTATTTCTGAGTGTTTTGTGTTTCGAGTGATTTAAAAAACTCTTTAAGATATGACCACATTTTTACATTTCACATGCCTTAAGGTTTCCTATAAATGATCAATTTTTTATAGTGTACACAGCTATTGCAACAAAATCTATTAATTCAGATTGTACTTGTCTTTTGTGTCCACGTGTAGAGGTTTATGTGTGTTGTTTAATGTGCTATTATGGTTATGACTTCCATTTTATTACATTAAATTCACAATGGAGCTGGTGTTTAATTCTTTGTCTGTTGCTCTGTTTAATCCTGCATCCTGAAGGTTGGTTGGTTATTGATGCAGCGGCCTACGGCCCTTTGGCCCAATGCCATATAGTGATATCTGCAAGTATTTGTAGGCTGTTTTTTATTTCCGTACAAAGTGTTCCATTTGTCTGGCCTCTAAGGAAGAAGCTCTTTCCTAACAATAGCAAGCGCAAGACATTCAAAAAGATTATGTTCAACAGTTTCATAGAGATGTGTGCACAGCCGGCACTCTGGGGTATGTACTGGTTGGATTCTGTTCAAGTGACTGCTAAGCTGTATGTGTTGAGCACGAAGTTGGAAAATGTTGCTTTGATCTCTCCTTTTCAGGAAGTTGATGTTGTCTTTGGGATTTGAATGTCCTTTTTTTTTTAGATTTATCTCCCAGTATTTCCCATCTATTCAGCTAGGCCTCTTTATTTTCAGTAGTTGTTGGTGTATATTGTTATTCTTGACTTGATCCCTCCTTAGCCAATTTATCTGCCTTGTCATTGACAGGTGTATCTGAGTGACCAGGAAAACATTGTATAAATATTCTGACATGGTATGTGAGAAGTTGGCATCTATAAATATTTGGGTAAGTTTAGGCCTACAGTGACCACCATCTTCAACAGCTTAAAGGGCAGATAATGAGTCTGCAAATGTACAGACAAAAGGTAGAATCTCCATTTTCTATCTATAGTTGCATTGACAATTGTATTCACTGTATCTGGTACATGTAATGAATTGAGTTTTGAGCCCCATTTTAGTATCAGCAGATGGCCCTCTAATAAATCATTGCAATTGTAACAGCTGTTATTCACTAAAAATCGTTTCATAGCTTGAATATTTGAACATTAGGAGCTATACCTCTAATAGTTAATGTTATGTTTCACTTGAAATTTTGCCTATTGCTTATTTGGATTTATCAAATAAGCATTTCTAAATTGTGGAGCGTGTAGCCTTCGAAATCACGGACGGACAAACAAAAAAATCAGGGTACGATGTGGTTCATTCCGGATACAACTACTCCTCCAGTCAACTCGACTGTAAATGGGTACCAAACATATAAGTTGGGGAAGATGTAAACAGTAAGAAAGGAAACTGGCAACCCCACCTCACATAAGCTGTGGCTCGGTGTATGAAGAGTTATCTTCATCCCAGAGAGCAATTGTTGCCATGGGACTGGTCATCATTGCTAATTAATATACAAAAGTAATTTTTCTATTAGCTTCCAATCTTCCTGTAATGTATTATCCAATTGCAAAGCCATTCCAATTGTGAGAAGGCTTCTAATTTTTCATCCCCTTTTCCTAGTTTCTGTCTTCATCATCAGAAGATTTCATAGGCAACATGATTTTAAAAAAAGGTCAAGGTGGCCTGATCACAGACATTGTGGTCTGTGATGTTTTCGAAACATTTTACTAGGTCTCTGCAATTGTTTTAGCTGTGGTGACCAATTTCTTTTCTCTTTGCCATTTCAATCCTAAAAGTTCCATTGTAAATAAATTTGATATGTTTTTCTAAAAAAAAATGAGTTTCAAGGCCAGTTATCAAGCCTATGAAACAAAGTCGAGCCATTGCAAGTTAACACTGTGTTTACTTTTTACATCTACAAGTTTAAAGATGCATATAAATATATAATGTTCTAGAGCAAGTGGAGCCATGGCAAATCACCTTGCAGTTAATTTTTACATCTATGAATTTGACGTCTTTATACATACAAAATCTTCATATGAAAATAGAGCCACTGGAAATTCGTTTGCTATTTTTTGTTTCTACATTTTGATGTGTTTGTGGTTACACAACTGTCAAAAGAAAATATGGCTGTCCAAAATCAACTTGTTGCTTTTTTTATTTACATTTTGAAGTGTTCATTTGACTTCATTTATTTTAGTTCTGGTTGTCTTGTGCATATGTTTAAAGTTTGGTACTATGCATATATGAAAAGCAGACAGTCATGTTTGATTTTGTAGCAAGTGCTTGTCAGATGGCAGAATTTAGGCAACACTGTTTCTTATTGGTATAATTTATTAATGGGACTTATCATCCAATTTTTGTGTACATGTAGCTTCACACACATACACGTATATATATGTGCATATATATATATATATATATATATATATATATATATATATATATATATATATATTTAATGTGTGTTAAAAAAGTATCTAACGTTAAGAATATCCCTGGAAACAAATGAAGCATGGGTCTGTCTTTCAGCAGGGTGGTATAGTAGACGTTCATGCGCATGCATGAATCTTTTCCAACTCGCAGATTGCATCAGTTAGCCGTTGAGTGTTGAGTTTTCATTCACCACGAAATTACGGAAAGAATTGAGCATCAGTGTTGCATCAAATTTTGCAGAAAGTTAAACAATCCCAAAATGGATACCATTCGGAAGATTCAACAAACTTTCAGCAGTGACCTGGAAAGCAAATTACAGTCATCACAGTGGAGACATCCATCATCCCCGAGGCCAAAAAATGGGAGACGTGTGCATCGATGTCAAAGTCGTGTTGTTTTCTTTTCCTCTCGTGGAGTTGTGCATCACGAAGACGCAACACAAGATCAAAACATTTTCAAACAGTACTACCTGGAGGCCATCTGTCACCTTCTTGATGCTATTCAGTGCAAATGACCGGACCTGTGTATAATGGGAACTTGGCAGCTCCATAATGACAATGCACCCGCATATTCGTCTCATCTGATTCAGATTTTCTTGGCCAAATTCAACATTTTCCTGGTTTGCCAGTCTTCCTATTCTCTTGTCATGGCTCTTTGCAATTTTTGGCTGTTCCCTAAGCTGAAAATTCCGCTGAAAGGGACCCAATTTGAGTCACAAGAAGACATTATGCAAAATGTCACAACCCAGCTGTGCTCCATTCCCAAAGAGGCCTTCCTGAAATGCTTCCAACAATGGAGAGAAGCTGGGAGAGCTGTGTGGAGTCCCAAGAGTGCCAATGAGAGCACTTCGAATGAGGTTAGGGTTTCAAGCCAATAGTCGGATACTTTTTTGAACACAATCTATATATATATATATATATATATATATATATATATATATATATATATATATATATATATATATATATATATATATAAGTGGGGGAAGTAGATAAGTAGTTGTGGTATGGCTCATGTGCATGTGTTCAGATTCCTAAACTGGCAAGGTTGAACTCTATAAGACATTATACACTAAAATCGGGTGCAATGGGTTATAAGATAGAAAACACAGTACAATGCGCCCCAGCTTAGGAAACAACGCGATTTAATCAATGTTTATATATATACATATGTATATATAAGCAAGAGCATAGGCTCAACACATTTCACCAACGGATCATGAGATCCATCCTTGGCATCTCATGGAGAGATACGGTGACAAATGCGGAGTGCATTCTCGAACCGGTCTTCCAAGTATGCACACCCTCATTCGCCACAAAGACTGTGATGGCTAGGTCATGTTGGTCGCATCCCCAAAGATGTTCTCTATGGACACCTGGTGTGTGGTAAAAGAACAGCTGGCCGATCACAGCTGCGGTTCAAAGGCGCATGTAAGTGAGACATGAAGGCTCTGGACATAGCTGAGTTTAAAACATAGCTGCAGACCAATACAAATGAAGAAGTAACCTAAAGAGCCACCTTAAGCTGTGTGAAAATAAGTTCATGCAACAAAGGGAAGTAAAGAGACAATGGCGAAAGAAAAATGAAAACCAAAAACCCAGCAGAGAGTAGCTACCCTAAACTCCAAGGTCGCACCAACCTATAGTAACACATGACTGAAATGGAGCTACTAACTAATATATATTTATATGCATACACAATGTTTGAGTGATATAAAGAACATTAATAGAAGACAAAAACATAAGGAGTAGACCAGACGCAATTCACCAACTCAAAAGATGCCAACAAACTACCTTATTTCCCCTACAGCTGATCACTGTAGACTACTAGAACATTTATACTGACTAAAGATCTCACACATTAATGAATACTGATGTGGAACAGGGGGCCAGAATCCTGAAGACAGTCTACCGGAATGCACACTCAATAGGGAAATGATATGCCAGACCTGACGATAGGATGCAGAGCTGAGACAAAAGCTGTAGGGCAGCCTCTTCGACTTGATGAAGTTGACTATAGACTTCATCATTGCGACTGGCCTGTAGATATACCATGACCAAAGATGATGAAATACAATGTTTGGAGCTTTGAGCTGACTGATGCCTCTTCTTTAAGTCACTGTTGTGAATGTCTGATGTCAAACGAGGAAGAAGGAAAAGCTGGAAAGTACTGGAGAATGGAGTGGCTTGTAAAATATCCAAACTCCAACCACTATACTTAGATCAACTGCTCATCCAGATTAATATTATTTGACTCATTTGCCTCGTTAAACAATGTGACATACTAAGATATTGTACAGAGTATTTACTGAACTCACTGGAGCAGTGCCAGGGCTGAGGAAGAATAGCTCAGGACAACTCACACTGCAACACTATCTCAACTATCTGCAAAGTATATTATTAGCTAAAAGACAATTGCGTAGGGGCTAGCAAGCAATCCATCCATGTAAAACCATAGCTATTGAAACTACCTACCACTACAAATGCTCGCTTCCTGCGTAATTTGGAAAGAAGACAGATCTAATGATCACCCTATCATCTATCAATTTAGCATATATTTATATGTTTCACTTGGAACGAAAGAATAATTTTCTAAATTAATCATACTGAACTTCAATCTGTGATAACTTTATCTCCTGCAGCCATGTTTTGAATTCTGATGCGCTCTACTAATTGAAATTGAATTGCATTTTATATTCAGCTACTCACAATTGGTTCACTTCCCTACTGAAGTCATCGAATTAGTTTTAATAATAATCTACGTCTGATCAGTGTCGCACATAAAATTTTACATAGAGACATTTGATTTAAGTAAGACAATACGTGAATACATGTCACATGATTACTCAAGTTAAGTACTAGTACTAGTAGTAGTACTAGTAGTACATGACAATAATTTTAATAAGCACAAAAACTTAGGCTATATAATAGTTCTTTATTTGCAATATAAAATAAAACACTATGTATAGTTACCTGAGGATTGGCGAAAACTATTGCACAATTTCCCTCGCCCCTGAATTCCAAATTAAGGAATTTCTCCATCTCACAACACTTTTGCTTATCCTAGTATTCGTTTTGTTTCCATTTTTAACAAGCGACCATATTGAATTGGAACCGGAAGTATTACAGGGAAACTACTCTCACATCTTTAATTTTGTATCCGGGTTATGCTGGCCCATTTCCCATAACTAATCATCATCATCTGGTTGAACATTCCAAAGACTGGTTGTAAGGTTGTTTGAGCATGTCTCGCCATTTGACTCTTTCCTATGTAGCTCTCGTCATTTTAGCATAGGCTCGTACTTTAACGTTTCTGCATGTCTGAGGTGTAAAGGTGAGTCTTGGTCGCCCTTTTTCAACTTTTCACCTTAATCTTGCCCTGGAGTATCTTCTGTAAGACTTTCATGTCGCATGTTGTATCTCAGCCAATTCGATCTTCGTGTTTTTAGTCATTTACAATATTTGTCTTTCTGCGCATATATCAGTGAGGACACTGTCATTGAATCTTATGTCTATCCAACTCACTCGTTCTATTCTACGGTATCACTACATTTAAAAAGCTCCCAAGCATTGTTTATCCATCTTTGTTATTGTCTATGTTTCAGCGCAATTGGACATTCATGAACATGAATAGATAATATTCGTTTTGTTCGTTCTATCATGATATACTTTGAGGTTAGCAGTATCAGTTTTTCTTTTAAGGTCTTTTTTGCCAATGCAATCATTGTCTTAATTTCCGTCTCATTTCTCTTCTCGTTCTCCCTAAATATGCAAATTTCTGTATGTGTTCCATTATTTCTTCATAGGTGTTGATGTCGTTGTTGAATGCTCACAATGAGTAAGATTACTCTTGTGTGCGCACTGAAATCGGAGTTAAGTACCGGGATGCATAGCTTTCTTCACATCCCGAGTGTGCTGTTGAAGGTGGACCAGGCTTCTCTAGGCAGTTGTGCTATACTTGTCTTTATCTGCGCGCCGTTCCCCCCCCCCCCTTCTCCCCCAAGCTAGTCAGACTGCCACAGAACAAACTGTTTTCATGAAAAACTGTGTAGAAGTGAAGTTGGGGTCTTGACCAGCTTATTTTACCTGATCCTAAATAACGTCTTATCAGTATGTCTGACTAGACTTCTTTTCGAGCCATGTTAAATATTTTGTCCGTTCTCTTTTCCGCATATCCCAAATGAGGTATCGTTCCTAAAGCTGTATTTCAAACACAAACGGCTACGCCGCACTCGGCAGGTGTGGCGTATATGTGGATAGTAAGATCTGTAATTACATTCATAATATGGTGTTGTCTACACTAAATGGGTGTATTAGAGTCTATAAATTCGGATGCGGCTGAAGGTGCAACAGGGAATGAATTAACGGCAGCCATCGACTCAAAGCTAACTGCTTGCATCAGGGTCAGCGAACAAGAGCTGACCAAGACACTATTCCGTTGCGGAACTGTAAATAAACTGACTCAGTGTATTCTGGCTAAAAGAAAGTGGGAAGGTAAACTTGAAAAAAAAAAAAAAAAGCTAGCTGAAATCAAATGCGTTGGGCTGAAATGCACAGATATCGCATGCTTGTTGTCTTCTTTTTCTTCTGCGTTCATTCTCAATCTCCCGCCACCAAGCCCTGAAAAGGGCTTTGTAAGTAGCAGGATGTAGTCCGGAGAATGGATTTGCGTTGTGTCGCTTGTTTACAGTTTGACTGCGATATTTACACCTTTCGGTCCGACACATCCGTCTTCGGCAGATGCTTGCTGTAAACTACAACACAGCGTCCTTTTCAGGGCAGAAGAAGAAGAAGACGACAAAAAAGAAGAAGAAGAAGACATGCATATGTTTAATGTTTTCCAAACTCATATGTCTGCCATTCTTCTCTTAAAAACATTCAAATTGGCACAACTGTTATGTGATATTCGTGCAATGTCAAGGATGCACACAGATAAGAGGACACGTGTGTGTTCCTAATTTGCACTATAGTTAATTTGAGTTTGTCACTTTAGCTTGCAGATTATGAAGGCTCTCTTCAAATATCATATCTGTTAGGCCTGGGATTCTTAAGCTTTAGTGATATGGGGAACCTCATTCATTAGTTTTTATATTCATTCATACTTAATTACGAAGCGTGTTCAAATAAAACCGAACCTAACTACACCAAGTGAACAAGGGTACGATGCGTACGATGACGTCACTTTATGTGTAAACATCACATACAAATCGTCAAGTTTGCAAAATTTCATTATCCTCCAACTCGTAGTTTCCCCAGTTAAGAACTGGACAACGATGTATTGTGAACACCTTCCGATACTTCAGTTTCTTGCTAACCACCATTTGAACTGTCCCTAGCTATACAGCGAATTCCTCTGATAGCGAACGTAAGCTATGACTGCCCACCCGAATTGCTGATTCAATTTTGGCGATGGCATCTTCTGATGCAACAATATGCGACTGACCTGGAATCGGAAGATCATTTGCTGTTGTCTTCGACACACTTTTGTCACCATACCTCCTGCGACGCTGCTGATTCTAGGCAGTAACAACCAATGTCGTTCTTCAGGATTAATTTGCATTGTTGGGGGGGGGGGGGGGAGGTGGGGGGGGGGGGGGCTGCTGCTCGAGCAACAGCGTGTTCTTCTTATTAATATACCTGAGCTTGCACCCTGGAGAGGCCCTCGAGCCTTACCCTCCGAGACTGACACATCACGCGCCACATCGAATATCTACCTGGGCTGTTGGAATGTCCGTATAATGTTGACGGAACTGTCTGATGACCTTAAAAAAAAAAGGGATGTAAGGAAAACATGCATTATCAGCGATGAACTAAAAAAAATTCTAAATTTGAACATTGCAGCGTTTCAAGAAATTCGCTTAGCGGGATCAGGGTTAAAAAGTGAGAAGGACTACATATTCTACTGACAAAGAGAAGACCACAACAAAACAAAAAAATGTGGCTTTGCAGTAAAAAAAAAGTCTGCTCACACTCCGTCTCCATACTACTGTCGGTCCCGTCACCCTTTGTCAGTGCATATGCTCCAATCTTGTGCTCCACAGCTGAAGCCAAAGATGCTGTTCATGAGAATATATCAGCAGTCATTAGAAACATAACGAGTCAGGAACAACTTGTTCTTCTCGGCGACTTCAATGTTAGAGTGGGTGCTGATCACGATTCGTGGCCTTTAAGTGTTGTCAACCTTGGAGTCCGCAAAGTTAATGTAAATGGGCAACGGTTTTTAGAGGTATGCGTCTAACATGGACTGTGGGACCGACTACTATCTTCACACCAAGTCCCAACACAAGGTCTCACGGATACACCCGCGATCCGAGGACTGTCATCAGCTTGATCTAATTCTTGTGAAAAGATCTTATCTAAAATGTTCTTCTCACGCGCTCCTACCATAGCGCAGACTGTGACACAGACCATGCACTGGTTCGATGTAAAATAAAATTGCAGCCAAGATAGTTGTATCACACCAGACACGAAGGTCAATCACGCATCGACACGAGCAAAATGTCAGATCCTGCACTGATCATTTGCTTTAAGGACGCCTTCGGGGAAACTCTAAGAATTACACAAATTGGCGCCATGGTTATATAAACCTGGAAACAACATCGATCCAACATCAATAGCACCGTGCTTGCTATTTTTTGGAAGAAGAACTACAAAATCCAATGATTGGTTCGAAGCCACACACAAAAAATGAAATGACACCCATAATCGAATCAAAGCGCACTGCTCTGTTTAACTACAAGTGCCTTACAAATGCAGTTACTCTACAATCGGTAAAATCCGTCAGAAGCAAAGTTCAGCAAACAGCTTGTCGCGGTGCAAATGAAAACTAGTTCCACTTCAGTGAAAATGTACAGGCTGCTGCAGAAACAGTCAATATCAGAGAAATGTATGATGACATTGTTATATTTAAAAAGTTATTGGTCCTGTGCACAGGAAGACAGTGTCGCTCAGATCGATTAGTATCGAGAAAATAACTGACAAAGTAAGGCAGATGGAGTGATGGGTAGAGCACTACTCTGAGATCTACTCATGCGACAGTATGGTCACTTCCACAGCTCTTGATGCTGTTCAAGGCTATCCTAGAATGGAGGAGCTAGACCTCGAACCATCTTTAGAAGATCTCAATACAGCCATTGACAACATGGCGCTGGGCTAAGCAGCGGGCAGCGACGGGATCCCACCTGATCTGATCAAGCATTGTCAAACGCACTCTTGAAACTGTTACACTTGTTGCTATCCCAGAGTTGGAAAGAGGTCATCGTAAACCAAGATATGAGGGATTAAAAAATTGTCACATTATGCAAAAATAAAGGTGATAGAAGTGACTAATAATTACATAAGAATCTCACTACTCAGTGTTGTAGGCAAAGTCTTTACCAGAGTTATATTGCTGCGGCTACACATACTTGCTGAGCGCGTTACCTAGAATCATAATGTGGATTCCGATCTGGAAGATCAACGATCTACATGACTGTCTCTCTACGACAGCTACAAGAAAAATCAGGCGAACAGAACAAACCTTTTTATGTCGCTTTCATCGACCTGACAAAAGCTTTCGATTTCGTTAGCAGGACTGGACTCTTCAAAATCCTTTCAAAAATAGGCTGTCCTAACAAACTGCAGCAGCTCATAGCGTCATTTCATGAGGATATGAAAGGAACGGTCCAATTTGACGGAAATACATCGAAGAGACTGTTTGGATGAGCTCTCACCCTGGGGGCCACTCTTCCCCTTCTCTCCTCTTACCTCACTCTGTTTCATTTGACTCTGTCCTACAGTCACACCCTTGCACAACTTTCACACGCGCCCTCGTGGTAAAGCCCTTCCATTGCACTTTGGTTGGGCTAGCTTCTGAGGGCGCACAAACCTAGCATAGGTACATACAGATGCACACATGCATCCAAGCACTGGTTTATGCGTCCTGATATCGCCTAATTGACTACGGTCTGTGGTGGAAAATGGCGCGCCTCCGCCAGTAGAAACTAGTGAGGCAAACATTTAAGCAAAAAAAAAAAAAAAAAGACGGTAATACATCACATTAATTCAATATTCAATGTGGTGTTAAACACGTTCCAACACTGTTCAGAGTAAACTTTGTTCTTCTACTGAAGCACGCGTTTGGTAATACAACAAAAGAAATTTGCCTTCACACAAAATAAGATGACCGTCGGTTTAATCTTGCGAGACTCGAAGCTAACACCAAGATAAGAGAAGTTACTGTCAGGGACTTGTTATTTACTTTTGACGCTACAATTGCCACTCAAAGTCTCCATGAACTCCAGAGATTGATAGATCGCTTTGCTCAGGCGTGCAAAGATTTCGGACTCAAAAAGCCTGATTAAAACAAATGTATTAGAATAAGACGTAGATACTACCCCAACCATCACTATCGATAACTACGAACTGGCAACTGTGGACCAGTTCACTTGCCTGAGATTTCTAATCAATGATACGCTTTCCCTATACCTCAAATTGGGCAATCGCATTGGCAGAGCTGCTAGCATAATGTCTCGTCTCACAAAACGTGTCTGGGAAAACCCCAAACTAACAGCCAGGGCCATGGTCTACAATGTATGTGTCGTCAGTACGCTTCTACATGGCAGCGAAACATGGACAACATATGTCAAACAAGAGCATAGACTCAACTTCTTTCACCTACAGTGCGTGCGATCCATTATTGGCGTCTCGTGGCTATACAAGGTAACAAATGTGGAGGTGCATTCTCGCATCTGTCTTCCAAGTATGCACACCCCACTTCGTCAACGAAGACTGCGATAGCTTGGTCATGTTCGTCGCATATTCTTTATGGACAGCTGGCGTATTGTAAAAGAACAGCTGGCCGACCACAGCTGCGGTTCAAAGAAAATAAGCTCATGCAACACAGGAAAGTGAAGAGAAACTCGGAAAGAAAAAGGAAAACCAAACACTCAGTAGAGAGTTGCTACCCCAAGGTCGCATAAATCTTTAATCAGACATGACTGAAAAAGTGCTACTACTACTTAATCAAGCTCCAACCTAACCGATGTACTCATTTTAGAACCATTACAATTGTTGATGATTAAGATGCCTACATTAAAACAATAAAGATTGTGATAATACTTCTACAATAAGGTTATTGTCTGCGCGTGAGATAAACTGCCAGCGATCTCAAGTTATATCTCAGTTGTGACTGATAATAACTTATCAACCTTTGTGTTGTCGATGTCATACGTTCTTCCTTTTTTAAATGTAAATTTCTTTCTTTCATTTTTTAAGTATTTTCTTTACTTTTAGTGGCATCGTGAGTTGTCATACACACATTATGTTCACCCAAGGAGGGTGATAGAGGAGATTTTTCCAAATGTTGTAGAGACGTGTGAGGACGTGGAAGGTTGAATAGATGTAGTGTCGTACCATTCAACTGAGTCTGAAATGAATAGACGTAGTGTCGTATTATTCAATTGAGTGTGGAATGAATATATGTAGTGTCATAGCATTCAATTGAATGTGGAATGAATAGATGTAGTGTAGTACCATTCAATTGAGTGTTGAATGAATGTATGTAGTGTCATAGCATTCAATTGAATGTGGAATGAATAGATGTAGTGTAGTACCATTCAATTGAGCGTGGAATGCATCTTCAGTCTTGATTCTTGATTTTAGGAACCAACATCATCACACAGGGGACATTCCCTTAAGTGCTCAGTCCTCCCTCCAAGCAGCCAGGCAAGCGTATATATACTCAGAGTCCCAATCAGGTGTTGATTTCGTATTCTTCGGATTTTTCCAGACAGAACACACTTTCTCCCTTCTCCCTTAGTCACTCCCAAATCTATCATCCTCCGTACATAGCATTTTTGCGACCCTCTGTGTCTTCATCATTCTGTAGACTGTCCATGACTGCCGTCATCGACTCAACACTGTCTCTCGTCATCACAGCTTCGTTCACCACAGTACGTCCCGCCACTGCATCAACTCTTTTATTGTCCAAGACACCTGCATGTCCCGGGCAGTAGATCAACGTGGCACCTAGTACACCAGAGTTGTTCAGAAGAGAGGCCCACTCCCTTCTTAGCATGTGCCGTTTTGTCTTACAGAGCATGCCCTGCGAGTCTGACATTATCAATGCGCGTGTGCGTCTTCAGTCTACTAGATAATTTCTTTATTTGAAGACACGTGTTAATATTGTTATCTACCATGGCGTACGGGTACACGCAGCTGCGACATTGGCAATCGATAGAGGTAGCATTTTGACATTGATCTACGACGCTTTCTGGATGGAGACACTGCAGTTAGTGAACCAAAAAAGCACAGATTGCAGAGTATTGAAATCATACGTGGGTCTAGCAGAGATTGGTGCCTGAGACAACGAAGAAGGAGTGTGTACAACGAACATGCTACAGGAGCCATACGTATCTGAACTCTTCTCTATTTTCTGAGAGGGATTGAGCACATATGGGTCTGCCCAGAGTGTTATGATGTCAAATCAGAACAGAATATTGAAATTTAAGCTGAAATAAAATGCCGTGGAAGCGTGGGAGATGGAGACCAAAAAAAGAGATATGAGGACAATATAAAAGAGGAGACGGGAAGGTCTATAGCTGAAACTAAAACCATGGCGAAAAATCGAGACGTATGGCGGAAACTGGTTCGACAGACTGCAATAACGATTCCTCAACGACCTTCTAGGTTACGGGACTAATGATTATGATGATGATAAAGCTGAAATATTGAGGAGAGGTAAATTGTTTTCAAATTTTAATTGCCCTGTGTTTTGTAGTATGTCTGTCTTTTTATTTCATTTGTAACACCTCAAACAAATGATGGACTAAATATCTTCTACTTCAACGTTCGCTCTGAAGAGAGCCTTGTAACGTTGTGCCATATTTCACACAGTAAGGTAATGATAACTGCACCTTTCGGCCCGATACAACCGGTTTCAGTTGGCTTTTTTAATGAGATAAGGGGGGTGGGGAAGGGGGTTGCCTTCCAACTACGATGGGGTGGTTTTGCTTTCCTACTCCGATGGGGTGGTTTTGCCTTCCCACTACGATGGGATGGGTTTGCCTTCCCACTGCGATGGGGTGGGCTTGCCTTCCCACTGCGATGTGATGGGTTTGCCTTCCTACTACGATGGGATGGTTTTGCCTTCCCACTGATATGGGATGGGTTTGCCTTCCCACTGCGATCCTTATTTTCTTAATCAGACAACACTAGTGCAGCTTGTTTTCAATCAGGCCGCTTGGAGGCGGGATATGGTCTTGTTCAGCACTGATTCGCTGGCCCTAATGCAGGAAGCCAGTTGTGAGTCATTAGCTGCTGCCAGTCCATTCATAGTGCTGTCTTTCAACCCCCCAGGTCTATTTATAATTGCACTTTGATTTTTTAATTGAATATTACCTTTATTTACCTGGTCGAATGTCTTAATGGGAAGGCTCCTCAACATGGAGAACAACATACGACCTGAGATCGCCAGACGGAAACGGGTGGACTGGGCAGCCTTCAACTCCATCATGACAGCAACAGAAGCCACAAAAGACACCAGACTAAGTGTGGACATCTTCGACTCGGTAGTCCTGCCAGCGCTCTGCTATGGTAGCGAAACCTGGTCTGTAACCAAAGCAGCAGAGAACCAACTGAGAACAGTACACGCATCTCTTGAAACACACCTCGTGGGCATCCCTCTCAGACAACAGCGGCAGAGCGAACTACAGAATAGCGACATCCGGAGAATGTCACACATCAAGTATGTCCCTCAGTACGTCAACCACTCGAAACACGGCTGGGCTGGTCATATATCCAAAAGACAAGATGAAAGATGGAGTACCCATAACCACCACGTGGTACCCGCGCGATGAAAAGAGACGGCCCCTACTCGCTGGCGAGATTCACTAGAAAAATATAACATTCACAACCCCACAACAGACGGACTATCATACTGGACGACACGGGTCGGCGACAGAAACGACTGGATCCTGAGTTGGGACCCGCTCAAGGGTGTACCACCTTTTGACGAAGAACAGGTTCGAGCTTAGAACTGAAAACTAAGAACCTCGTCGAAACTTCTTCTTCTTCTTCTTCTACAATCATTGCTCATTTATACTGGAGCATCTGATTCTTCAATAATCATGTTTTTTTTTCATGGGTTTAGTAGCGCAGTACAATTTCTACTCGAGGGGAGTCAGCGTGGTCTATATTGTTCTTATCAGATTTGTGTACTGAGGTTGGGGGGGGGGAAGAGGACGTTCTTGAAGCACATGTTCAGCTGACAAGTTAGTGCAATGGCTTCCCAGCTGAGCGATCGGGGTTCTGTCCCCAGCTAGTGCCAGATTTGTCCAGATCGCAAAACAGCTATCAGAATCCACCAAATCTAAAATATGTGATAACAAAATAATCTAAAAATTATAGACGGCCGGTGTTATGCTGACCACATCACCCCTAGTATGATGCTGGTCATGAAACATATAAGCCTAACACCATATTACTAATTTGCTACAAAAGCGTGGCAATTAGAAGGTGGTGGGGTTAGACTTTCCTCACCTGGGGACAGGGGCGACCGACTCCAACCAGGCACGCGCACAGGTGGCGGATAGTAGGGCGACCGACCCCAACGTCCACAGGTGGCGGATAGTGGGGCGACCGGCCCCAACCAGGATCGTACACAGGTGGCGTATAGTGGGGCGACCGGCCCCAACCAGGCACGACCACAGGTAGTGGATAGTGGGGCGACCGGCCCCAACCTCCAGATATGAGGCGTCAGCCGCAATAAAAGCAATGTATAATAACTGGACAAATAAACAGTCATGGGCACAACGCTGGCGGTGTATTCCAGCAGGATGGGTGGGACAACAGGTGGCACTGCTTTCATCCACTGAAATACCCTTTGTGTCTACGACGGGTACACTAAGCGAGTTGTTGTTGTTTGCGAATGCCCATAATGAGTAGGTCACTCTTTTGTGCGCTCTGAAAATGGCGTAAAGTGACGGGTTGCAGTAGCTTTCCTCACATCCCGAGCGTGCTGGTGAAGGTATATATACACATATATATATATATATATATATATATATATATATATATATATATATATATATTCAACATTATTATACTGTACAGAAACATTGACAATGAACAAACGGACAATAAAATAGAGGCCCTCGAAATGTGGTTATACAGAAGAATGTGTCCAATTTCGCGGAAAGAGAAACAAATAGCGATGTAATGAAGAGAGTATGCATGGCAACTTTTGACAGACATTACAATTAGGCAAGTCATTATTTGGGTTATATAAAACGACACGATACTTTATTGAAAACAATTCTGGATAAGAAGGTTGAAGGACAGCGAACAAGAGGCGGGCTAATGATAGGCTTGCAGAGTGTACCATCGAGACAAACGAATATTAAAGGTTCATTGAAGCCAACCTTCGTTGCAGAGATGGCATTTGAATTGAATTAATTACCGCAAGCTAGTTAGTTATTTCCACCCTTATGGGCGACATGGGGAGTCTGCCACACCACCTGAACCAGATTCGTCACATACTACGTCGTCAACTACAGTCAATTGTTGTTCTTGTTGCTGGTGTTGAATGCCCCAAATGAGTAGGATTACCGTTTTGTGCGTCCTGAAAATGACAAAGTGGTGGGTTGCCGTAGCTTTCCTCACATCCCGAGCGTGTTGATGAAGGTAGACTGGGGCCCTCCAGGCGGTTGTGCTATGCTTGGCTTCATCTTCGCCGTGTAGTTCACTTCTACGGGGATCACGTTGAACCTCATCTTGTTAGCCAGACTATTGTCCTCGACAACAGCCCATTTCCAGGACGACCAACGAGGAGATCAGGTGAGGGTCTTGGCCAGTATATTTCTCCTGTCCCTGGCTAACATTGCCTGACCAGTGTGTTTTTCCTGACCAGACGTTAGCCTCATCGTCCCACACCAAGCGGATAAAAGCAGCTATACGTTCAAGCCACGGAAAAAAAATCACAAAAGACAAACCAACCTACTGCCTTGCAGCTACCACCGAGAGATGGAAAGGCTATGGGAGACAACCCAAAACAGAAAACTCAACCCGACCTGTTGAAGACGGAGTGTGTCAGCTACGGCGCAGGAACCTGGAAAAATCAGGGCACACACGCATCAACAGGATATGGTCATGCGACAGTCTACCCTATCGACAATGTGTCGCTCCTACATACTTTATCATGCGGGCGACTGGCCTGCAGATATAGCATGATCAAAAGATCCTGAACCCAATGAAGTAGAAAAAGACTTTTCTCCCACTTCATTGCATTGCCTTTTTATAATGGCTTTTGCTTCTTCATTGTGGACCAAGTATTCTTCCTGTATCTGTTCGCTTTCTCAAGGGCTAGACTGTCGCTCCTCCTTCGCTTTGATGATACTGTGTGATGTTGATTAATGCCCACAATATGGGACGGCGTGGGCTAGTGGTTAAGTGACACGGCTCACGTCCCGCAGGTGCTGGGTTTCGTGCCCCATCACAGCACCGGCCGTTTCCCCGGGGAAGCAAATCATTAGACAATGCAGGAGGAAGCAGCCACTTCCATGGAACCTATGCTGAAGTCGGATGCACTGGGTCGCAAAGGCGCAAAATAAAAACATAGTACAACGCACACCTCCTTGGGTAATAGAGAAATAAGGTGACGTAACATATGATGCCCACAATAAGTATGTTTACTTTTTTCTGCGCCCTGAAAAGGGCGCTAAGTGGCGGGTTGTAATAGCTTTCTTCAAATCATGAGTGTGCTGATGAAGATAGATCGGGGTCTTCCAGGCGGTTGTGCTGGTAACCACTGTATCACTGCTTTCTGGGACACTTGAGACATTTTCACCAAGGCTGCCCTCAATTCATTCAGTTCAGGGTTCTTGTGCAATTTGAGCGCTGTTATGGTTGACTGTTAGTATTAAGATTTTCTCATGCATATGATTTTTGTGTTGTTGACCCATTTCTACTGCAGTCTTGAGAGCTTCAATTAAACTATGGCACACATTCTGTACTGAACATGGTGTCTTGTTAGGGGGGGGGGGGGGGGGGGTCACGCACCATATACAGACAAAGAACATACCTCTCATCCATGTAACGTTTTTAGCAAACGGGTTGTTTTCAAGTCAGTGTGGCTAACAAGATGTGCATCGAAGTGATCCCTGTAATAGCGAGCGACACATAAATGAAGACAAACATAGCGTAACAGCATGCAGAACGTACGATGGATTGAAAAGGCAAATGTAAACTTGGGTATGATAAATAGAACTATTAAACATAGGAGCAATGAAGTAATTGTCAAATTGTATAAAGCATTAGTTAGACCTAGATTGAAGTACTGTGTACAGGTGTGGAGTCCTTATCGTAAGGGGGGGGGGGGGGGGGGGGGGAGATATAAACATACTGGAAAGAATACAAAGAAGAGCGACAAAGCTGATAGTGGGATTCCATAATTACAGTTATGAGAAAAGAGTCAGAAAAACCGGCCTACATTGTCTAGAAAAGAGAGGATTCTAGGGGACTTAATAAAGGTTTATAAAGTAATCAACGGAAAAGATTGGACTATAACGAGTTGTTTTTTCCAAATACAACCATCTACAAGAACAAGAGGGCATATCTACAAATGTACTAACGAATGTCCAGATTATATATTAGGAAATATTGTGTAGTCAGAGAGCTGTGCATGCATGGAATGCATTGCCAGAGGAAGTAGTGAAGGCAAGAACAATTAATGCATTTAAGAAAACATTAGATGCTCATAGCTTTAAGAGCAAAGAAATGTAAATGAAACTGGCTGTATACAGACTCTGCGGAGTCTTCTAAACCAGTATAAAGACGTTCAGTTAAGTTAAGTTAATTTAAGTTAAGACAGTTAACAGAGAGGTAGAGAAGAAAAAATTCCATTTGCGGAACAAAATGTTTGCTGAACGTGGTCAAAAGCCAAAGCCGCAGTGTGGACAATTACTCAACCAAAGTCGAAACAGAATATATATATGGTGTAGAGATCAAAGAGGGGTTAGCTATAGCTAAGAAGTAGGCGAGTATCTCTCAAGAAACGAAAGTGCCAAACAGTGGGGTGTCCGAACCCAACATCTTTCAAGCATCCCCTAGTCTCAACGGAGGAAGACTAACCTCTAGTCATCGTAGTGATTAGCAAAACACTTAGAGATCCCGGGTACACCTTGCGCACATAAATGAACCCTTGACAGTTAAAATTGATAAGAGAATGCTGTTAGCCTCTGTCTGAGCAAACATAATAAATAGTTATAAAATGTCTACCAAATACGCAATCTACAGTACAACAGCCCGGTATACGTTGAACGTGAGGTAACTGATGTTTGCCGGTCCCAAATATTTGCTCGTAATCTTCCAAAAGCATTACTCTTTTATCTTTACTAGCAACTGTTGTAACGAAAAACATCTTCCTTGGTCAGAAAATTCCTTGCGATCTGTACTATCTACTTGCCTCTACAATGTGTGCTAAATGCAGGAATTTTCCAAATATACACCATTTACCATTTACCACAGCCAGGACCTGATCTAGCACTTCTGCAGCTCTGGGCGAAGATGATGTTTTACCGCCTTTGTAGCAGCAACAGCTTCTATAGTAGCACCTCGTGTTGAAGAGTTACAATTTTGTGTAGGTTTAAAATGCTGTCCTAGTGCAACAAATAAAGTTCCTTGTTCATATGCTCGTGGTTTATCAAGTGTCTCTCACTGTGGAGAAAAAGCGCTTTTCTTTAAAAATGAATCTAATGCATCCGTTTGTTTTTGAGGTCATGGAATACTGATATCTCGGATGGCACGTCATCATGTAAAACAACCTGTACTGTAGATTCAGAACTAATAAGACGTCACCTCGGAGACTCAACGACATTTTTTTCCACCCAGATAGTCATAGATGGTTTATGGATTGGACTCTACGCGCCTCGATCTTCAACTGAAATGTGCTATGTTGCGGAAACATGGACATGAAATTGAGAAAAAAAAATGCGAATGACGCGGTCATCTCTCGAAAGACACATGGTCGCCCTTACTCTCCGTAACCAGTGCATGTAAGATCTCCACAGTTCAGGCTTATGGTAAATATCACTGGCGAGTAATGCAGTTATTACGCAAACAAGGTTAAAAGCAGAAGCAAGGATGAACGTTGGAGCACGTGAATAGCAGTCTGGTACTTCAGAGGTGGATAAAAACAGCGGGTAGACCACCAACGCGTTGGTCTGACTCCCTGGCACTTCAGTACAGCATACACGATACGTCAAACGGAAGACTTGTTACCCACTGGGATTCCATGAGTTCGTTGGAGGCTAAGCTGGGGCCTTCACATGTACAACCGTCGAAGAGGAAAAGGTCATCAAATAATCTTTTTCTTCTCCGGTGACAATATTTGGCTTCTTCTTCATTCGTTCTCAATCTCCTGCTACCAAGCCCTGATCAGGGCTTTGGAAGTAGCAGTAGTCCGGGTTCCTCCGAAACACAATTTAAGGTAAATATTCAAACATCATGCTTATGAGCCATAGGTGTGTCTTCAATTTCGTCTTCTTTTTCTTCTTTCTTGTTCGATTAACTAATGCTATGCTTCTAACCCGATGATGTCCATGATGCTATGCTTCTAGCCCTGTGAGGATCACGATCACCTGATGCTGTGCTTGTAGCCCGGTGAGGTTCACGAAGGAGACCATGCGTTTCCGATCTCCGGCTATGAGAACACTAAAGAAAAGGAAATCTCCCGGAAAAGACGGGATAACAAACGAAATGCTGATGGGGCTGGGCCAAACAGCGAAGAGGAAACTACTGTCAGTCCTGAACCAAAGCTGGAAAAGGGGTATTGTACCCCAGGCATGGAAAGATGCAATACTGGTACCAGTACCAAAAACAGGAAAGGATAAAACAGATCCAAATGGATACAGGCCCATCAGCCTACTGAGCTGTGTCGGCAAGCTGATGGAACGGATGAAAAACACCAGGCTGATGTGGCATCTGGAAGAAAAACGAATACTAATTCCACAGCAAGCCGGCTTTAGACAGCACAGATCCACTGAGGACCAGGTCATCCTCATAGCCCAGGAGATAGAGGATGCCTACCAGGCACAGAAACACACAGTAGCTGTTTGGGTGGATCTGGAAAAGGCATTTGACAAAGTCTGGAAAGATGGACTTAGAGTCAAGCTAAGAAGAAGTGATGTCTGTGGGAAGATGTACAAGTGGATCAACCACTACCTCAAACAAAGAACGGCCAGAGTCCAAGTACAAGGGCAGATGAGCAAAAAGGTGACACTCGAGCAGGGAGTACCCCAAGGGGGAGTATTGTCACCCACACTCTTCCTGGTATATATAAACGATATTACAGAGAATATACCAAGAAGAGTCCATAGCTCAATGTTTGCAGACGATCTGGCTATGTGGACCTCTGAAAAGAATCTCACCATAGCAAGAAATCGGATGCAGACGGCCCTAACATCGCTGGAAGAGTGGGCGAACTCATGGCTGGTCAAAATAAACGAGGAGAAAACAACATGCACACTATTCTCGCTTTCATTAAAACCCCAAAGTACCAAACTAAGTCTAAATGGCAAAATCCCAACCTATCTGGGAGTCACATTTGATCGGCGCATGACATGGAAAAGTCAGATTGAAAGAAACCGAATGAAAGCCAGAGAAAGAATGGCAATCATGAGGAAACTTGCTGGCACAAGCTGGGGAGCAGACGAAGGCATACTATAGAAACTGTACACTGGAAGAGTGAGACCAGTTCTCGAGTATGGCATTGCGGCATGGACAACAGCAGCGAAGGCGAACTTCGATAAAGTTAACAAACTTCAAAACCAAGCCATGAGAATTATAACAGGTGGCATGAAGTCAACGCCAATTGTAGAACTTGAAAAGATTACAAAACTGCAATCCATGACCGATAGAAGAGACTGCAGAGCCCAGCTGCAGTCAGAGAAACTCCGAAGACTGACGGACCATCCAATGTACCAGAGACTAAACAATTTGGGAAATGGGAAACTAAAGCGGAGAAACTTTGCAGAAATAGCCAAAGCAAAGATGCACGAAGATCCCATAAACACACTAACAACACCAAAACCCATCACTACTGTACGAAAACCTACCTGGAGGCAGGATATATTTCCAGAGGTGGTAGAAAATATACCAGGTATTGCAAACAAAAACTGCCAGACTGAAAAAGAAAGGAGAGACACTACCCTAAGCTTCATAACGAAAAGCTACCCAAGCATACACCGACGGTTCTGTAACAAACACTACACAGAACGGAGGGGCAGGAGCATTCCTGAACCTACCAAATGGCAGAAAAATAACACTGTCATTCGCTACTGGTAAGTACACAAGCAATTTCAGAGCGGAGGCAGAGGCACTGAGGGCGGCAGTGGAAGAAATGGTGACACACAGTGAAAATGAGAGCCATATAGTCCTGCTGACAGATGCTCTCGCCGTAGTCACAGCGCTAAAAAGCCAGAAAAACACTGAGCTTAATGACTTAAGAGCAGCACTCTGCAAACTGTGCCAGCAGTCCGCACCAAAAAGGGTAGTGGTACAGTGGGTTCCGTCACACTTCAACATCCAAGGCAACGAGGAGGCAGACAGACTGGCAAAAGAAGGTGCAAGACTACCACAAACAGATACCAGTATGACGTACGAAGAGTCAAAACGGCTTATCAAAGCCAGATACATGACCAAATGGGAAACCGAACATACTGGTTACACCAAAAACGATGCCTATTACCAGTTGAACCGAAGAGAGCAGGTCGTTGTCTTCAGACTTCGCACTGGCCACAACAGACTGAGGTACCACCTATTCAACAAATTGAAGATAGGGTGTACCGACGAATGCCCGTGCGGTACTGGTAAAATGACCACTGAACATCTGCTGCAGAACTGCCCGACATACGAGGATCAGAGAGAGCAGATGTGGCCATTATCAGTGGAACTGCAAGACAAGCTCTATGGCAGTAGCGAGAGCCTCAGGATGACCGCCGCTTTTTTCGAAAAAATAATGGTTACTGTCTGACTGTGTACGCAGAAGAAGAAGTTTCCGATCTCCGTGCGTCCCGTACAGATATCGAACAAGGTGGAAGGGGGGGGGGGGGATCTGGCGTCTTCCCTGCCTGACCACGCCACATATAGACGACACCTAAACGGTCTAGTGTTTGTTGCATAGCATCCGTTGTATTGCATAGATGTCCATTTTCTAATCACGTGCCACTTGGGCGTACATCTTTCGACTTCAACGGTTGAGGTTTTCAGTCTGGATGACTCCTTCCATATGCAGATTACCTTACCAGACTCAAGTACTTTGCCTGCCCACATTTTAAACTCGGGCTTTGTTGCACTAGCCTTTGTTCGTTCTGTAACTTCCACAAGGCAGCGCTGGCATTTGGTGTAACCTTCACATGGGTGAATAGAGAACAAAATCAAGGACTGAGACAAGAAAAGCATTAAGCCCATGAAGTTTGTATGGACTGCTGCGGACCACAGCGTCTACCACTCGCTGATGGGTTCTGCGTCCACACTTACAGGGTTTCATCTACTCCTCAGCTTGATGTGGCCATTCTCTCAGGACCTGTCCGGATTGGGTGATCCTGGCATGAGTAAAACTCTCGCCAGCATAGCCCCCCGATGTCATTGAGGAAAACTCAAGCTCTCCAGCCACGTCAAGGAGGGCAAACGTGAGGAGTCTCAAATTACCATGTGGTGAGATTTCTGTAGGTAGTTCCAAATAAGATGCTTTTATATTTATCTCGTATCAAATTTAATCTGATTGTTGATGGTAAAGGAGGTAATGTCCTTACTGTGTGTGGGTGTGTCTGTGCATGTGTATGCACGTCCGCGTGTGTGTGTGTAACTTTATTAAGTGAGTTCTACGAGACGTGTGAACATTAAATTAATCAATCTGAGTAAAGGATCACAACACTGAGCAGCGCATGAGCTGCAGTGGTCAGCGACCCATAGCTGACTGCTAGCGTCAGGGTCAACGAACCAGAGCTGTGAAGACCCTTCTACACCTCCAAGCGGTGATCCTGGATAACAAGCTGCAACAGAGCAGACTGGCTAAGTAGAAGCGATCGAAGAGGGAGGGCAGTCCTGTATTCAAAAATGCGTGCTGAAGTAGGATGTGTTGGACCGAAAGGTGCAAATATCGCAGTCAACCTGTAAACCACTACACAGCGCATTTCGTTCTCTGTACTACATTCCGCTGCTTGCAAAGCTTTTTTCAGGGCTTGATAGCGGGAGATTGAGAGCGAACAAAGAAGAAGAATCTGAGTAAACCATTCACACTCTGTACTCACTCTCTTCATAGTTAATTGAGTCTTAGAGACTACTGATTGTACTCTGCTGGACGAGCAAACCATTATTGTGCTAACATACATTTTCCTCTTTTACTGCGTGGTCCTCACATTGTGTTACTACTTTTAAGAGGGCTGAATACACGATAGCAGTCGATGGGCGCAGCGGTCGTTAGGATCGAACTAGCTGCATCTGCTATACACGACCTCCGATGTGGATGAACTAACGGCAAGCTTTCCTTTGAAACAAAAATCCGCATCTACCCTGTCTCTGCTAAAGCAGGTCTATCCCAATCTCGGAAACAACGCACCGCCGCGGAGTTTCTTTGCTCGCCCATGTTGTAAGGCTGGACCAGGAAACCCCGGCCTACAAGATACATTACATGTTATCCCTCAGAGCCAAAAGACTTTTTCCGACCGGCTGGAGGGGCAGAACAGGCCGTCAGAGCACAGTAAGTCTCCAGCAGATAACACCCCCCCCCCCTTTTTCCGCTATGAACGAGCAGATAGAAGCAACGGGGATCAGAAACTTGTTATAGTCTAATTTATCCTTTCCTTTGATTATCTTAAAAATATGTATTAAGTCCCTGGAATTCATCTATTTTTGCAACAGAACAAAACCGCTGCGTAATACAATCCGGTTGTGGTACATTTGATGTCAGTCGTAAATGATAGCAGTAGGTTGAGTAACGACAAAAACAGCCCAGCAAGAGAAGAATCCTTATCGATAATGCACTCTCTTCTCTTTCTGTTATGAGCGAGAGAGTAGAAAAATGGTGTCTTATTTTTCCATCCCACTAGCGTAACAGCTTGAAAAGATGCTAGCATGCAGAATTCGCAATAAACCCTGACAATAAATCAATGTCTTTAAGTTGGTTGCTACAACATAAACATCAATACATAAAATGCGTTCACGACGCACAGACTTCGTGATAGTGCACACAGCATTTCGCATTTCAACTACGCTTCTAGCAGTGGTTAACCGACAAACGTTGAGTCCTTGCTGTGGTGACGCCCCCTGTTGACCTCGAAAGAAATAAATTTATCGCTGACGTAGTTGTTGTGCTCCTAGCCTGAATACTGTGTTCTAACGGTTTGAGCCAGCGGTGCACATATCTGAGGGGTCACGGCCCCAGGTTGAGGTTCCGAACCTCAATGGGTTATAAGACGTAGTTGAAAGTGGGGGAAATATGTATAGTTAAAGATAATTGTTTATCTTTCATTGTATTTAGATCTTGGCGTAGGCACCTAAATAAATTCATACTTTCGTGTGTGTGTGTTCGACCGACAAAATTGTTGTACACCCCTGCAATGTAATCTGAATATGTTTGGTCTACAGCCAGTCTAGGCCTTGTCGACTGTGCCTGCTCTCTCTAGGGAGCAACGCGTTAATGATCTTCATAATGTTTTAGTCCTGCAGACTAAACCGTAAAGGTAAAATGTATGAAGTATGCAGAAATTAAGCGTATATATATTTATATATATAATGCATGTTTGGGGTAATGGTTATGGATAAGGAATGTAACATGCAAACAATTGTGTTGCAGTAGAAAGTGAACAAACCTTATGTTTGTCTTTCTGAGTGGGGCCGTGTTATATATAGGAAGTAAACGAAACAAAGGTCGTGCCTAAGACACTGAATTTTCTATAATCATTATCAAAGTGAATGGCTTGGCTTAATTCGTTCTCAATCTCCCGCTACCAAGCCCTGAAAGGGCTTAAGTAGCAGAATGTAGTCTAGAGAACGGAATGCGTTGTGTCGTAGTTTACAGCTGGACTGCGATATTTGCACCCTTCGGTCCGACTTCAGAAAACATTTTTTGAGTACCGGGTTAGCATTCCTCTGCCTGCTACAGCCTGTTATCTAGGATCGCCACATGGAGGTGCAAAATGGTCTTGGCAGCTCTAGTTCGCTGGTCATGACGCTAGCATTCTGCTATGGGTCGCTGACCACCGCAGCTCATGCGTTGATCCGCATCAAAGTGAATGAGACCAAATTAATTAAAGACAGTTAGTTAACCCTTTAAAGTCCATTCTAATTGATCATTTTCGTGGCTTAACCCTATAAACTCTGTTGAGCTCTAAAGGGTTAACTTTAGAACAATGACATCCGGGCATTGTCACACGTCAAGGATGCCATACAACATGCCAACAATTCCAAGTACCGCTGGGTTGGTCATGTAGTGAAAAGGAAAGGCGAACGCTTGAGCATAGCAAATACGTTGTGGAACCCACGCTGCAAACAAACAAAAAAAAGCCTCCTAGAAGACCGTCCACTAGATGACGAGAATAGCGCGATCTGCCAACACTCACGATCCTGAAACAAACAAGTTAGCCTTCCATTGGACAACCCGTGCCTGAGACAGATCTGACTGGAAGCAGCTGAGACCCGTACAAAACCACAATACGCAGAACTGCTCGGCCCCGCTATGCAGAGAAATGCACCTACAGACTCGCAAAGAGTTGGGACCTGCACATGGACAACCCTCCTTAGTAGATGTGCAGTCCGATTAAGACTAAGACTGCATTCGAGTGTCTCACTCAGATCGGTTGGTTCGTACAGAGTGTATAGTCTCCCTCTGTCGCCAGAAAAATGAAAGTACTTCCTCTGCTTCTTTCGTTTCGCTTGAACAAAAATATATTTATATCTACAATGATGTCTCTTGTATTTTCCCCTATTCGTCTTCTTCGTTCGTTCTCAAGCTCCCGTTACCAAGCCCTGAACAGGACTTTGAAAGTATCAGGATGTTGTTCGGTGAACAAAATGCTTTGTGTCGTAGTCTACAGCTTGACTTCGATATTTGCACCTTTCCGTCCGACTTCCACCGTACATTTTTGGATACAGGTTAGCCTTCCCTTTTTTCCTTAGCCAGTCTGCTGTACCAGGTTAGCCTTCCCTCTTCGATCTCTTCTCCTTAGCCAGTCTGCTGTACCAGGTTAGCCTTCCCTCTTCGATCTCTTCTCCTTAGCCAGTCTACTGTACCAGGTTAGCCTTCCCTCTTCTTCTTAGCCAGTCTGCTGTACCAGGTTAGCCTCCCCTCTTCGATGTCTTCTCCTTAGCCAGTCTGCGGTACCAGGTTAGCCTTCCCTCTTCGATCTCTTCTCCTTAGTCTGCTGTACCAGGTTAGCCTTTCCTCTACGATCTCTTCTCCTTAGTCAGTTTGCTCTGTTGAGGCTTGTTATCCAGGATTAACAAATGGAGTTATAAAAGGGTCTTGGCAGCTCTGGTCTGCAGGCCCTGACGCTTGCAGCTATGGTTCACTGATCACAGCAGCTCATGCGCTGCACAATGTCTTGATTCCCAACAAATAATAATTATCTGCGCTGGTCTCTCAATTCCACCCTCGTGGATCGTTTGATGAGTAACTTTACTTGTCTGTTAAATGACGAGTTTGCTTGCCGGTGTTGTGAATGAACTTGAGAAATAATGTCGCTCTAGGGTTCCCTGAGAGAGGAACATTATTTCAAGAGTTCTGCAATGGTAAACAAGGTTGAGAAACGCTGATAATGTGACGTCTCAACTGTCTTCTGAGTCCGCTTTTCACAGATTAAATTGTTTTATTGTCCACAATGTGTAGGTTTACTCGTTTGTGCGCCATGAAAAGGACGTTTAGTGACGGATTGCAGTAGCTTTCATCACATCATGAGCGTTTTGATAAAGTGGATCAGGGTCATCCGGGCGATTGTGCTATGCTTGGCTTTACCGACGTATCGCTCACTACTATGGGGATCACGTCGATCCCCCACCTGGTTATCCAGACTGCCAAGAAGAACAGTCCGTTTCCAGGTATGACTACGTGAAACTCGAGTTGGGGATTCCGGTCGGAGTATAGATACGCTTAACATATATTTAAGATGAAATCGGAATAATACAACACAAAATAAACTTCTAATTATTTTTTTTTAAAGTGAGCACCTTTTCTTTCAAGCTGAAGGTTCATCGCTGTGAGCATGTTTTTTGCAGAACGTCACTCTCGCGACAGCCGATCTGGAAGACACTGGATCCCTGACCAGTTCTCCCAACCTCAGTAATGCCTCTCTTCTCCTAGGTCTGTCTCTGTTGCTAGGTACCATACCCTCCAGTATTATTCTTTCTAGGCCATTGTGGCCGAAGTATATTAATGTCAAGAATGTCATGTTAACTAAGCCAGTTTTGTTCTTTCTCGATATCCATGGCATCTTGAGTACACACCACAACCCCTGCAGTGCTATTCTTCTCGTCATTCAAAACTTGCTTCTAAAGGATAACTTTAGGTCTGGTTTTCTCCTTATCAGTGCTCGTGTCTTAGTCCTGCTAGTTTATGAATAGATTGTGTTCCTAGCTGTGTCACTCTACTGATAGGATTATTTTCCAGACTAGTATCGTCTTTGAGAAGACAACTATCACTTGCATATCTTAGTTCTAGTATTTCATTTCCGCGGACTGAACTGGTC
The DNA here is from genome assembly GCA_036924085.1 of Ariolimax columbianus. Taxonomy (NCBI): domain Eukaryota; kingdom Metazoa; phylum Mollusca; class Gastropoda; order Stylommatophora; family Arionidae; genus Ariolimax; species Ariolimax columbianus. Next base: position 48,480,945 of record JAVGWX010000009.1, read on the forward strand.
GAACTTGTCATTTTTGACATATCTCATTATGTTTTCAGCAAAGACATTCAACATATAAAGACAGAGCTGAAGGTTACAAGTCATTAAAGAAATCGTAGTACAGAAATTCAAATAAGCTGCACGACGACCAAGTGGTTGCTAAATAGCCATATGTGGACATCTCCGCGCAAGTCACCCATTTCAGCGGACACAGCAGGAGGTACGACTATCCACACGGCTGAACAAAGAGAGTGGTCTTCATCACTTGTGATGGACAAACTATCACCTATCACACAGTTCTATTATTTCCTATTAAAGTTAAATTAAGATGTTCTAAGGCATCTGAAATGTAATATTTCTCTTTCATTGTTTCTGTTTTGTAAATACAATTTAATTCAACTACCGGTATCTAATGACCACTGCAGCCTCCCAAGTATGGAATTAGAACCTCATCATATTACATCATTACTGTGGGAAAACTCCACTGCACATTTGACAGACATTCATAAATAGGCCAGTTAACTTGGGATGACAACTTTCTGAGTATTTAATAACTATGTTGCAACATCTGGACTCGGAAGTCTTTTTTTTATAAAAGGCATGCGCTACGAATTCTTGCCGTTTTTTTGGTGTTGATCTTCCTATTCTGCATACAACCCTTCCAAAGACCGGCAGACTTGCACCCATACAGAGAGGAGTCTGTCAAGGGGACCCCCATCTTATTGAGCCCTTTCTGCGCATGTTGGGATCATTCATTAGCCGGTCCGACCGGGATACCTTTGACAACATAAATGACTGCTAAATCACCTCTGCTTTGCAGATGATCTAGTACTCATCACGGAGGCAGCCACAGACGCCAATGAAATGTTAGCTGCATTCCATCGAAATTAACACGCCCAAGACGAAATTCATGCGCAATCGCTTCGCTTGCCGTGACCCAGTCTTCCTAGATGGAGAGAGAGACTGGACTGCGTGGACGAGTACATCTACCGTGGATGTCTGCTCAACATGCAGAATGACGTACGCCCAGAGTTGACAAGATGGTGTCGACAGGGTTTACGACTCTCTTGGATAGCCTGTACTGAACAATGCCCATGACCAGAGCCTGCACATCTCTCGTTCAACTCCAGTACCACCTGCAATATGATATGCAGCGGAAACACACGGAGATGGAATCAAACTCAGAGGGACATAAGTGCCTACTTTTTCATAGCCAGTGCACAAAAGATCATCTCGGATATAAGTCAATTTTCCCTGGTGGAATATGGTTGTTTATGCAGACAAGATGAAACATCGCGGAGCGCACTTACTGCGAAGAATGTACCATCGATGGAACACAACAATATGGTACCCCAGAGACAAGAAACGACCACAAACATTCACGATGCCACATATGTGCGACTCATTTCTACTGGTCCACAGTGGTCCAAGACAGGCCGTTGGAAAAGTTGGGACCTGCAACAGTGTAGCCGCCGCTGAAGAAAGGTTGTTCCAGTAATCATCTTATTCATTTAATACAACAAATATTCTTTATTATAACTAAGTTATAATGGGTTTAAGCACACAATTCTTTATTAACAGTGTTGGGTCTGTTTATGGCATCAAAATGCTGAGCAGTGCATGCATGAGCTGCAGTGGTCATCGATCCAAACCTACTAGTCAGTACTAACGAACCAGAGCTGCCAAGAACCTTCGAACAGGCTGCAACAGAGCAGACTGACTAAGGAGAAGAACATTGAAGGCTAACTCTGCACTCAAAAATGCGCGCTGAAGTCGGATAGAAAGGTGCACATATCACAGTCAAGCTGTAAACCACAACACTGCATTTCGCTCGCTGAACAACATCCTGCCACCTTTTCAGGTCTTGGTAGCAGGAGATTGAGAACGAATAAAGAAGAAAGGTATTTTGACACAACCAAAAAGCTTCCAAAGTTTCTGAGGTTGAAGGAAAATCTAAATACTCCAAGTATGATATTTGCATGGAGGTCAGGGACAGATAAATAATAAACAAAATGTGAAAAGTGCACAAAAAGTATCTCACTCATCCAAAGTGACTATTTTGACTTCATATGGTAATTCTGACTAGCGTAGCCCTTGCGTTGAGACCTAGTTTTGTTGTCCACTCAACAGAACCTCGCATGCTACAAAAGACAGTAGAGAAGGTGGAGAACTGACAAAGAGTCAATTCAGATAGGAAGCCAACAAATACCCCAGCTGAGAATACTTGAAACAAAGGCACCAACCAACAAAAATACATGTATTCACAGACTGCAGAGTACTATTAGAGGCAATTCAAAAAACAAACAACGAACCACTTATCAGACAACAGAACAGAACTAGGAAAACTCCAGAGATCCTCAACAATAGTGCCCCAGTGGCCACCCTCCCATTGCAGAATCACAGGAAACAATGGAGCTGTATCATACAATGTATCATACAGACAGAGCCTCAAACAAGATACACACACAAAATAAATTATGTCAGACAGACAGACGCTCATCAAACGATCCATGCGGATGGAATGACAAGGCCAGCACAAAGAATACAACCAGAAAATGACAGCGTGGACAATTTGGCAGACAAAGATCCTTAGACTCAAGACCCATCTGCACAGAATGGGCTTCAGACACTGCCATGTGCATAAAACATGCTGTACTATACTACCTATACAGATCTAGGCAGTCTGGTCCAGAGGAGTAAACATGCTCGAAAAACCAGACTATCAGTCTCCTTCATGAACCTCACCGGGCTGGAAGCATAGCATCAGTTGAATGAAGAAGAGGTCATCCATCAACTCTTTGGGAGGTTCATATCTATTCAATACGTTTCAAGTTTTCTAATTATAAAGATGTAACTGCGTAAATGTGTTGATTTCTAATTCATGTCATACCTAATGCGTCTCTTTCGCAATGTTCAACAAAGTAACTCGCATCCACGCAAAATAGCTCCGTATAAAGGAAAACAGCTCAGTGTAGATACTGCCAACATGGAGGTGATGTTAAGAGACTTCACTGTATGACCTCTCAACAAGTTGACATTTACAACTTTAACACTCGCTCGTGTAAAATTGATGCATGGCTTTTACTTGACCATTCACACAGAAAAATCAATACCAGTAACACGACTGAATATATTTGAAACAAAAGCAATGTGTATTCTTTTATTTTACATACAGAGTTGAACAAAGTATCTGTACAGTATCTTTTTTTGTTTCTTTTTGCCTTTTTTTTCAGAAATGATATAAGCAAGTTATATTTGGCTAAACAGTCTGTATATACTCCATAGTCAATAAATCAATAGCATTTAATGGTGGATTTTGCATCAAAATTTGAACACTAGACACAAACTTCACAATGGCACTTCAGCAAAATAAAATCAGCATCAATGCAAAGTACAACCCCTTACAGGCGAAACAAACTGGGGGTGCTGCCACAAAATATAAAGCCAACATTAGGACTAGGCTGCTGGTACTGATATGTGTCACACATATAAAATGGGTATACCTTTTAACATGAATTTGCACCACAGATAATGAAACCAAAACATTGACTTAACTGGCCATGGTCTAGTGGAACACCCTGAGGGCCCCAGCTGAGGTGGGATAGAACTGACAAATTAAGGCTCTTACCCATGAAAAGGATATTTAACCCCACATTTAAAAAAAATACTCCAGGGTATGAACCCGTGACACCTGAATAGGGAAACAGTACGGTAACCGCTTGGAGCATGTAGCCTAGACTGCTAAGACTGGTGGGATTACATTATGTCAGGGTTTGGAATCATGGACGGACAATAAAAATCAGGGTGTGATTCGTTCCTGGTACAACAGTTCCTCCAGTCAAACCAGCTGTAAATTGGTAACTGGCGAATGAGTTGGGGAAGGTAAACAGCATGGAAGGGAACTGGCCACCCCACATAGGCTGCGGCTTATTACATGAAAAGTTTATCTTCATCCCCGACCTTTACCTTCATCATAACCGCTTAGCACTGCATTCTCAATTTATATAAACATTGTTTAAAGTGTAGTGTTAAGTCTTAAGTTATGCACCAGTTTCTGACCAGTCCATTTGTCTCGCAAACCCTCCCTGGAACTTAGAAAGGTCTCTAAGCAAGTGTTCCATACATCTTGGTAAACTGGAACTTTCTGTCAACAAGAGCCACAGAACGCTAATCTTAGCCATACTTCAACTACAATGTACCTAACCCTCACATGCTCTTACCAGGAACTATAAAATCATCCAGACCAGTGGAACGGCAATAGCAAAACATAAATGTCAATGAGGACGACATGCTATTCACATCTGACGGCACAGTTCGAAATAATGCACTGGCATTGTCACTAGCCTTCGGTTAATGCATTATGCACGCAATGCGAAACCCGAAACAGGAAAGGCATAGTTTGGTCAGCAGTAGGCAAAGGCAAAACTTAAGGATTTATAAATCAATCCATAGTTTTTGCCAGCAAGTCTCACATTGATCCAAAAAATGTTCTGTTGGTGGTTCCCTACCTCTCCCATATTCCAGACTCCCATGAAGCAAAGTTTGATTCCATATGGCCACCCACTGGAACATTTATAGCATTTCATTTCCTATTAATAGAACCGCACTTGACCTGCCCCTTAAATTGCCGTTCCTTTACTGCATGTGATTTAAACAGGTCTTTGATGAAGATTTTGTTGTCCATTTTTCCCCTTTAAAGAAATTTGTCATGGCAAATTTGGTTGACACCGTCACATAAATATCTTGCACATGCAAGACACGAGTTAAAACTGGGGTGTCTGTCACCCGTTCATGGGAATTATGTGAAACCATAAGCTTCCATGACATTGGCAGTCACGGTCTAGTTTACTTAGCTGCCTTTAGTATGTTCTCAAATACGAAAACTGGGACGTGTCCTATGAAGGTGCATTGGATTGATCCACTTTAGGTTGGTACCACTAGTGCTGATCGCCCATTGTATTCTGCCCAATAGCAAATAAACTTTATCAACTAATTTCAAAATTGCTCCAATAGCTGCAGAACATTAATGGCTGAATAAACAGCTTGTAATTTTTTTTAAACTTTCCTATGGCTGTGCTGTTTGTAAATCAGCTTAGAAACAAATATTTTAAAGAATATTTACATTTTACAATTATTGGAATAGGGCATTGCTAATGGAATAACAGGATTCTGTGATCTTATGAGCAATACAATTTTGTAGTCTTGTCAGATAGATGGTCGATTTTTCTTTGACCTCAAATAAACTGAGGCCTTAATAAAAAAAAGATTAAAGAAAATACCTATTCTTGCACCAAAGTCTGGTACATTTGATAAACCACGGTGTCAGGTGTCATGAATCTGACCCACATAATAGGCATCCATTGCAGAGCACTGGAATTTAGTAAGTAAAAAGATAAGAGTAATTAAGTTTTAGTGTCCATTGTATGTCGAATACTATGTACTGAACAGAAAACTAATTTTCACCTTCACAAACAGTAATAGAATATGTGGGTGAACCATATTCGATTGTACTGTACATATCTCACGTTAAGGTTGTCACACAAATCTATCTCATGCGCTTAATTACCACACCGGCCCACCCAACATACATGCAAAATAGTCACAAGAAAATTGCAGACACTGCCAACACCATACAACAGCAACCTTCACACATGTCCTAAAAGATGACTAAAGAGATGTGCATGGACTAGTAACCTCAATGTAAAATGAAACCGCTGCTGTTGTTCATATGAGTCGAAAGGGAGACGAGACACAGACCTTTGTCTTATCAACAAATATGTATTCATGGTCAGTACACACAATTGTCATGAATGCTTTACATTTGGCCATCAATTCCTCAAGTGACAAGAGTTCAACAGTGTTTTAAAAAATGACGCGTGGTTAGTTAGGTATTTTCAAATCAATTTAAGACAAGATACTGATATTTATCTTTATACAAAATTTACAAAACTGCTGACAACTGTGGTACATTATGCCTTTACTGCATGTATATGTACCATTGTTTACCTTCAATTTGAGCATGTTTATATTTGGAACATGAACTAAATTTGGTGGTGTCATTTCTCATCCAACACAATGAACAATATTTACCAAGTAGCACTGATAACATATGCAAAACTGTCACCAAGTCTTTGATCCCTAAACCATGTGACAAACGCCGCTATCTGGGATGATCTCTAATTATAAACCAGGTACAGCAAAGTAGACTGGTGCAGGTCAAGTTGGTACCCATGAATATCAACAAAAAAAAATTTTTAAAGCTTCAAAATGCCAAGTTCCAGGGGTTTCAAATAGATTGTGTACCCGTATAGCACTCTTTGAAATCTATATCATCGGCGAATGAACATTTGTTATGAAACCCTATTAGTGGTGAATTGTCAATGACACGGATGGCTGACACTATAAAAATGATAACCATGACAGGTGATATCAAGAATAAGTGGCAAATGCGTCAGTAATAACAGCATGGTAACATGATATGCAGAACACCTGCTAATATCAAAATTGTGAAGGCATTTAAAAGTATCACAGGATTTGGCAAACCAGCCATCAGCTAAGATTTACACATTTTAAAATGCTCTACATGAAAATTGATGAATTTGGAATCATTCAAATATAACATCTTTTGCTGTGTTTTTTTTTTAATGAATTGCCATTTTGACCTGAGATCAACACTCCTTGACAATAATCCAGCCCAACAAATACTGAGACAAAATTCACCAGTATGAATAACTCACATAAAATGCATTGGATAATCAACTATGGATACAACAGGATAAAGAAACAATCCACAACCCCACACTATCTGAAACAGTGGGGGATATATCTCCTGTAGAGAATGTGCAGATAATTTTCTGAAAACATGTACATGCTGCAAAATCATTACAATACAACACAAATTCATTAAAACAATATAATTATATGCTATATGCCCATCTATGACAGGCAAAGCAGTAATTCTATCCATGCAACAACCCCGACAGATTCCATAAAAACAAACAAAAGTTTGAAGCTTTACCACCAATGGTCCTGCTGTACCGCTCATTAAAAGCTGTGGGGTTTAATATGCAGAGAGGACAACAAGTATGCAACCCATAGGTAGCTGCTTGTGTTAGGCTTAGCAAACCAGAGCCAACCAAGACCATATTCCCGATACAAGTGGGGGTCCTGGAAACAGACTGCACAAGTGCAGTCTGGCTGATAGGAATCGACAAGGGAAGACAAAACCAAGTCCAAAAAATGTGCCATGCTGAAAACTTTGTCTGGTAGAACGGCCATTTAATTGGTCACCGGAGGTGTGGTTTGAATGTCCATAATGAGTAGGATTACTCCTTTTGTGCGCCCTGAAAAGGACGTTAAGTGGCGGGTTGTCATAGGTTTCCTCACATCCTGAGCGTGTTGATGAAGGTGGACCGGGGTCCTCCAGGCTGTTGTGCTGTTTTACTTCAACTGTGTGTCACTCACCTCTACAGGGATTACTTCGACCCCTCGCCTCATTATCTGCCACGAAAACAGCCTGTTTACAAGGAGGGCTACGCGGAAGCCAAGATGAGCGTCTGGCCAGTATATTTTGCCTGACCAGTCTTCCTCCCCGACCACCAGAGGTAATCAAGCTAATAATATCTGTAGGTCAGGTGACTTCCTGGACAAATATACACCATCATATTCTAATTATATACCATTATCACTTCAGCTCTGGAAAGAATATATACCAGTTTTGGCATAGAACAATACCAAAACAAGCATCTAAAATTTAAAAAAATTACAGGTACGGTCTTCGAAATCTAGCCCTTTACAATGACTTGATTAAAACAGACCAAAGCATAATGTGACAATTTTTGCTAAATGAGTTCTTTACACAATGACGAACAATGTAATCAAAATAGGGACCCTGACATACAAAGGCCCATTGGAGGACATCAGACTTTCTTAACAGAATTAGACCACCACAGAATCTTGTGTATAACAAGCACAATTTTTACTAATTTTTAGCCTGTTAGTGCGTATTATACGCGTCCTAAAAAAAATACACCATATTCTATATACAAAATAACATTTACAATTGTGCCGCAATTTGACAATGAAAATGGCACAAAATTGAATGTGTCACGTTTACTTTTGAGTGTGATGGCAAGGGTTTCAAAAATATTGAAAATTTAGATGCTATGTACCTAATATTTCTGTCGATTACAAAATATTTCAAAATAAAAATCTTGAAAAAGTATGGTGTGTATTTTATTGTTTTTTAATTTTACCATAAAATGTTGGGCTAAATCAAGCATGTGTATATATACGAGATTTTACAGTAAATCAGGCCTGAATGAAGACAGCTGTTTTGATAGCATAGCATGTATCATATAGCTTAACCTCTAATCCCTAAAGTAGAAGAGGGTAGACTACAGGCATATACACAAAGATGATAAAACCATGTATCGACTGCAGTAGATTTGAACATTAAATATTGAAAGCTGTGATCATTTATTGCAAGCTTGAGTGCCTCAGGTATATCTTGCTGCACCAACTCAATGCAAATACTTGCCAACATTTGGCACTTTGCATGGATACACATGAAGTCTCAAGCTCAAAGTCCGCAGAGAGCCTTATAGTTTGAAGTGTATCAAGGATTTAATTACAAGCTAAGAAAAATTATAATATCCAATATAAATCTTAACAATTGCTAATTTAAACTTTACAACAGCGAATGTTTTCCTAATTGAACTAAAAAATGATCACACTAAAATTGCCCTAAATGTTACTTTGGTGACATTGTCTCGTGTAATGAGTCCCAATAGAGCATTGTTCATAGGATACCTGGTATCTTCTGGTTTTTACCTCCTCTTCGTGAATTCACCAAAACAGCTCTTTCTATTGTTACAACAGCAGTCTAGACCGTCCAACTTTGATCACATTTTATCTTAAATGTTTTGTCGAGATAGCAAAATGTTGCCTTATCTAGAACTGTTATGATATAAGGACAAAAAGAAAAAACAACCAATAAAGAAGACAATAACTAATACCACAATTAAAATAACATGCACACAACACACAACTGTAGTCCTGGGTAGGATATAGGCTTTTCAGCTAAGCCATAGCTGGAATGTCATAGAAGCTTGTCTGTTGTAGGTTGCCTCCATACATCATCGGTGTGGTATGATACAGATTAAAGGCCATCTTTCCAACGCCATCCAGAGGCGATCTGGTGGAACTGCCACTATCCTGAGCAGGGAACAGGGCACGTGGACGGGTGTATGCTGTAGCACGCTGACCTGATGAGACTGGAATGTGACCTTGCTGGCCAATGTCTCCCTTTGGGGTGGATGACATGGTTGGTCCAGAAGGAATAGCAGACCTTCCCTGAGATCTTACCCCTTGGGGTTGGAAGTAGCTGACTATGGGAGATGGGTTGCTCTGAAGTCGTTGGGAGGGAGTAGCTGGCCGCTGGTAAAGGCTGGGGTATGAAACATGGGCAGGTGGTGAGTATGGGTTATACTCCATGGCAGGTGGAGACGGAGAGACTGAATATTTGGAAGGAGTGGGAGATGAACTAGCAGATGAACTCAGGGACCAAGAATTATCAGATGCACTAGATGACTCAGGGCTTGAGCTGCGCGATGATGAGAACCCTTCATCAGACTCTGATGCAGATCGTTTTAGAGCAGTCTCTTTCGTGCGTTTGCCAATGTTGTAAACCTCCTCATCAATTATTTCAGATCCAATACTGCCATCCTCACCGATTCGCACAGAAACAACTCCAGGATCCACCCAGACAGTTACCTCTGTGCGAATCAAGCCTTTGATAAGATTAATTTTTGCACGTTTTAAACTTTCAACAATAGTAGGATCAACACACTGGCTATTTACACGAATGCAGCGGTAACCACTGCCTCGATCTGGGTTTTCTGGGTACCAGTTTTTCTCATAGCGAGCCGTCAGTAGTTCAGTAAGGACAGTGATAAAAGCAGCAAGCTTTGTTTCTGGGAGCTTGCAGGCATTGTGTTTAGTTCCAAAAGCTATTCTGTGGAATGTCTCCACTGCTTTATGAATTTCCTTAAGCATAACTAAATTTCACAATCTGGACAGGCTGGAAAATGATGTTCTTGGCTTTGGTTTTATATACAATGATCTGGAATAGACAAACAATAGTATGGTATTATTCTTTTCAAACACAAAAATGTACCAAATAATGTCTACACATTTAGGTTTGCTATTGAATAAGATTTGCTAGTGTCTCTTGCGAGAATATGTGTTAGCTCAGTGACTAATGCTGTGACTTTTCAGCATTTTGGATTCGGTCCCCAGTTTGTGTGGGATTTTTTTTTCGATCACTAAAGATTCTGGAGGTTCACTCAGCTTTAAAAAAAATGGTGCCAGAATAATCTTAGAAAGTAAAGAGGGCTTGTGTGGTGTTGATCACCATCAGCGTGCTACTGGTCAAGAAGAACATGGGCACACCATATTACCAATGTGCCACACACGTGTAAAATGGGAATCTTCACTTTTTACTGGTAACATGGAGGTGGGACAGGCTTCATTTCATGAGTGAACTGCAGATGTAAATGGTTACCTGATCTAGCACACAGTGGTAAGAAAGGTACGCAATGCTTGACCTCTGGAATAGCTGGATTACAATACAGTCTAACTTTATCCCAAGATAGCATCTTCAATGTGATTACCTTTATTTTTTATAACTGCACAAACTAATCAGTAACAAAAATTGTGATTATTAATCACACCAATTTAGTCATCTGAGCTGACTACAGACTGGTAATAAATGCAAAAGATAGCTACAGTTCATGGATCTCTACCACTTCTTGATTGTAGTAGTGCTGTTTACCTATGCTGCTGGTGACTTTGCAACATAATGGTGAATTGTACATATTTACTTATACATTTTTGTTTTCCTTTCTCATCTCAGTTGCCATTGTGTGCTTTCAACACTTGTGTAAAACCCCTTAGCTATTAATCCTGGTGGATATTTTTGCTCAGTGATTATCCATCCATTGCTCATTTCCAAACAATGGAACTATTTGTCTAAAAAAATTCACTTTCTCACTTACAATTACAAAGTCGTGTTACTGAATGTCTTTAATTTCCAGAACAGCCTCGATCTTCTTAAACAGTATTACAGTAGAATTTGACTTGTACAGTTATGTTCCTGACTACAAAGTAGAAAAGTATCAAATGCAGAAAAGTGAAATTTCTACGTTTTTTTGTGAACGCATGTGAAAACCCATTAATTTTTCAATCTAATATTATATGTGAAAGTGCTCACTGGATAGACCACTCTTTCTCTTGATTTCAATTGTACTTATTTGTCCGTTAGGTGCATGATGCCAAAAACAATAGAATGAGTAGAAATAAACATGGCTCCACAAGAAAAATGTGCATGTATACATTACTAACTAGTCTCTGCTTTTCCATCAGCTGTGTGAAAACAGAAGTCCACAGAAAAGCCTAGAACCAAAATAAGTAAAGAGTTCACCATATCAGCAGATAAACACAAATCACCACTGGTACAGATGTCTCAACAATGTCTGAAACTTTTTGCACAATCAGTAACTCCGTTCGTCACAAAACACCAGGTGAGAACAAGTTATCTTGAATGTTATTGGGGACAACAATCTTCTCCATATGACCTCTACACTTGAGATAGCTGATCATGCCACTACATCCTGTTCTTTCTTTGTTTGGACTTGTTTCAGTTTATATATTATTGGAGGATTGCATTTAGATTTAAAGGCGAAGGTCTTCCAGATTTATATAACGGAGGTGTACTAGATTTATATACTGGTGGAGCTGTTTAGACATGTAATTGGGGATGCCATGTCAACAAACATTGGTTTCATGTTTCTCTAACTTCCTGATTGCAATGAAGTTTATAAATTATGTTGACTAGCTAAAATATTAATCTGGCCGGAATGTTTACCTGCCTTCCCAATATGTGTGTGTAAAACTCACCATATTATTGTCCTCTGGCCTGAATTCAGAATAGTGTGGTAATCTGAAGGTATTTTTAACTGCTAAATTATTATAGGCGCCCTTAGACATAGGCAGCCTCCCACACCACTTGCCTTAGTTGTGCATGTGATCATACTATGTAGCATAGAGCAATCTCAATCTCCATTTCTTAACTGACCACAACTGATTTACTAAATCAATAACATTTTTCCTCTTAGCACTTCCAACTCTAAAGAGTTGGAAAGACACAATAAAATATACAACCAAAATTTAAAACAACACTTGGAATTTTGCACCTGTCATTTGTAACATTTTAATACATAGAAAGAAATTAAATAAACGAGGTAAGAAGCAGCGAGAGATGGCAGCACACAGGGCTCTACAAATTCCAATATCTCTACAACACTACAGATTCACCTAATGTAAATATACATACAAAGGAGATTCAAATGAACACTTAAATTGAAATAGAAATCAGTGCAATTATGCACATTGACAGTTCAAGGAAGTGAAATGTCCTGCATTTGACATCGCTGTGCAAAAGATCCACATGAAATCACAGTAGTGGCTTAAAGATTACCATCCCACTAGTTACACGCACGAAAGAGGAACAGTGTTATGTTAACTTTTTTTAGGAGAGGGATGAAATCTAAAAAAAATTAAATTCATCAGCAAATAAAGATATGGAGATGCATGCCTATTCTCAAGTAGATCTAGGTGTTCTGAAATGGTCTTAGTTCTATGACAGGTTGTTCATGACCAGGCCAAGCACACTGAGTAACACCAGAGTCAAATGCAACAGGTGAATACATCGCGATGGAAAATTGCAATGACTGAAGGTCATGGTTCAGCTCACCAGATCATCCATATACTTTTGTTCCTGCAAAGTTGGTGTCAGTGGGCATCCGATTCCAGAATTGAAACTGTTTGTCTTTTCACATTTTGACAACTTTTGCTGCACTTTGAAGACAGAGGTTACTAACAACGATTGTTGCTTGAGGTGAAACCTTGGTTCCCTACCACCAGCAGGAACCAAAGAATGAACAAGGAATGTAGCTATTCCTCCGCGCCAATGAAGTTCTGCACACAGCCATATAAAGGAAAAGTTATGACTATCTTTTGGAATTTGAAAAAGGCTTTAATTTAGAGAAAAAACTTGTGTTCGTTCTCAATCTCCCGCTACAAAGCCTTGAACAGGGCTTTGCAAGTAGCAGGATGTAGTCCGGAGAGCAGAATGAGTTTGTGTCACTAGTTGACAGCGCCACTACGATGTTTGCGCCTTTCGATCCAGTACTTACGTCTTCGGCAGTGCGAAATACATGTCCAGGGGATACACTCTCACCAGTATCATGTATTATTGTATACTAATGTACTTATCTACACATCTCAGAAATCATCTTAGACCATTAATCATATCCACCAGTCTGGAGAAACATAACACAAAACTCAATATAGCAATAAACAGGGCAGGCAGGATAGTGTCAGGGTGTATAAAACCAACCCCCATTGCTAAAATTGAATGAGAAACAAGAAAACGACCCCAGATGCCAAATGTTTGGACACTAGGAGCAGATCACAAGACTCAAATTCAGACAGTTTCCTTGCCTTAAATAAACAAAGACCTTACAGTCGAGCCCTGAACTATGGCACGAAATGATGCAGGAACAACGGATCAAGCTCCAGGAGGAATCTGCCCCCAGACATCACTTACCCAACTAACTATTAAAAAACAAAAGAGACTTCAAACTGGTGTATCATGATGGAGGAATGTGAACAAATGAGGTCTCCCGGATGGCGGCACACGACTCTGGTGTGGTACAAGATCCAGGTAATCCAATGATTTGTCCCAACCTTCCGGTACATGTGAAGAGAGCGGCATGCTGAAGACGGGTGACAGAGCAACTCAAGTCGAACACTGGATGAATATGCTATCATATATGACATGGCGCTTGGACATGGAAGGGAAAAAACAAATATCCAATCAACACATCCAAGTACAGTTCAGGTGTCTTGCTGCAATATGTAAATACTCTGACCCATACAACACGTGTAATGTCAATCTGAGGTAGTGGGAGGAAATAGTTCCGATGTACAGCAGGTGGCTTCATACACAATCAAATTACTTTTTTTGAATACAACCGTTTTTAACAGAAAATGTATTTTTCACTCGATGCACCTTGGCAAACCAAAATTTTGTATTGACTACACTTGGTAGAACTAAGAACAAAAAAGCATAGACTTTTGATAGACCATTACAAATTGATTAATAATAGATCAAGATGCTGAGCAGCGCATGAGCTGCAGTGGTCAGCGACCCATAGCTGACTGCTAGCGTCAGGGCCAGATAGCTGCCAAGACCCTTCTACAGTTTACACCTCCACGTGGTGATCCTGGATAACAGGATGCAGCAGGGCAGACTGGCTAAGGAGAAGGGATCGAAGAGGGAATGCTAACCCGGTACTAAAAAAATGCTTGCTGAAGTCGGATGTGTTGGACAGAAAGGTGCAAATATCGCACAGCACAACGCATTCCGTTCTCTAGACTACATTCTGCTACTTACCCTTTCATGGCTTGATAGTGGGAGATTGAGAACGAACGAAGAAGATTAATAATAGTAACTACCTACTAGACTAAGTTTTATGTTCATAAAACATGAACAATGGCGAATGTGACAGTCAATGGTCATGGATTTCTTATTTTAGCATTCTAACAAAAGAAAATTAACATTAAATAAGACCAGGCTGCTTAACACTAAAATACAATTTATTATTAAAAACACTATTATAAACACGGGCAAGTATGGTTCAGATTCCTCCCGTTTGAACAATAAAATAGTTCTAACGAAAATCGAAACCGAAAGAAACCCTTGAATCAAGGCTTGATTGAAATACACAAAACATTCCATTGGAAAATGTATTTCCATGTTCATATGCTTATTTGTTCCTAATATACAAAGCTGTTTTACTTGTATTTCTTACTTTACAAGATTGCCCTATAGTACTAGTACTAGTAAGTAGTAGCTGAAGGGAATATCCTGACTTAGTGACTAAGTAGTTTAGTTAGTGACTCGTAAACTAGTAGAAGTGTTGCCACTCAACTGCATTATACTATTTTACAGGTATTGTTTGAAAGTTTGTGACAAAGAGTATTTCCTTTGCTACTTTTCAGTATACATACATTTAAATGTGCAGATGTTACGGCTAGTTCTCACAAAGAGAAAGCTACAACGTCATCTCTGCCAGTCTTCTAGAAGAATCCTCCATTTTTAGGGCAGGACCACAGATGTAAGTACTGAGTACACTTGTGTTCAAATAAACTGTAACAATTCGTATAAATATAATAATTTACAAAGATATACTCACGCTTGGTATACAAAAGGTCTGTTGATGAAACGTTCGTTCTAAGAACACCAATTTCACACAAACAACCACTCGCACACAACACTACAATGAAAAGAAAGACTTTCGCTACGAGAAGAACATGGCTGAGGTCCTGGTCTCCTGACTTGTGGGCGCAGGCGTCAGGCATCAGCTAGGCTTGCCAAGATTCTAGCCAATCACGTTGCACCTAACTTCAAGCATGATGTACTATTTACTGTGATTGGTTAGCCAATAATGAGGTTAACCGTGATAGTGTTGTTTGCTAGTAAATAAAGTTGTTTAACACCATTCCATATACTAAAATTCCAATATAATTGAAGTTTTCTTGATAATCTTGCTTGTATCACATGATTTGACTCATTCTGAACATAATAAACAGGCTTATTACTTATGCAGCAACAAGCAAACACACACAATTGTTAGCTCATCCTCGACGGAGCCTCGTGTGTGTGTATATAATGCCTGGTCCTGGTTGTTTGACCTTTAAGATAAAGTGCGTCATTGCTATTTTTTCCGCTTCTATTTGTGTGTCACTCCTTTTTACATGACGCTATTTTGGCTTCCTTTAATGAAACCTGTTTCGAGAGATAAATGAACGAATATTTGATGAGTTCGTGGAAGAAAAGTATATATGGATGCTTCTGGGCTGAAATACAAACACTGGAACCGTATTTAGTGCGCGTTAGAAGGTGCAATAAGGGGAAGACGTTTAGCGAGGTTCAGCTAAGTGTGAAAAAAATCGATCATTTGCAAGTAATTTAATCAATCGACCTGTCTCTTAATACACATCTCCACGGATTTACTTACTTGCTTTTCCTGTTCATTATGTACACACCAACACAGTTATTCACACGCTCCAATCGACCCAGCTATAAATGGATGTATGGATTACTCCTTACTGTTAGGGAAGGCAAAGCAGCGAGGAAGGGAAATGGCCACTCCACTTCATAAAAACAGCTGAGATCTGGTTACAATGAAACCTCTAACACTTTATCCCACACAACAATGCCTTCTATGGGGCTACCTTTTCTTATTCTTTCTGTAAGAAGAAAGGATACTGTAAAGATCGACCTAGATCTCTTTGGGCCGTCTTATTGAGCTTCGCCCACTATAATCTAGCGGCTTTTGCTTCAGCTTCTGCTGTTCTTGTCTAGTGTATTCTATTCCCCCTCTTCCCCCCCCCCCCTCGCTCTGCTCTTCTCTTTCCATGTGGGTCCCAATCAAGTGTATGTCTGGTAATAGTTTTCAATGTCTTCCCCATAGCGTGTCGTATCCATGAACACTCTCTGTTCTTAGCATCTAGCTGTATTGGTTGATTAGTGCTACATTTGCCACATATCTTGATTGCTTAATTGATTATCCATTTCTGCCCCAACTACAGTTGGCCGTTTTACTGGAAGATTACATCCGAGAATTTGCAGAGACAGTTTCATAGCAAAGTTTTTGTCCATTTTGATCCTACTAGCACAACCCACATAGACGCCTTCCTTATACGCAGTGGCGAGTTAAGAGTTTGTGCCCACCGGAACTCTCCTCGAGTTTTCCTCCCCTCTCAATGCACCTAAAACATACTTTAAAAGTTTAGGATGAAAGACATGTTTATCTCTGAAGTGAAAAATGTAATTTCAACATTATACAATGTTATTGTTCGTGCTTCTCTGTTAACAAAATTGTCGATAATATTGTTGAAGTGTACTTCGTCTGTCAGTTGCTGTTCTCTAGACAGTATGGGAAGATTTTTTTAACCGCCAGGTACTCATTTTAAATCTAAAGTAATTCTCGATCAATTTTAATTTTGGAACGTCCATTCACAGATAGCAACACTAACACCAATTATGAGAAAAATTCGTAGTAGTATTACGATATTAGGAACTGAGTTCCTAAAGCAGTATATTTAAATAAACTGAAAAAGTTCAAGCAGCGTTCCTTCCACATCTCTGTTTCGGCTTGCGTAGCAGGAACAACAATAAAACTGTGAAGCCTTTTTCCGGTAAAAACTATTCATTATCAATTTAATAGCAATCATGATTTAGTCGACACCCGTATTTGTCATTCAAAAGATTAGACGTAGTAAGGAATGCATATTTCTCAGCAAGAACATGAAGCTTTTGACATCTCAGTTATTTATTGGATGACTGTCCAGCAAGGAAAGCCTTTCTCTCCTCAACTTAGTGTCGTTTGTCAATTCAGCATCTCGTGATTCTTCGCCAGTCATCAGTTTCTTCATCGACGTTAAGGCTCCATGACTATCCCCAGATCATCATACATTTCGTTGGTAAGGGCTACTGAATGATTTACTAGTTCGTCCATATTTTCAGTTTTAAATGCTAACCTCGACTTACCATATCACATTGCTGTATGTCCAATCCTTCGTTTGGAGATAGGCCTGTGTATTATTAATTTCTAGAAGGAAGGATTCCCACAGACAAAGAAAGCACAGAAAGGAAAACGACTGTAACGTAATAACTACTTCTTCTTCTTCTTCTTCGTCTGCGTGCTGGGCTTTCTGATTATGATAAATATTCAGTCCTATCGCCAAGATGTAGTCCACAGTCCTTTCTCAGATCTGAGTGGTGACCCCCATAGTTTTTGCCTCAGTTCTGCTCCATCTGGCCAGGTCTGACACCTTAGTTTTCGTGGGCCGGGCATTCTTGAATTACGTGTTCAAGGGTCTAGACTTTTGTTCCACGTGGACATTCAATTGTTTGAGCCGATATAGATGGCTCAGTAGTCTGCAGTGGATCATTCTCATGCGAAAAATAACAATTTGTTGGTGCATTTGTAACTGGTGGATTGGGTCTGGACTATTACTCTATCACGTTTCTTTCTCCCATTTTATTTTCTATTGCCTGCGAATGATAGTTTTATCCTCTTTGTATGGCACTTTATGAATGTATTGTTCCATTTTCCCACCTGTTTTTGATAATGCATTTGTTCTTTCGTTTTCCGTAATTCTACAATGAGAGGAGAGCCACTGGAGTATTATCTTTAATATCTTTTGTATGACATTTAGCACTGTTATGATTTTATGTGGTATATCCTTGTTTATTATGTTCGTTATTGTAACACACCAAACTTCTTCTTCTTCGTACGCTGTCAGACGTCAACTTTAATTTGTTCAAAGAAAGCAGCTGTCATCCTGAGGCTGTCAACACTGCCATAGAGCTTGTCCAGTGTTGGCACTTTGATGTCCACATGTGCTTTCTCTGGTCCTCGTATGTCGGGCAATTTTGCAGCAGATGTTCAGTGGTCATTTTTCCTGTACCACAGGTGCATTCGTCAGTGCCACCTATCTTCAGTTTATTGAATAGATGGTACCTCAGTCTGTTGTGGCCTGTGCGGAGTCTGAAGACCACGACCTGCTCTCTTCTGTTCAGCTAGTAATAGGCATCATTTTTTGTAACACACCAAACAACACGCCAACATCTGACCTGTTAATGACATTTTCTTCTTCACCAGTTGACTGTTCTGAAGCACTTAAGATTTTCGAGTAATATGTGTTTACAAGACCCACAGATTATCATCACCTTGCACTTCACCGAATTTCTACTACGCACTTGAGACTTCTACTAGTGACTGAATTCAGAACATCCCAGCGATGAGTCGAAAAAAAAAAAACACACACGAACAAAGGCTCCAAAGTTTAAACACAAGTCAACAGAATTCACAGCAACAAAAGCTGCATGTACATCCATCAAATTCAGCATTTGATGCGACAAATTATGCCTTTCTATTAATTTCCTTAATTCTTATCTGAACGACAGTATGTTTACCAACCATCATGTAAACATTATCATATGTATATTCCCCACAATTTTGAATATCAAATCCGTGTTTTTCTAAATTTTGAAAAATCATAATTAAAATATTTTTGGTCTCAATGAAATCCACAAATGATAGAGAAACTTTCACTTCATTTCCCCGTTTGATCCTTATAAGAAATATCAGGAGTGCTGTCGAACATCATATACAAATACTTGGCTTCTTTTACTTGCTCGATAACTTGCTTCTTTTTTCTCCCAAATGTATATAAACTCGTTGTAAATAGTAGGCGACATTCAGGATTTAGCATACTTTTTCCTAGGTTGATTCTTAGGATATGTTCACATATGGGTCCTATTTCGCTAACACATGAGCTAATGTTTTTAAATATCCAATGTTTCCCGTTGATTCAGGCCCGGTGTCAAGTCTCATGATAAATTACTTCACGGTGACCCAGTAAAGCGAAACTCTGTTTGCTAGGATCCTGATGATATTCAACGATCTTGATAGTATCTCCCATCATTTCTTTACTTCGTTTTCAACTTAGGCCTACCCTTGTTCCTTTTTATAAATTGTTGTTTCTCGCCAGATTCTAAATTCCAACTCCTTCCATTGCGTGAAATTCAAAATACTGGATTTATGCCGGGATTTTTTTGAACACATTTTCCATCACATGTTGAATCTATTCACAGAATAATATAGTGTAATTTCTGTCTTAAAATAGTATGCAACAGCAGTAGTAAAGATCTTCCTTGGAAAGAACGGTACACCAACCACGATCATAACGTTTGTTCATTATCTGAAATAATTAGGAAAAAAAAAACACACTCTAAGTTGTATGATTCTCTTTTGATTGACACGCCCTAATGAATCACTTCACCAAAGTCAGAATCTACATATTGAACCACAGGCAGGATCAAGACGCTGAGCGGCGCATGAGCTGCAGTGGTCAGCGACCCATAGCTGACTGCTAGCGTCAGGGCCAGCGAACCAGATCTGCCAAGACCCTTCTACACCTCCACGCGGTGATCCTGGATAACAGGCTGCAGCAGGACAGCATTCGCTATGGAGAAGGGATCGAAGAGGGAATGCTAACCCGGTACTCAAAAAATGCTTGCTGAAGTCGGATGTGTTGGACCGAACGGTGCAAATATCGCAGTCAAGCTGTAAACTACGACACAACGCATTCCGTTCTCTAGACTACATTCTGCTACTTACGCCCTTTCAGCGTTTGGTAGCGGAAGATTGAGAACGAACGAAGAAGAAGAAGAACCACATGCACACATTGACGCACATGTAAGATCCGTGTGTCTTTGTTAATCTTACTTGGTCATAGACCTACATCTTTAAGTCAACAGCCGAAATATTTAGCTCGTTACACTCCGAGGAGAACATCATTAGAAAGAATGGGCTGGATACTAGGAATGAGAAGACAGCACAGCATAGCAGAAAGAGTGAGTGGGACAACAACAACAAAAAGATCCAGGGACAATGTTTTCACTGAGGAAAGACTTCACAGAGACAAATATGGAAAGTGATACAGACACGAAGATTGAACTAGCTGGGACACACTATACGACATGAAAGTCTTCTAGAAAAGATACTAGAGGGCAAGATGCAATGGAAAAGAAGAGAGGGGCGACCAAGACTCACCATTAACTTAACTTACCTTAACGTTTTTATACTGGTTTAGAAGACTCATCAGTCTGTAGACAACCAGTCAAATTTGCATTACCCTGCTTCAAAAGCTATGCACATCCAATCTATTCTTAAATGCATTAACTGTCTCTGCATTCACCACCTCCTGGCTTAATGCATTTCAAGCATTCACCACTCTCTGGCTAAAAAAATATTTCCTAATATCTAATCTGGACCTTTCTTTAGTAAATTTATATCTGCGCCCTCTTGTTCTCGTTGGGGGTTGTATTTTGAAAAAAAAAACTTGTTATAGTCTAATTTAACCTTTCCAGCGATTATCTTATAAACGTGTATTGCCACCTCGAATTCGTCTCTTTTCTAGACACTGTAGGCCGCTTTTTCTTAGTCTTTACTCGTAACTGTAATTCTGGAATCCCACTATCAGTTTCGTCGCTCTTCTTTGTATCCTTTCAAACATGTTTATATCCCCTCTACGATAAGGACTCCACACCTGTACACAATACTCCAATCTAGGTCTAACTAATGCTTTATACAGTTTGACAATCACCTCCTTACTCCTATGTTTAATATTTATTTTTATCATACCTAACATTGCATTTGCCTTATTCACTGTTACCTGGACTTGCTCATTCATTTTTCCTGTATGCTCTATTCTAACCTCTAGGTCCCTTTCCTTATGTGTCATTCTAATATTGTTCTCGCCCAACCTGTAACTCCATTTGCCATTTCACAGACCAGTCTCGAATTTGATCTAAATTCGACCTCAATATCACATCTGCTATAGATGAGACACTCCTACATATTTTTGTGCCATCTGCAAATTCTTCAATCATGATTCATATATTAATGTCCAAATAATTTATATATATCAAGAACAATATCGGTCCCAACACCGAGCCCTGTGACACTCCACTTTTTACTTCACACCACCCAGAGTACTCCTTACTTATGCCCACTCTCTGCCTTCTTCCCTTAACCAACTTTCAATCAATTTAGCAACCTTCCCACATTGTCCATGTGATTTTAACTTTTTAAATAATCTTCGGTGATGTACTCCATCAAAAGCCTCTGCAAAATCTAAATAAATAACATCCACTGGTTCCCCCTATCTATCATTTTAGTAACCTCCTCCATGAACTCCGACAGATTTGTTAAGCACGATCTCCCTCAAGTAAACCCATGCTGACTATTTCTGATTAGATTAAACCTGTCTAGATGCTTTACAATGTTTTCTTTGATTATTGACTCTAACAATTTACAGACTATACTCGTTAAACGTACCGGTATATAATTAGATGGATCTGAGATCTTTCCCTTTTTGAATAAAAGAATCACTCCTGCATCTTTCCAATCTCTTTGGACAATCCTTTTGCAAATGACTGAAAACATAATATAGCCAATAGTTTTGCTAGTTGGTTTCTAATTTAAAATATCATTTTTGTATAGATACCATTTCGACCTGTACATTTATCAACTTTCGGGAATGCAGAAACATTAAAGTACGAACCTATACTGAAAGGAAAAGAGATGCAGATTCTTCAATTTCAATGGAGAGATAGACTCAGATAACCTTACAACCAGTCTTAGGACTAATCAGCCAGAGGATGGGAAAAAAGGGAGAGACATGCCCAGACAACCTTATTATTAGTCTTAGGACTGATCAACCAGAGGATAGTGCCGACTGGAGAGACATGCCCAGACAACCTTATAACCAGTGTTAGGACTGATCAACCAGATGATGATGATGACGCTCTTCGTCTCTTGAAGTTTAAGAATCATGAATTTTACGATGTCTTGAATTCAGATACAGCGGATCGAATTCCCGGTAAGGCACATGTTGTTTTTCTGTTGGAGCGAAATAAATAAACATAGCCAGCACACGACGTGGCGTATAGCAGTGACGAAGCGGTCTGTAGTCCTCTGTATAAAAACCCCTCGACTACCCCAGTGGAAATAAAGTCCTACAACAGTTGTTAAAAAAGATTTATGAAATAGCTTCAGCTTCAGTAGTAGTAGTAGTAGCAGTAGTAGTAGTTAGTAGTAGCAGTATTAGATGGCGCCACAACTGGCTGCGAGTCTACATTTCTCTACTGTTTTGGATCATTATGGACGCCGCCAGACCACGGATTTGCCTGGAATTCACACTAGTCGACGACTTACACTTGTGTTCACGGAAACTTGGTGTTGTTTTCCGTCTGGACTTGTTATTTCGTTCTTTTTTTGTGAAATCTTCCATCCGTTTATCGTGGTCTGGACGCCGGCTAAATGGCACTACACTTCTACCTGTGTCGTATTTCACGGGTTAGTTCTGCCGGTTTACCTTCACGAATTTGGCGTGTAGGAATTTTAGATGCTACTATGATGAGCTGAATACAGCTGGGGAGAGATGCTAGACTCACTCACACGCTGAGTGTTGTCCATACGACCTCTTGTGGTTATCGAAAAGGCACGACAAACTGCGTTAGATGCCATCCCACCTTTCTACCCTGCGGGTTACATGTTTACGGAAAGGCGTCGGTGGTAACCCTGAGGCAAAATCTGCATCCTATGCTATCTCCAGTCGTCTCGATGAATGTCTTGCCACTGGCAAAAGGTAGCTTAGGCTCTGTGAGTGAGGTTGACAAAAGGCGCAGTTTCTTCCTCACTTTAATCCAAGTCACCGCGCAAGTCACCCATTTCAGCGGACACAGCAAGAGATACGACTGTCCACACGGCTGAACAAAGAGAGTGGTCTTCATCACTTGTGATGGACAACTATTATAGTTATAGTTTCGCTTATTGTTTGGTTTTCAGTTGTGCTCCTGCAGTTAAAAAACAAAAATCTTTGTTTTCTGAAAGCAATACCACTCTCTTTTGTTCGTCTCATCTTTAAGGGTTAGACTTATAGAATAATAATAAAGATAATAATAATTAAAAAATAAAGATAACAGGGATAAATAAATCCCTTTACGTGGATCCCTATGTCAGTTTGTAGAGAAAACAAATTAAATTCATCCTGCACGCCTTAAAAAACCCAACTGATTCTCACCTCAGTAAAACAAGAAAGAACGATGTTAATATTACCAAGACGTGACAAGCAATTAAAGCGAGATCGCATTATAACGAGCGGTCTTCACGCTTCTGAGAATTAGCTAGAAGTGAGACGGGGGCCATTGATGAAGTGCTGCTCAAACCAGTTAAATAATAAAATAAAACACTCACCGTGCGTGTTTGATTGTTTGATTGCGTGTTTGATTGTTTTATTGCGGGTTTGATTGTTTTATTGCGTGTTTGGTTGTTTTATTTTGGAGAAATTGAATTTCAGTATGAATGTCTAGTTTGGCAGACATGGTTTTTTTGTTGTCGCTCTTCCACGTACGTAAAGTAATGGCAACCTACCGTACTGCATGTACACTTACCAAGAAACTTATAACAGCCAAATACGTTGGCGGTTGTAAGAAGCGACGTTCTGCAAAAAACATGCTCCTTCCTATTTTTGTTAAGGGAAATTCAACCGTTTTTGTTGCAGCAGACCAAAAGAGCCGCCCCCACTTCCTAAAAAAGGGCCATTCAGGCGCACATCCCAGCTACGGTACTGCCTCTACGACTTGGTTGAAACGTTACATTAGTCCAATTAATTAGACTCGGCTACCAATCGAAAGACCGTAGTTTTGTGTGAGCTATTTTATTTGCCTCACCAACATGAAGAATGTGACCAATAAACTTAATGGTGAAGGCGTGTGGTTTGTGGTGCTCTGCTATAAGATGCTCAATCAAAACTATTATCACTGATAGGGCTCAGATCGCAGAGAGTATAGCCACCACGGAGACTCAGCAAAAGCGTGCTACACGCAAAAGCAGCCGGCTCTCCACATATGTTCTCTGAATGTGGCAGGGTATGTCGTTCCAGGATTGGTCTTTACAGCCACAAGAGAACACATTTTGCAGCAATATTATGAAGCTGTCACAATCTTCGCGTACGATGGGCAACTATATATTATTATTATTATAATTATTATTAGTAGTATTAATGAAGGTCTGGGATCTATCTATGTGTGATACTTTCTGCTATGTACATTATGTCCGAGTAAAGTCATATATTAACCCGTATTTGTGATGCAAGCCTCTGGCCTCAAACGTAAACTCTTAAGTAGGGCACGGCGTGGGCTAGTGGTTAGATGACAAGGCTCACATTCCGAAGGTGCTGGGTTCGTTCCCTATTACAGCACAGGCTGTTACCCCGGAGAAGCTAACCCTTAGAAGGCAGCATATGAGCTGCAGTGGTCAGCGACCAATAGCTGACTACCAGTGTCAGGGCGAGCGAACCGGAGCTGTCAATACCCTTCTACACCTCCACGCGGTGATCCTAGATGAGAGGCTGCAACAGAGCAGACTGGCTAAGGAGAAGGGAACGAAGAGGAAATGCTAACTTGGTACTAAAGAAATGCTTGTCGGATGTGTTGGACCGAAAGCTGCAAATTTCGCAGTCAAGCTGTAAACTACGGCACAACGCATTTCGTTCTATAGACTACATTCGACTACTTAAGCCTTTGTCAGGGTTCGGTAGCAGGGGAATTTGCGAACGAAGCCAAGCCAAGCCAAACTCTAAGAAAATGCAGGAGTAAGCAGACCCTTACATAAAATGCATGCCGAAGTCGGATGGCGCAAAATAAAAACCGTAGTGCAACGCACACCGCCTTGGGGAATAGAGAAATACGGCGAATGCCAAAAAAAAATATACAAAAAACCCTTCAGCAAGGCCGAAACTGCAGCACAGTTAATGAGCTGACAGCAGCCAGCGAATTATAGCTTGCTGATTGCATGAGGGTCAGCGAGTCATAGCTAACCAATCCCTTGTTTGACCGCCATACGGCTGCCGTGGAAATAGTTTGCACTAGTAAAGTCCGTTTAAGAGTATTGGGATAGCAGAGAAGGAACAAGCAGTATCAAAAAATTCAGCTGAAATTGGATGTGTCGGACCGAAAGGCGCAGGTATCGGAGCCTTGATAAGTAACTCAGATTCGTATCGGACAAAACACAACACTACACATAAAACGGTCATTCTAACAGACTCTAGAAGCGTACTCCAAGCCCCAAACAAAATAGACTCTTACACGAAATAAATTATGTTATCGGGTTACTGTCTCACCCCAAAAAATGTAGTCCTACAGTTGATTCCGACACCTATTCGGATACTTGGAAACAGATGACAGGTGAGCTCGCAAAAGCCGGAAGTGGCTATAAAGAAGCAAAAAGAGATCAGCACAAAAAATTCAAACTAGAAAATTACAGCATAGACAAACTTGGCAGAGATGGGCAGACAACGATCTTCAAACTCAGAATAGACATTGCAGACTCTAGGTCCACCTCCGCAGAATGAGTCTTAGAGACATCGCTACATGTGATTGTGAAACACCCAAGCAAACACTAAAACATGTCCTGCAGGACTGTCCCACTTATGCAGACCAAAGAGAGGCAGTCTGGACCAGGAAGAGGAAAGGCTAACCGGATATCCAAAAATGGCATGCTGAAGTCGGAAGTGTTGGACCGAAAGGTGCAAATATCGCCATCAAGCTGTAAACTATAATACAGCTTATTCCGTTCTCCGAACTACACCCTGCTACTTACAAAGTCATGTTCAGATATTGGTAGCGGGAGTTTGAGAACGAACGAAGAAAAAGAGAAAGAACAGGTTTTTCCATCTACGAGCTGTCTATTTTTAGACGACTTCATTTTGCATTAGTCGTATCTTAAAAATAGTGATCACTACTTCGTTTATAAAACTATTTCAGGAAAAAAACCAATTGACTATTTAAAAGTGGTAAGTGAACTATAGCCAAAAGAAGAGTAGTACTACAGTGGATACCCCTCACATTGTGGTATATCAGGAAACGAGAGAACGGACAAGCTAGCAAAAGATGGAGCAACGCCAGAACAAAAACAGCAATCCTCCTCCGTGAAAAGAAGAGCCTTGTTAAATACGGAAAGTCGACCAAAGAATGAACAACTACAACGAAACTTCCTTGTTCTAGTGAAGCAGGTGATCTTGTGCAAGAGGACATAACTGGTTGAATAGTCACTGGATAAAATTGGCTCTATCACTCATGCGTACCTGTTGACAAGCAGCACATACACGAACAGTCTAGAAGATTGTAATCTGCGTAGGCAATGCGCACTAAACACTGGCTTACTTAGTCTCCTCTAACGATGTGATTGTCAGGATTCTTCTTTTTTTCTTCTTCTTCTTTTTCTTCTTCTTCTTCTTATCTTTTTTCTTAACTTAACCTAACTTCATTATACTGGTTTAGAAGACTCTACAGAGTCTGTATACAATCAGTTTATTCGACTTTAAAAATGACTGTGATCATCCAATCTATTCTTGAATATATTAACAGACCCTGCCTCCACCACATCATGTGGCAATGCATTCCAAGTATTCACCACTCTCTAACTGAAAAGATGTTTCCTAATACCCAATCTGGACCTGTCTTTAAATAATTTGAAGTTATGCCCTCTAGTTTTTGTAGTCGCTTGAACTTTGAAAAACTTGTTATAGTCCAATTTATCCTTTCCATTTATTAATTTGTAAACCTGTATTGTCATCTCGAATTCTTCTCTGTTCTAGACACAGCAGACGAGTTGTTTTTTTCTAAGTCTCTCCTCATAACTATAATTCTGGAATCCTACGATAATTTTTGTAGCTCTTCTTTGTATCCTTTCTATCATGTCTATATATATAATGGGGACAACGGCTAATGTCTGGTCAGACAAAATATATTGATCAGACCCTCATCTCGGCTTCCTAGTAGCCCTCTCTGGAAACTGGCTATTTTCATGGCAGCCTTGCTAACGTGGTGAGGGATCGACGTGATCCCCGTAGAAGTGAGTGACACGCAGATGAAGCCAAACATAGCACAACCGCCTGGTGGATCCCGGTCCACCTTCATCGGCACACTCGGGATGTGAGAAAAGCTTCAGCAAACATTTTTTGAGTACCGGGTTAGCATTCCCTCTTCGATCCGTTCTCCTCAGCCAGTCTACCCTGCTGCAGCCTGTTATCCAGGATCACCGAGTGGAGGTGTAGAAGGGTCTTGGCAGCTCTGGTTCGCTGGCCCTGACGCTAGCAGTCAGCTATGTGTCTCTGACCGATGCACTGCTCAGCGTCTTGATCCCAAACAACAATATCATGTCTATATCCACTATGTGATAAGGACTCCACACCTGAATACAGTACTCTAATTTAGGTCCCACCAATGATTCATATAGTTTGACTATAACTTCCTAGCTATGATGTCTAATGTTTTCTTCTTCTTCTTCTTCTTCTTCTTCTTCTTCTTCTTCTTCTTCTTCTTCTTCTTCTTCTTCTTCTTCTTCTTCTTCTTCTTCCTCCTATTCTTCTTCTTCTTCTTCCTCTTCTTCTTCTTCTTCTTCTTCTTCTTCTTCTTCTTCTTCTTCTTCTTCTTCATCTCCATCTTCGTACGCTTTCAGATGTCAATTTGAATATATATACATATACATAAAACGAAAGCAGCTGTAAGCCTGAGGCTAATGGTAACTCAAGAAGCTTGTCAAGGAATGGTATCAGTGATGGTCCCGTGTGCTTTCTTTGTTCCTTTACTATTTGACGTCTTTGTAGCGGTAGTTCAGCAGTCATTTTGTCAGTGTCACAGACGCAGTCATCCGTATGTCCTATTCTTAGTTTGTTGAACAGATGGCATCTCAGTCTGTTGTGGCCTGTGCGGAGTTTAAAGATTACCTCCTGCTACCGTCTCTTGAGCTGGTAATATGCGTCATTTGGCTGATGGCCGTTGTGCTCTGCCTTCCCCGTTTCATGTATCTACAACTGGTGTATAACAAAGACAGGAATAACACCACTGTCTTACAGAGAACATGTCGAAAGAGGCGAGTGACTTTGTGACATGGCTTAACACCGGCCATGATTAGGTGGTTTGCTTAGAGCAACATAGGTGGCGCCTGACAGTCTGCTTTGCTCTAGAGTTTGAGTCTATTAGGATGGACTCGCACATCGGTTAACCACCCTCCGTAAGCGCTTGTCATAACTCAGTGGAGTATTAAGCTGCTCGAGCCTAGCCAACTTCTCCCTGCTACATTCAGCTCATACCAGAGCTGGGACATCTGCACTGTAGAAGTACAGGTCGACTAAGAACTAAGAACATCTCCTAAGCCCATTAACCTCTTCATAAGCCCTACCTCGTATATCATGTTGAGCTAGCCTTTCCACCAACTCTTGACAATCTGTCAGCTTATTCCTTGCGCAAAATGTTGAAATGAGATGGTGTCCACTGTATAACAACGCTCTCGACTGCGCGGCTGGGAGGTGTACAACTTGTCCATGTGTTTTCGTCTGTCATTAGAATTTCTGCTGCAATTTTCAAGGTCTCTGCCTCTGATCTAGTTACTTGAAAATGTTCTTCGTGTGCTGTTTTTTAGTCTTCGAAAGATCTTTCGACCTCCATTTTCTGTTTTATTGGGCTTGGCATGTAAACTTTTTATTAGACAGTATGTATATTTTTATTGGGCCTAGCGTGTATGTATTTATTGAGCTTAGTGTGAATATTTTAATTTGGCTCCATGTGTATATTTTTATTACGTTCAGTATGTATATTTTGATTGGGCTTAGTGAGTATTTTTTATTGGGCTTAGTGAGTATTTTTTATTGGGCTTAGTGAGTATTTTTTATTGGGCTTAGTGAGTATTTTTTATTGGGCTTAGTAAGTATTTTTTTTTTGGGGGGGGGGGGCCTAGTGAGTATATTTTTGGGAGGCCTAGTGAGTATATTTTTTGGGGGGCCTAGTGAGCATATTTTTGGGGGGCCTAGTGAGTATATTTTTTTTTTTGGGGTGGGGGGGGGGGGCCTAGTGAGTATATATTTGGGGGCCCAGTGAGTATATTTTTGGGGGGCCTAGTGAGTACATTTTTAGTGGGCTTAGTTAGTATATTTTTATTGGGCTTAGGGAGTATATATTTTGGTTGGCCTAGTGAGTATATTTTTATTGAGCTTAGTGAGTATATTTTTATTGGGCTTAGTGAGTATATTTTTATTGGGCTTAGTGAGTATATTTTTATTGGACTTAAGGAGTATATTTTTTGAGGGACCTAGTGAGTATATTTTTTTGGGGGCCTAGTGAGTATATTTTTATTGGGCTTAGTGAGTATATTTTTTATTGGGCCTAGTGAGTATATTTTTATTGTGCCTAGTGAGTATATTTTTATTGGGCTTAGTGAGTATATTTTTATTGGGCTTAGTGAGTATATTTTTATTGGGATTAGTGAGTATATTTTTATTGGGCTTAGTGAGTATATTCTTATTGGGCTTAGTGAGTATATTTTTATTGGGCTTAGTGAGTATATTTTAATTGGACTTGGTGAGTATATCTTTTTGGGGGGCCTAGTGAGTATATTTTGATTGAGCTTAGTGAGTATATTTTTATTGGGCTTAGTGAGTATATTCTTATTGGGCTTAGTGAGTATATTTTTATTCGGCTTAGTGAGTATATTTTTATTGGACTTGGTGAGTATATTTTTTTGGGAGGCCTAGTGAGTATATTTTGATTGGGCTTAGTGAGTATATTTTTATTGGGCTTAGTGAGTATATTTTTATTGGGCTTAGTGAGTATATTTTTATTGGGCTTAGTGAGTATATTGTAATTGGACTTGGTGAGTATATTTTTTTTTGGGGGGGGGGGGGTCCTAGTGAGTATATTTTGATTGGGCTTAGTGAGTATATTTTATTGGGCTTAGTGAGTATATTCTTATTGGGCTTAGTGAGTTTATTTTTATTGGGCTTAGTGAGTATATTTTTATTGGACTTGGTGAGTATATTTTTTTGGGGGGCCTAGTGAGTATATTTTGATTGGGCTTAGTGAGTATATTTTTATTGGGCTTAGTGAGTATATTTTTATTGGGCTTAGTGAGTATATTTTTATTGGGCTTAGTGAGTATATTTTTACTGGACTTGGTGAGTATATTTTTTTGGGGGGCCTAGTGAGTATATTTTTATTGGGTTTAGTGAGTATATTTTTATTGGGCTTAGTGAGTATATTTTTATTGGGCTTAGTGAGTATATTTGGATTGGGCTTAGTGAGTATATTTTTACTGGACTTGGTGAGTATATTTTTTTGGGGGGCCTAGTGAGTATATTTTGATTGGGCTTAGTGAGTATATTTTTATTGGGCTTTATGAGTATATTTTTTATTCGACGCTGTGTGTATATTCTGAGACCCATGTTGTAGTGTGCTAGTCTGTGTTGTTCTGAGTGTTTGGCGATTCGACCGATATGACCTATTTGCAGTGCTTGTAATGTTGTTTGCATGTCTTGAAGTGCGACACATCCGTGATCCTTATCTTGGACTAGCTATTCTTGTCATTGCCTGTGTATAGCATTTCAAAAGCTGAATTTTCTAACTTGTCATGTTTATGTCTTTAATTTACTCCAGTGGGAGGTAGAAAACTATGGCTATATAAATTAGTTTGAGATCATGTGTGTGTTCCAATGGCGTATCCTGTAGTAAGTCATCTGTTCAAGTTCTTTCTTGACCTGCATCTGTCTTTGCTGGTTGATGTAAATTCATCTTCTTATTTGACTTGTCCATACTTGCTGAAGTTTTGTGTGTCTTAGAGGTTCTACATGATAAGGTGGCCAGTTCCATGCACAATCACTTTTAGTCACCTATTATACGACATGCCCGTATGTATAGTGCTACACTTCATGGCTCCCCTTTCGGGCCCCAGCAACAATCGAGAAGACTCAAAAAAGCAAATTCATCCAGCAAACCCCAGCAATGTAAAACTCAGTAATTATTGTTTAAAAATATTTATATTTTTCTTTCGGCATTACTCCACGGCAAGATGATAAGAGTACACTGGGGATCCATTGCAGCCGACCTTCGATGCGGAGATGACACCTGAACTGAAAATTCGGTTTAATTTCAGTGACCATTAAGTAAGGGTATTTATTTTTGCTGCTTGGTTGTCAGGCAGACGAGTCAAGTCTCCAGTCGAGTCCAGGTCATCAAGTTATCGTGAATAAAAACAACCCATTGAATATCAATCATCTTTGTATGTAGAAGATACTGATACTGTTTGCTGGGTCTTTCTTGTGTTATAGCGTTTAATATTGTTCTCAGAAGAGATTCTTGAGACTTGTTATTTTTATATTGTTCAAGTACTTTTTCTGATGTGTGTACACTGGCTCGGTATTTGTCTGTTTGTTTGGTTGATTCATCATAATCATTATAATAATCATCATCATAACCATCATAATAATCATCATAATCATCATCATAATCATCATCATCATCATGTATCGCGTCCTTTGCAGAACGCCGCTCTCATGAAGTCGATATGTAAGAGATTCGACCCCAGACCAACTCTCCCGCCTTTCCGACTGTCAACCACCAAGCATCTGCAATGTCCCTTGTTTAATCTTCTCCTCGGTCTGGCATTGTCTCTTTTGTCATCCGGGAGACCAGGGTGCCTGCATCCCAAGTTGCCTCCAGTCGTCTCGACCAATAGTCTTACCACTGATCCAAGGTAACTCGGGGAAAGAATGAGATTGATGACCAGATCAGCTTCTTCCTCACTATAATCTAAATACAGCGTACATCACATTATTAAGACCCGTCAGGTACTATACCCCGAGTATCGATCTTTGTAGACCATTGTGATGTATGAAGTAAACACAGTTTATTAATTTCCTAGACGTAATGTTGTTTACCAACCAGTTTTGTTCTATATAGAGCTGCTGTAGGATTTCTGCGTTTTCCATTTTCGCTGTCAAAGTATTTTGAGCACCCTCCTGTAGCATTTCAGCTGGAAGCATTCAATCTTCTGCCATTGGGTTTGTGTGGTTGACTATGTCTCACATCCTTGGGTTGTCACGGGGAAGGTTTGTGTGGTTGACCATGTCTCACATCCGTGGGTTGTCACGGGGAAGGTTTGGTTCGTTGACTATGTCTAGCATCCGTGGGTTGTCACATGGAAGGTTTGTGTGGTTAACCCCGACTCACATCCGTGGGTAGTCACGGGGAAGGTTTGTGTGGTTGACCAAGTCTCACATCCGTGGCTTGTCACGGGGAAGGTTTGTGTGGTTGACGGTGTCTCACATCCTTGGGTTGTCACGGCGAAGGTTTGTGTGGTTGACCGTGTCTCACA
Source organism: Ariolimax columbianus (assembly GCA_036924085.1). Lineage (NCBI taxonomy): Eukaryota > Metazoa > Mollusca > Gastropoda > Stylommatophora > Arionidae > Ariolimax > Ariolimax columbianus. Next base: position 48,513,836 of record JAVGWX010000009.1, read on the forward strand.
TCCGTGGGTTGTCACGGGGAAGTTTTGTGTGGTTGACCGTGTCTCACATACGTGGGTTGTCACGGGGAAGGTTTGTGTGGTTGACCGTGTCTCACATACGTGGGTTGTCACGGGGAAGGTTTGTGTGGTTGACCGTGTCTCACATCCGTGGGTTGTCACGGGGAAGGTTTGTGTGGTTGACTGTGTCTCACATCCGTGGGTTGTCACAAGGAAGGTTTGTGTGGTTGACCGTGTCTCACATACGTGGGTTGTCACGGGGAAGGTTTGTGTGGTTGACCGTGTCTCACATACGTAAGTTGTCACGGGGAAGTTTTGTGTGGTTGACCGTGTCTCACATACGTGGGTTGTCACGGGGAAGTTTTGTGAGGTTGACCGTGTCTCACATACTTGGGTTGTCACCGGGAAGTTTTGTGTGGTTGACCGTGTCTCACATACTTGGGTTGTCACGGGGAAGTTTTCTGTGGTTGACCGTGTCTCACATACGTGGGTTGTCACGGGGAAGCTTTGTGTGGTTGACCGTGTCTCACATACTTGGTTTGTCACGGGGAAGTTGTGTGTGGCTGACCGTGTCTCACATACGTAGGTTGTAATCTGGAAGATGCAAGTCCTCAGGATATTTATTCTTGTCATTGTGTTAATGTTTTACCATATGCTTTTCATTTTAGTTAACCTTTGTAATGCCCTGGCCATTCATTTCCTTATTTCTTTTTGGCAATCTTTGTTGTTGCTTATAGTCTAGGCGAGATATTCAAAACTCGTAAATGTTCTGAACTTGTTGCTTCTCTAGGATACCTTTAGGTCCGATTTAGGTTTGGCTGATTTTATGTGTTATTATACATGTGCTCTCTATATATTGTTGAATCAAGTAGTTGTATTCTCTCCTATTGTGTTTATTTTATATCTCCTATTATTGGTGCAAGTTTTCTGTGGGTACGTTATTGTGTTTTCTTGGACACGATGTTTTAGGTTATTAACATATACTTTGTTTTGTAAGAGTGTTTCTATATTTCCAGTGTGGGTAGAGTTTGAGAGCGGTGTGTCCAAAGATGAATCTTCCTTTTTGTATGTTTCTGTCTGTGTTTTTCTGTTGTTGTGTGTTGAAAACTGTTTGCTATATAAATAAGTTTGGGGCGATTAACGTGTTGGCTATTTTATTTTTAATCCCAATTGCGATTGTTTTGTATATGTATCTTTGAAGCATATCTCCTGTTTGTGTTACGCGGTTTTGATATTTTGTGTGTGGTTACGGTGCGATGGGAAAGCTATGCCACAATATACTAAACCAAACAAGAGCATACTACTGCATGTCTCAAAACAGCTGATATATGACGCCCGTCCCACTAACAGAAGAGCTATACAAAAAGCCATATAACTGTGCTGTGTATTACCTGCTCATGAAATGGGACCGAAGAATGGTGCAACTAAAGAATAACTGGCATATCGTTAGAATCGACGAAACGGGGGTCCGAAGAAGCAGTGAACGAGATGATGGCGTCAGGGACCCAGTTGAATCCTTGCGTCAGGGTCAGCCTTGTACAAATTCCTTTTCCGTATCCAATTGCCCTTCCTGGAAATAGGCTACACATATACAGCTGAGAGAATAGGAATTGAAGAGGGAAAGTAAACTGGGTCTTCAAACTGTGCCGTGTACTAGTCAATACTGCAGTTTGGCCAAGGTATAATGATTGAAGGGCAAATGCAAATCCTGAACTAAAAAATGCCAGCCGGATCGCTAGTGTATGGCAGAAAGGCGCAGATGCTTACAGACTCGCTGTAAACTACGGCTGTACGTAATAAAACATATTTCTTCAGAACGAACGACGCAGAATATTAAACATGTTTGGGCACGACATCAGCTTCTCCAGCCCGTAGAAACAAATAAAAGCTGACATCTGTACACAGCAAAGTAGATGAAGAGATTGGAATAAGTACGGAAAGGAAGTCTATAAAAGAAGCAAGGGAAGCAACAACACAAATACCAAACGCATTGCACAGAAGCAATGAGTTATCTTAAAGTCGAAAAAAAAATCTGCCGGCTCAGTGACTGGAGCAGGACAAGAACAAAACCATTCATACCCTATGACCATACGTCCTCCGCCAAGGACAAATACGAACAAAAACAATTAAACAAATAACAACAAAAAAACTAAGACAATGTAAAAGGATCAGGTTAAATTTGCTGCCCTAACAATTAATGGAAGGCAGGTTTGAGACACGTCATACAAGTTTTGAAATATGATGGACCAAACAAGACACGCTCATTATGATTACACATAGATCAATTATTCTCCCCCCCCCCCCCCCCCCCCCCCCCCCCCCCCCCCCCCCCCCCCCCCCCCCCCCCCCCCCCAATAAATTTTTTTTTTTAAACGCAAAACAAAAAACACAAACAGACGAAACATGAACACATTTTTAAAAACCGAAAAAAATCACACAAAAAACAACACACTCAAACAATTATCGAGTCACACACATGGGAACACACATTAATGAATAAACAATAAAAAGAAAAGAGAGAATAATAAGGAAAGAAAAATAGATGGCAAAAGAGAGCGAAATGAGAAAGAAAGTTGATTTAATATTACATAATGTTATGCTAATTCAGATACAATGGATAAATATCAAGGCCGACCTCGAAAAAGATGGATGGAAATCAGAAATAGCATACGCAGTAAAGCTACGTGTGTACGAAGCACATACTAGGGCTCGGTCAAGAAGTCGTTTCATTACTTGACGCTGGAAGGCACAGGAAGGACATCAAGTGAAAAGTAGAAGAAAGTAATCAAACCATGATGTTTGATGCAGCCGATAAGCACAATTAAACTGTTCTTAAACTCAAACCGTTGTTGATCCCATGAGGAGCATTGAATGATTACAGTGACCTTGCCTTAATGTAATTATCAAGTTGTCATTTATAACTATCAAGTTGTCTTTTATAATTATCAAGTTGTCTTTTATAATTATCAAGTTGTCTTTTATAGTTATCAAGTTGTCTTTTATAGTTATCAAGTTGTCTTTTATAGTTATCAAGTTGTCTTTTATAGTTATCAAGTTGTCTTTTATAATTATCATGTTCTCTTTTATAATTATCAAGTTGTCTTTTATAATTATCAAGACTGAAATTAAAGAATGTATGGGGTTGACAACCAGCAGTTGTCCTCCTTACAGGAAGGCAGAGAGAGAGTGTATGTGGTCACCAGCAGTTGTCCTCCTTGCAGGAAGGCAGAGAGAGTGTATGTGGTCACCAGCAGTTGTCCTCCTTACAGGAAGGCAGAGAGAGTGTATGTGGTCACCAGCAGTTGTCCTCCTTACAGGAAGGCAGAGAGAGTGTATGTGGTCACCAGCAGTTGTCCTCCTTACAGGAAGGCAGGGAGAGTGTATGTGGTTACCAGCAGTTGTCCTCCTTACAGGAAGGCAGGGAGAGTGTATGTGGTCACCAGCAGTTGTCCTCCTTACAGGAAGGCAGGGAGAGTGTATGTGGTCACAATCAGTTGTCCTCCTTACAGGAAGGCATGGAGAGTGTATATGGTCACCAGCAGTTGTCCTCCTTACAGGAAGGCAGGGAGAGTGTATGTGGTCACCAGCAGTTGTCCTCCTTACAGGAAGGCAGGGAGAGTGTATGTGGTCACCAGCAGTTGTCCTCCTTACAGGAAGGAAGGGACAAATTATTTTGTCTCCATCAATTTCCCCTCCATACACGAAACCAGGAAGGATGTATATGGTTACAATCAGTTTTCCTACTGACAGGAAGGTAGGGAAAACATAGTCCAACCATCAATTACCCTCCTTACAGGTAGTCTAGGAAAATATATCCGCGTGCTCTTGCAACCGCCGCTTTTCCAGCCCATTTGACCTATGTGATGTGGTTGCCAACCCTATGTACAATTTAATTTTATGTATAGACAGCAGCAAGTAAAAACAAAACAAATGTATTAAGTTTAGATGCAAGGAGGATAAAATAGAACGATGTTTCTAATTTAGACTGAGTGCAGATAAAATATTAAGACACCATCTCGTATTTTAAGTTTGAACAGAGTACAGAGAAAACAGAAAGATGTTTTAAGTTTAAACAGAGGTTAGACAGGCAGGTAGACAGACAGAGATAGAGGCAGGCAGGCAGGAACGCAGGCAACGTAGGACAGGTAGGGAAGGCAGGCAGGGAAAGCCAGGCAGGCAGGCAGTCAGACAGACAGAGATAGAGGTATGCAGACAAGAACGCAGACAAGGCAAGGCAGGGCAGGGCAGGCAAGAAAGGCAGGCTAGACAGACAGGTAGACAGGCAGGCAGACAGACAGCCAGACAGACAGACAGCCAGCCAGAGATAGAGGCAGGAACGCAAGCAAGGCAGGCCAGGTAGGCAGGCAGACAGACAGACAGCCAGAGATATACGCATGCAAGCAGGAACTCGGACAAGGCAAGACAAGGCAGGCAGGCAATCAAGAAAGGCAGGCTAGGCAAGCAGGCAGACAGGCAGACAAACAGACAGACATAGATAGAGGCAGGCAGGCAGGTACGCAGACAAGGCAGGGCAGGAAAGGTAGGCAGGCCAGGCAGGCAGACAGACAGACACAGACAGACAGACAGCCGGAGATAGAGGCAGGTACTCAGGCAGGAACGCAGGCAAAGTAAGGCAGGGCAGGCAAGGAAGGCAGGCCAGGCAGATGAAATGACAGAACACGTCTGTGTACGAGTAAACTAATTTCGTTTTTTTTTCTCACTTTAACCTTGGAAAAGGATGCAATATAATGGATGAAAGAAAAACAAAACAAACGAACAAAACCCAACGTTGTTCTCCAGTTCCAGCTGTTACATATTTTTATTTGTTTTTCCCGCGTGAAAGTCATGACTATTTTATAGCAAAGATTTTAGCCTCTGGCTGTGCTGGTTGTTCGATTTTATAATTTATTTCTTGCTTAACGTAGTCTTGCTTGGCTCTTCTCATTTCCATAGCTTTAACGATGATGTATTTGAAACAAGCAGATCCGATTAAATCTTCAGAAATGGTTTTATTTGTTATAAAGTCGTAAATCCCCAGGGCTTTCCACAGCATCTCGTCATCTGTTCGCAAGAAAGGGTTGTACTGTTTCTCTTCCCCTGGTAAAACAATGAGTTGATAATAACATAGAAGAAAGGATCAGTTACGAGGCGTGTTCAAATGAAACCGGGACCAAACTGCAACAAATGAACATACGTACTATGCGCATGATGACGTCCCTTCTGGTGTAAACAGCATATAAAAACCGGCAAGTTTGCAAAATGTCATAATCTTCCAAATCATAGTTTTCTCAGCAGACCGTTGAAAATATGGCGGGTGTGATACAGAATCCGTCCAGAGTTGATCAGCGAGCAGTGAATGCGGTTTCTAACAGATGGGGCGTGTCGACATCCAACCCATAATGCAGGTAGTGTATGGTGACAAAAGTGTGTCGAAGACAACAGTGAAGCACTGGACAACGATGTTTAAAGAAGAACGTGAGTTAACGCAACAATAACTTCCTGACCTGGTCTCGGAAGATCTTTCATTAGCTCATGTCTTTCTTTAAACATTATTGTCCAGTTCTTCACTCTTGTCTTCGACACACTTTTGTCATCATACACTGCCTGCATTCTGCAATGAATGTCAACTGCTCGACATCCTTTAGCTGTTAGAAACCGAATCACCACTCACGGATTCCGTATCATACCCGCCATGTTTTCAACGGTCTGCTGAGGAAACTATAAGTCGGAGGATAAAGAATTTTTTCCAAACGTGACGGTTGGTATGTGCTGTTAACACTTGAAGTGACGTCATCCTGTGCATCGTACGTATGTTCACTTGTTGCATTTTGGTCCGGTTTTATTTGACCACGCCGCGTACTTCAACGGAATTGTTGTTATTGTTGTTGTTGCTTAATTTCCACAATGAGCATGTTTTCTCTTTTGTGCCTCTGATATGAGCGTTAAGTGACGGGTTGTAGTCGCTTTCCTTACATCCTGAGCGTGCCGATAAAGGTTGACCGTGGTCTTCCAGGTGGTTGTGCTATGCTTGGCTTCATTTGCGTGACGCTCACTGCTACGGGGATCACGTCGATCCACATTTCTCGTCAGCCAGACTGCTCTCTGCAGTTATTGTCAACTTTTGACCGCATGCAAATAGTCAGTGGCGTAGATACCGCCTGGGTGGACCCTGGACTGCCAAACAGGGATACGGCTTAGAAAATAGGAGTTGGAATGGAGGTGGTAGAGCGTGGGGACAAGAGCTGGAAGTGTTCACAGCGCAACATAATTATATATATTTAAACATTTCAAAAAAAATGTATCAAAACAATACTCTAATTTATGACAAATACTCTAAAAACAATACCCCAAGGTAAGATGAAAAATACTTCAAAATACAATACACAAAGGTATGCAAAAAAAGCAATAAAAACAATACTGCAAGATTTTAAGAAAAAACCCAACTATAGTGCGTTTCACAATGTTTGCACCGATTTAAAATTGAAAATTTCAGCTCCTATATGAACAAAATATGTTTGCGTATAACCTGCAGATCACCATGTCCCAATGGTGAATATTTTTTGTCTTCCCACAAATATATGGTATACAATTTTCTTTATTTTCGGTATACAAAAACCAGCTCTCATAATGAAACCAGTCTTTTGAAATGATTACCCCTTCAAAACAATTGTGTTTTTTTTAAATAACTGTCCACGAATTTTACGAAATCTTTCCTGCTTCTACCCAAAGCTCACTCACAGCCAACTGTAGAAGGCCATGAGTCACTGATTTTTAACGGTTCTAGTGAGCCTTCCGTTGTGTCAATGTGTCAAAGTAATTGTGTCATAGGCGTAGCTTAATTGATTGTGAACGTTCGTGACTAAATGACTCTGAAAGGCAAGACAATTGCATTGAAAATGTATCAATATTTTTGTAGAGAAGCTAAGCTTTGTAAACTAAATCAGAGTATCTCAAACCCTGAAAAGAGAACTATTCACGCTTTGGGTTTAAATAAACGGTCATTTGATCGATTGTTCCATAACTAGGGAAGTGTATTCCCTCAAGACAAATACGCAAGGAAGAAAGAAAAGGGTAGATATATTTGACAAGAATGTGATTAGAAAAGGGATTTGTAGAATGTTTGATTTCAGCGAAAACAGTGACACTAAAGAGACTCTGAGGTCAGGTCAGGTCATCCCGTAACCGGTGAGGTCGTTGGGGCACACATGAAGACATCCTCACAACTCCACGCCATCCCTCTTTGTCAGATGCCGCTGCCTGTGACTCTTCTGGTCGGAGACTGGTCCATTCTTTTATGTTGTCCTCCCATCTCTTTTTGGGCCGGCCTCTTCGTCGTCTGCCATGCACCTTCCCGTGGAGGATTGTGTTTGCAAGACCATTTGATCTCGATATGTGACCGTACCAAGTGAGTTTCCTTCTTTTGACAGTTGCCAAGAGATCTTCGAATGGCCCTATTGCCGTTCTAATTCTATTTCGGATTTCCTCGTTTGTAACTCGATCTTTGTACGTGACGTTTAAAAGTTTTCGGAAACATCTCATCTCCAAGGCCTGTATCCTTCGTTGAAGGTCAGCTGTAACTGTCCATGACTCTCATCTGAGAGCACACAAAGACATCGATATATCAAAATCTACATTGTGGAGAACTGTAAGAGGGATAGGTTTTACCTGCAGAAAATCTGTTAGTGGGAGAAACGTCATCTGTGAGAAGCGGCATCTAGTATCCATGAGAAGCAAGTATTTACGTGAAGTACGCGAAATGCGTAAACAATGTTATGATATTGTGTATGTGAATAGGAAACGCACCTCAACAATAATCATAAATTCTCAATCAGAGGATACCAGACCTTCCGTCTCGATAGAGAAGGCCACAAAGGAGGGGTCCTGATACTGACCAGAAACTGCATACCGAGTAGCGCGGTACTTGTCAGTCACACCGGACAAGCAGAAATTGTAGGAGTTGACATAATGGCTCAAGAGACGAAGCTCCGCATTTTCAATCTGTACGGACCACCAAATAGAGACCTATCGCTCTCGAGTATGGAGGTCAGAGACTCCAACTGCATAGTAGTTGGAGATTTCAACAGCCACTCGGAGAGATGGGGATACTCTGACACAGACAGCAGAGGTGACGAAGTGGAAGATTGGGAGATGGATACAAATCTCTCCCTAATCAATAGGCCGGAGGATAGCCCTAGCTTCTATTCAAGAACATGGCATACCACCTCGACTCCAGATTTGGCCTTCTCCACACAGGACATACACCATAAAATAGACCGCCAGGTGCTAAACCAACTGGCAGGTAGCGACCACAGGCCGATCAGGCTAAGCATTAACATGGAAGTAGGCCCACAGGAAACAAAACCGCTCCCACGTTGGAATTACAAACGAGCCGACTGGGACAGATTTGCAATCCTGACAGATGGGCTGTGTGAAACCATCAACACACGAAACAACAAAATGAAGCCCATGGTGGAAAGCCTAAGCAAGGCAATAATGCAAGCCGCCACTGAAACCATCCCAAGAGGAGCTAGGAAAAACTATAAGCCCTACTGGAATGATGAGTTGCAGAAAGCGGAAGATGCAGTAACAAATGCTAGGAACATGGCAGAGCGAGAAAAATCTATGGAGGCAAACATCGCCCTCAAAGCCGCCACGGCGAAATACAAATACACTCTCAAGCAAACAGCAAGAGAAAGCTGGAAAAAACGAAACGGAAAGCCTAAACCTGGACAAAAACGGGAACAAACTATGGAAGCTAGTCAGAGCCATGAACGACGAAACCCCGTCAAACAAACAAATTACCATCAAGCAGGGCGAAAACTTGCTCACTGGTAAAAAAGCTGCAAACGCTTTTGTCGATCACTATGCCAGAGCAAACTACATCGAGGTCCCTGCAGATAGGCAAACAGACATTATTGAAGAGCAAAAGGGGCACGACAACATCAGTACGGCTGCCGAAGAGCATATGATGGCCAAATTAACAATGGGCGAAATGGAAGAAGCTATGAGAACATTAAAGAAAAGGAAATCTCCCGGAAAAGATGGGATAACAAACGAAATGCTGATGGGGCTGGGCCAAACAGCGAAGAGGAAGCTGCTATCGGTCCTGAACCAAAGCTGGAAAAGGGGAATTGTACCCCAGGCATGGAAAGACGCAATACTGGTACCAGTACCAAAAACAGGAAAGGACAAAACCGACCCAAATGGATATAGGCCCATCAGCCTACTGAGCTGTGTCGGCAAGCTGATGGAACGGATGAAAAACACCAGACTGATATGGCATCTGGAAGAAAAACGAATACTAATTCCACAGCAAGCCGGCTTTAGACAGCACAGATCCACTGAGGACCAGGTCATCCTCATAGCCCAGGAAATAGAAGATGCCTACCAGGCACAGAAACACACAGTAGCTGTTTGGGTGGATCTGGAAAAGGCATTTGACAAAGTCTGGAAAGACGGACTTAGAGTCAAGCTAAGAAGAAGTGATGTTTGTGGGAAAATGTACAAGTGGATCAACCACTACCTCAAACAAATAACGGCCAGAGTCCAAGTACAAGGGCAGATGAGCAAAAAGGTGACACTCGAGCAGGGAGTACTGTCACCCACACTCTTCCTGGTATATATAAACGACATTACAGAGAATATACCAAGGAGAGTCCATAGCTCAATGTTTGCAGACGATCTGGCTATGTGGACCTCTGAAAAGAATCTCACCATAGCAAGAAATCGGATGCAGACGGCCCTAACATCGCTGGAAGAGTTGGCGAACTCATGGCTGGTCAAATTAAACGAGGAGAAAACCACATGCACAATATTCTCGCTTTCATTAAAACCCCAAAATACCAAATTAAGTCTAAATGGCAAATTCCTGCAGCCAAACGACAACCCAACCTATCTGGGAGTCACATTTGATCGGCGCATGACATGGAAAAGTCAGATTGAGAGAAACCGAATGAGAGCCAGAGAAAGAATGGCGATCATGAGGAAACTTGCTGGCACAAGTTGGGAAGCAGACGAAGGCATACTAAAGAAACTGTACACTGGAAGAGTGAGACCAGTTCTCGAGTATGGCATTGCGGCATGGACAACAGCAGCGAAGGCGAACTTCGATAAAGTTAGCAAACTTCGAAACCGAGCCATGAGAGTTATAACAGGAGGCATGAAGTCAACGCCAATTGTAGAATTTGAAAAGATTACAAAACTGCAATCCATGACCGATAGAAGAGACTGCAGAGCCCAGCTGCAGTCAGAGAAACTCCGAAGACTGACTGACCATCCAATGCACCAGAGACTTAGCAATTTGGGAAATGGGAAACTAAAGCGGAGAAACTTTGCAGAAATAGCCAAAGCAAAGATGCACGAAGATCCCATAAACGCACTAACAACACCAAAACCCATCACTACTGTACGAAAACCTACCTGGAGGCAGGATATATTTCCAGAGGTGGTAGAAAATATACCAGGTATTGCAAACAAAAACTGCCAGACTGAAAAAGAAAGGAGAGATACTACCCTAAGCTTCATATCGAAAAGCTACCCAAGCATGGACTGGACCCATGCATACACCGATGGTTCTGTAACAAACACTACACAGAACGGAGGGGCAGGAGCATTCCTGAACCTACCAAATGGCAAACAAATAACACTGTTATTCGCTACTGGTAAGTACACAAGCAATTTCAGAGCGGAGGCAGAGGCACTGAGGGCGGCAGTGGAAGAAATGGTGACACACAATGAAAATGAAAGCCATATAGTCCTGCTTACAGATGCTCTCGCCGTAGTCATAGCGCTAAAAAGCCAGAAAAACACTGAGCTTAATGACTTAAGAGCAGCACTCTGCAAACTGTGCCAGCAGTCCGCACCAAAAAGGGTAGTGGTACAGTGGGTCCCATCACACTGCAACATCCAAGGCAACGAGGAGGCAGACAGACTGGCAAAAGAAGGTGCAAGACTACCACAAACAGATACTAGTATGACGTACGAAGAGTCAAAACGGCTTATCAAAGCCAGATACATGACCAAATGGGAAACCGAACATACTGGTTACACCAAAAACGATGCCTATTACCAGTTGAACCGAAAAAATCAGGTCGTTGTCTTCAGACTTCGCACTGGCCACAACAGACTGAGGTACCACCTTTTCAACAAATTGAAGATAGGTGGTACCGACGAATGCCCGTGCGGTACTGGTAAAATGACCGCTGAACATCTGCTGCAGAACTGCCCGACATACAAAGATCAGAGAGAGCAGATGTGGCCATCACAAGTGGAACTGCAAGACAAGCTCTATGGCAGTGTCGACAGCCTCAGGATGACCGCCGCTTTTTTCGAAAAAATAATGGTTACTGTCTGACTGCGTACGAAGAAGAAGAAGAAGAAGTGTATGTGAATTAAACTTGGATAAATGCTCACCACACAAGTGGAAAGGATTGGCGGATGGAACCATTAAAAGATTAGTTTCAAGTTTCAAAGGACAGCGCTTGATATTAACACATGCAGGTAGCAGACATAATGGTTCGTTATAAAAAAAAAGCATAACAAACTGTACTCCAAAGTTTCTAAAAAAAAAAAAAAAGCAATTAAACAATACTTCAAGATTTGAAGAAAAAAAAACAACAACTAGAAACTACATGTAATTAGCGATACCTTTCGGTTATATAAGAGCGCGCATGCCACTAAAAGTAGGTAACATCAAAGTCTAATCTCTTCTTCTTCGTGTCTCTCTTTCACTCTAGTCGCAGTACATGCCTCCATCGTAATTGGCAATATGTATAACACCGGCACCAAAGCATTTTATTCAGCGGCGGTTCACTAGTCTTTTACACGACGATGCTGCTAACCGCATGCACTTTTATTTCTGGTCATCTTTTACGACATGCACCTAGGTAGAGTGTCCCATTCTTTTCTTCCCAGTTATGGTTCCTGAGATCCACTCGAGAAAAGCCCGAATAGGCTGTTGTCCGAGACAACCATTTAACTAGAGAAGAGCAAGTCATCATCTTCAGACTGAGAACTGGGTATAACAGACTCAAGGGTCATCTTTACAACAAAATGAGGATTGAGACAGATGACAGGTGCCCATGTGTGGAGCATATAATGACCGTGGAACGCATCCTGCAGAGCTGCACGCTCACGCAGGAAAAGAGAGAACAATACTGGCGTCGTGATACAGATATGAGACAAAAGCTGTATGGAGATGAACCAGCCTTACAAACAACGGTGTCCTTTGTAAGAGAAACCGGAACCTTGATATGAGAATGAGTAAAGAAGAAGACGAAGAAGAAGAAGAAGAAGAGTCCAAGACAACCACCGGATCATGCAGGTTGTTGTTTTATGCTCATGATGAGTAAGTCCTCTTCTGTGAAAATGGCGTAAAATGGCGGGTTGTAGTAGCTTTCCTGTCATTACGAGCGCGCGGATGAAGGTTGTCCGAGGTCCTTCGGGTAGTTGTGCTGTGCTTGGCTTCATCTGCGTGACGTTCGCTACTTCGGGTATCCCGTAAATCCACAACTCGTCAACCAGACTGCCTTGAAACAGCTTGTTTCCAGGGGGCGCTACTTGTAAGAGAGATAGTGGTCTTTGTCAGTATGTTGTTCCAGACCCTGACACGACGTCCTGGCCAGTTTGTTGTTCCTGACCCTGACGCGACGTCCTGACCAGTTTGTTGTTCCTGACCCTGACGCGACGTCCTGCCACTATGTTGTTCCTGACACTAACGCAACGTCCTGGCCAGTATGTTGTTCCTGAACCTGACGCGACGTCCTGGCCAATATCTTGTTCCTGACCCTGACACGACGTCCTGGCCAGTATGTTGTTCCTGATCCTGACGCGACGTCCTGGCCAGTATGTTGTTCCTGACCCTGACGCGAACTCCTGGTCAGTCTGTTGTTCCTGACCCTGACGCGACGTCCTGGCCAGTATGTTGTCCCTGACCCTGACACGACGTCCTGGCCAGTATGTTGTTCCTCATCCCTGACGCGACGTCCTGGCCAGTCTGTTGTTCCTTACCCTGACGCGACGTCCTGGCCAGTATGTTGTTCCTGACCATCACACGACGTCCTGAGCCAGTATGTCGTTCCTAACCCTGACGCGACGTCCTGGCCAATATCTTTTTCCTGACTCTGACGCGAATCCTGGCTAGTATGTTGTTCCTGACCCTGACACGACGTCCTGCCCAGTATGTTGTTCCTATCCCTGACGCGACGTCCTGGCCAGTCTGTTGTTCCTTACCCTGACGCGACGTACTGGCCAGTATGTTGTTCCTGACCCTGACGCGACGTCCTGGCCAGTATGTTGTTCCTGACCTTGACGCGACGTCCTGGCCAGTATGTTGTTCCTGACCCTGACGCGACGTCCTGGCCAGTATGTTGTTCCTGACACGACGTGCTGGCCAGTATGTTGTTCCTGACCCTGACGGGACGTCCTGGCCAGTATGTTGTACCTGACCCTGACACGACGTACTGGCCAGTATGTTGTTCCTGACCCTGACGTCACGTCCTGGCCAGTATCTTGTTCCTGACCGTAATAGCGTCTTAGTTCCCTGGATGAAGCAGGTACAAACGAATGTTTAGCTTTCGCTACAGCTAAGAGATACCGAACAACATGAAACCCCGGGGTTTTCGAACCCTGCATTTTCAAGTGTTTTATATTCACAACGTGGGGTGTGAGAACTAGTGTCTAGTCAAACCGAAGATTGATGATAAAACTCAGAAAACCCGTAAATAACTATGTGCACGTAAAATTGTTCTGGGAAGATGAAAATCTAAAAGAACATGGGACTAGCAATGTCCTGGAAATTTTCGGAAAATAATTTCATTCCGACCAAATATATCCCTTCTTAGGCCTAGTAAGTCCGGGAGCAGGCCAAAGATAAATGAATCAACTAGCAGCTAGATCAAAATGGCTCCTGAGAGAGAGAGAGAGAGAGAGAGAGAGAGAGAGAGAGAGAGAGAGAGAGGGAGAGAAGGGTCGAATAATATGTGTGTGTGCGTGTTGTGAAAATGCAAATGTTCCTCACTTAAATTTAATTAAAGCATAAGTCAGTGTCTGACCTTAAAGCAGTGCTCTTCAGCCGTTGTATACCAGAAGCCCACCTTTGTAACTTTAGTAAGGGTACCTTTTCTTTAAAATCCCCCGACCCCAGGGGACGGCGTGGCGTAGTGCTTAAGTGGCATGGCTCACGATCCGATGGTGCTGGGTTCGATCCCCATCACAGCACCGGCCGTTACCCCGGGGAAGCATACCCTTAGAAAATGCAGGAGGAAGCAGACCCTTACATAAAATGCATGCTGAAGTCGGATGCACTGGGCCGATAGGCGCAAAATAAAAACCACAGTGCAACGCACACCGCCTTGGGGATTAGAAAAATAAGGCGAATGCAAAAACAAAACAAAAAAACAACAAAGTTCTTGGGAAGTGAATTGATTTTTAAAGGCCGTTATGTTGGTGTAGTAGATGTTAAAGAAGTGCTTCATCTATCAGTTTTCTTGATTGCGCTTTATTTATTATATCGTAATCTATTTGTTAAAGATCTGAGCTTTCTTGGTGTTTGATTCTATATCATTCCTCAATTTCTCTGGCCAACGATGTTAGATTTTTAGATTTTTTAGTTGTTAGAAACAACAACAAAAAAAAACCAAAAAAAAAACCCCCACTATAATCGAAATTGAAGAAAATTCGGTGATCGTCCCCTGACTGTGTATTTTGGGATGTTTTTAAATCATCATATAGCATGTCCTTTGCTGAACGTCGCTCCCATCACAGTCCGTTTAAAAGAAACTCGATCTCGTCTAATCTCCAGCCTGTTCCAGAGTAAAGCTTTCCTCCAGAGTCATACCCAAGCATTCTTTTACATCTTGATGCTACCACCTGCTTTGTCTGCCTCTCTTGCCTGACATGGAACCTTCCAGTACCGTTCTCTCGAGACCACTGTGTCTTTTTATGTGGACAAAGTATTTCAATGTTCTGTTCAGAATGGAATTTACGAACCGGTTCTCCGCTATGCCCAACTCTTGTCCAATGTCTGCATTCTTCTTTTATTGTATCCACGGTATTCTGAGGACCCTTTTATAACATTCCGTGGCGAAGTGGTTAAATCGACGGCCTCGTGATCAGATGGTGTGGGTTCGACTCCAGACTCCGCCGTCTTTTTTCACGGGTGCTTGATGCGGGGTCCACTGCATCTCGTAGTCGCCCCCTAGTCGTCTTCTTGTCCTTGACTTGCCACTGGGGTTAGGCGGCACGAGACGAGAGAGTGAGGATAAAAAGTAGCGCAGGTAATCCTTACTAAAAATATCGCTAGCAAAATAAATTATGCCATCATCGTCTACGATGGACGGCGGCCTTTGCCTTTGCCTTTTATGACATTTCAACTCAACGACTGGAGATTTTGGCAACTATTTTTGTGTTACGGCCCTATGCTACCACGCTAAAAACACAGGTCAACATCTGCGCTTTTGTTGGTTTGCTGGTATTTTGCAATAGTTTCCTCAGGATCTATTTATAATACAATATGTAATTATTCTACTACCGCCCACCTGAAAGCTAAAATGGCACACTAGTGGGCGAAAGCAGCGCCCAGCTTGAAGAGCACAGACGATTCACACAAATTCTTTGTCCTGGCTCTGTCGTCAGAGTCGCTTATAATGGGCAACTTCTACAGAAAAATAAACAAGAACATCACAACCGTAGGATTGACAAAGTATACCTATAGTAGAGGGACATGTGCACAACATTGATTCTCGCCGATTCGACGCCCAGATCAGCTTTACCACAGCGACCGAGTTATTCGGCTCGATAAAGGACGCAAGTTCAAGGTTGTCAAGACCAACTTCATGACCTGGCCACACAAGCGTGTCGTCTGGCAGGACTGTCAGTAGCTTCAGGGAGGTTATCAGCTGATTGACTGAGCCTTGGATTGACAGAAGTTGATTATTAATGAAAAGAAACACTTTAAGCATAGCCATCATCATCATCATGTGTCTTGCAGGATGGCGTTGGCGATCATGGATCTCCACACATTCCTATCACGTGTGTCGTTTATTAACTGTTGTTGATCGCTCCCAACCCCTCCCCACCCTCCCCCTCCCTTCCCACCCTCACCCCCGCCCCCGTGCCATTCCTTCAGGTTGTCCAATATTTTTCTCCCTGTCTTCCTCGATCTCTCTTCCCTGCTTTTTGGTCCGTTGTCACAGTATGTTCCAACCCGCCTCTTCCCATGACATGCTAGAAAAAAAGCTAGCGATCTGACATGGAATTTGCAATGAGTTGTCTTTGTGTCTGTACCTCTTAAAGTACCGCGTCGTTAGTCTTTTTTCCAGTCCATAGAATTATTAACATTCTTCTGTAAAACCACATCTTAGCCGCCTCTAGTAATCTTTATACTTATTTGCTGATTGTCCGACGCAATCAGTACTAATTTCACATAGAATTCACGAACTTCCTTTCTCAATTCCAGTAGTCTTCTTTTTCTTCATCGTTCGTCTTCAGACCTCAACTTCAATGACTCTAACAAAGGCAGCAGTCGACTCATGACTCTGTGCGCTACAGTACAGCTTCTCGTGGAAGGACACTGGCTGTTGCCAAATGTCACTTCTTTTGTCGGTTTTCTTCTTCTTCTTTGTCGTTCATCCTCAGATCAAGGTTCCGGTTTCTCTTACAAAGGACACCGTTGTTTGTAAGGCTGTTTCATCTCCATACAGCTTTTGTCTCATAACTGTCTCATGAGGCCAGTATTTTTCTCTCTTTTCCTGCGTGAGCGTGCAGCTTTACAGGATGTGTTCCACGGTCATGATATGCTCCCCACATGGGCACCTGTCATCTGTCTCAATCCTCATTTTGTTGTAAAGATGACCCTTGTCGGTTATGCTCAGTTCTCAGTCTAAAGATGATGACTTGCTCTTCTCTAGTTAAGTTATAGTGGCTGTCTTCTTTTCGGAAGTCGGGGTGTTAATCAGCCCATTTTACCCTGAAGTTGGCTTTAATTATGGTCTTGGCCTCATTGTATATGATACTCATGTCCGTTTGTGGGGATACTCGTCCATACTTTGCTTGTCTGCAGCTTCATTGCCTTCCATATTGCAGTGGGATGGGATTTGCTGTATGACCAGCCTTGGGTGTTCTGCTGAGAGCTATGTCAGGGAGAACATACATTGCTCGAGATCTTCATCTTTGTGTTGTTTTAGCGCTGCTAATACTGACGCGGCATCAGTCAGGAATTCTGTATTTTCTTGGTGGCTATCTTTTTCTCCGATTACAAGCTCAGCTGTGCCTTTGAGTGGCTCAGCTGCGGCTTTCAGGTTTTGTATCACAAGATTCCCTATTGGTTTGGAAGACCGATTTTGCTTGGGCTATCCTGCATTTTATTTCGTAATTGCATCTTCCATCTTATATTATGTATGTTCCCAGGTATAAAAACGTGTTAACGTGTCTCATTTCAGTTCCCTTGGCTTCGACCCAGAATTTCTGAGAGACCGGTTTCTAAGTCACCACCATCACTTCCGATTTCTTTTTATTTAAATTGACGCCTTTGTTTTCACTTTGCTAAACTACCGTATTTACCATTTCCTGGAACTCAGTTTCATAAACAAGTAAATATATATTTTAAATTACATTTTTCGATACCATATTTTATTTATACTAAGACATGTTTTGGACTCAGTGGTCTCGAGATAAAGTGTTCGTCTCGGGTGGTGGTGGTGGTGGTGGTGGGGGGGGGGGGGTACTCAGTGGTCTCGATAAAAGGTGTTCGTCTCGGGTGGGGGAACTCAGTGGTCTCAAGATAAGGTGTTCGTCTCTGGTGGGAGAACTCAGTGGTCTCGAGAAAATGTCAGCTCTATAAGGACAATATAGTAACATCATAACCTTCTCAGCAGCAGATGAAAGATACACTATTTGGGAACGATAAATGTCTGAGATTGGTGTTGTATAAGATCAAGCAGCAAGAGGACTCTCGCCCTTTGACCCCATGCTATGTAATGGTATCACCACGTGTTTATTAGTTGTCTAGTGCCGTACAAAGTGCTCTATTTATCTGGCTTGAGGGGATTAAGCGTTTTCCTAATATCGTTGAGCGTGGTGCACTCATGGAGCCACGATCAACGGTTTTATATGGGTGTGTACACAACTGTCACACGTGAGTGTGTTGTGGTTGGATTCTGTTCAGGTGCTTGTTAAGATGGATGTGGTTTCAGTTGGAAAATGGTGCTCTGATCCTTTCTTACGAGTTTACTGCTACTGTCATTTGGATTGGGACTTGCCATATGTCTATAGGTCTTTCCCTCTCAGCGTTTTCCATGGTACATCTGTTCAACCACGTTTCCTTGTTTGTTGTTATTATAATCTGTTTGCAGAGTTGTTGTCATGTGTGGCTGTTCTTGTCTCGATTCATTCTTTACTAGTCTTCTTGCCTCGCCATGTGTGTTTTAGTGTCCCTGGATCCACTGCAGAACTATTTTAACTGTTACGTAAAATAGATGTGATTGTCGGAAAAATAGCTCGATACAAATTTTAAAAAACACTTTTAGAAGCAATTTACCTTCAAATGCAGCTCCACAGCCCCCCAACATCAGATGGTCGCCTGTGAAAACACTGTCTGGAATTCCGAATACATTGCCATGTAACTTCCAAACTATGTGTCCTTTTGTGTGACCAGGAGTCCACATCGCCGTGAACCTCAATCTTCCAAAGCTAAGGAGAATAGATTCTTTTAACCAAATGCCAAATTTAAGGGTATAATTAGCAGTACATACTAGGCCTGTTCAAACGAAACCGGACCAAACTGCAACAAGTGAACATACGTACGATGCGCATGATAACGTCACTTCAGATGTAAACAGCACATACCAACCGTCAAGTTTGCAAAATGTCATTATCCTCCGACTCACAGTTTCCTCAGCAGACCGTTGAAAACGTGGCTGGCGTAATACGGAATCCGCCCAGAGTTATCAGCGAGCGGTGATTCGGTTTCTAAAAGCTGAAGAATGTCGACCAGTTGACATTCATCGCAGAATGCAGGCAGTGTATGGGGACAAAAGTGTGTCTAAGACAACAGTGAAGAAGTGGACAACTGTTTTTAAAGAAGGACTTGAGGTAACGAAAGATCTCCCGAGACCAGATCAGGCGCCGCATATTGTTGCGTTAACTCCCTGTCCTTCTTTAAACATCGTTGTCCAATTCTTGACTGTTGTCTTCGACACACTTTTGTCACCATACACTGCCTGCATTCTGCGATGAATGTCAACTGGTCGACATTCTTCAACTTTTAGAAACCGAATCACCGCTCGCTGATAACTCTAGACGGATTCCGCATCACACCCGCTATGTTTTCAATGGTCTGCTGATGAAATTATATTTGGGAGGATAATATAATTTTGCAAACTTGTTTGCTGTTTACACCAGAAGTGACGTCATCATGTGCATCCTACGTATGTTCACTTGTTGCAGTTTGGTTGGGTTTCATCTGAACACGCCTCGTATAATCAGATACAAAATAAAGTCTTATAACAAACGTAAGAGTGAAACGTCCATTTCATAATTTCAACGCACCCGGTTATAATGTCGCCTTGTCCAGTTTGGTGGACACTGGCTATTTTCCTGGGTGCGACCACTCTTTCGCGTAAGGATAGTAATGGCAGCCTACTGCACAGTTGCCAAGCAGCCGAATAGGTTGGCAGTTGTAAGAAGCGACGTTTTGCTAAGAACATGGTATTTACATACATTAAATTAGAAATAAAATAAATAGGTAACATTAAAAGATTATTAGATTACAAACCAAAAAAATAAGTAAAATAGACACATAATTAAATTATGATCCAAATAATTTACATAGCAGAAAATGGGATAAAAATAATATTTCACAGTTAACATACATGACATGACAAAGATAGTGGTGTAATAAACATTACTAGTAGAGTTACTCAAAAGTCAAAGAAAAAGGATAATTAACATTACATTTAATCGGGGATAATATGGTTTAATAGAGGTCGAATATAATCAAAGAGCAGATGAAGTGAAATAACAAATAGAGTTTAATCAGTGAACACATCATGGCCAGTAGCGAAGCGTGGTATTAATTTTAGGGTAAGCTGAGTCATGAACATAAAAGGACATATTCGTTCATCTCTTGGAAAATAGAAATGTTAGTCGCTGAAGGCTGGTCAAATCTGTGGCTATTGATCTGTGAGTCAAAATAGCGCGCTAATGACCGTCCTCTAGCCACAAATTGACCTGATTCCAACGCTTTGCGGCTTCGCGCGTTTGCTAACAAAGTCACTGCGCGCAAAAAATGACCATTACCATTTCAATTTCTAATTTATTTCACATCTGTTTTATACAAAGGGATGTCTTCTCTAATTCTTCCCAAAACTTTTGAGATAACTCGACCTATCCTGTCTATTCTAACGTTTCGCTACTGAATTCACGACCTGCCCAAATCTACTA
The DNA here is from genome assembly GCA_036924085.1 of Ariolimax columbianus. Taxonomy (NCBI): domain Eukaryota; kingdom Metazoa; phylum Mollusca; class Gastropoda; order Stylommatophora; family Arionidae; genus Ariolimax; species Ariolimax columbianus. The sequence goes on from JAVGWX010000009.1 coordinate 48,534,272, forward strand.
CACGCAGATACAATGGATGACCTGCTAGCGGGAAGAGATGGGGCGAGCAGTGTTGCAGAACACTGGGCGTCTGCCGTTTGACAAGGTGCTATGGACACGGAAAGTAAACTTCGGCGTTCGTTCTGATTATAAAATTGTGGAATAGTCTGAGAGCTGGTAGATGATGTTTAATGTAGATAAATGTGCAATCATCCACATGGGTAGGTCTAATCTGGAATATAATTACATTATGGAAGAGAGCAGTATTAGGAAGGTAGAAAATGAAAGGTACCTAGGTGTTATAATAGATCATACAGGAAAGGTAAGTAGGCAAGTCCAAGCAGTAGTGAAAACGGCAAATGCAAATTTAGGTATGATAAAAAGAAATATTAAACATAAGAGCAAAGAAGTGACTGTCAAACTGTATAAAGCAACAGTTAGACCTAGATTGGAGTACTGTGTTCAGGTGTGGAGATATAAACACGCTGGAAAAGATACAATCAAGAGCGACAAAACTGATAGGTGTCTGGAAAGGAGAACAATTCGAGGCGATTTAATACAGGTTTATAGGTTAATCAAGGGGAAAGATAAAAATAGACTATAACAAGTTTCACATAGTGCATCTGGCTACAAAGGACAAGAGGGCACAGTTACAAATTATTCTTTTTTAATTTCAGATTATATATTAGGAAATTTTTTTTTAAGTCAGAGAGTGGTGAAGCCTTGAAGGTATTGCTGCAAGAAATAGTGGGGATAGGGTCAGTTAATGCATTCAAGAATATATCAGATTTACATAGTTATTTTTAGATCCAGTCGAGTAGAAGAAACTGGTTGTATACAGACTGCAGAGTTTTCTAATCCAGTATAAATAAGTTAAGTTAAATTGAAATGAACGTTGTGACATTGTTTTGTGGGTTACATCAATGCTACGAAATCTGCGAATTTTGACCCGACACATCCGATTTCAACTGCTTTTTTTGGGTACCGTGTTTGCCTTCCAATTACGATCCCTTCTTCTTCTTCTTCTGCGTTCGTTCTCAATCTCCGGCTACTAAGCTTTAAACAGGGTTTTGCAAGTAGCAGGATGTAGTCCGGAGAACACCATACCTTGTGTCACTAGTTTACAGTTTGACTGCGATATTTTCACCTTTCGGTCCGACACATCCGCCTTCGGCAGATGTGCGATCCCTCTTCCCTTAGTCAGACGACATCAGTGAAGCCTGTTTGAAAGGCTGATGGTTGTTGGCGGTATTTGGTACTGGTCAGCTATGGTTCGTTGACCCTGATGCAATTATCCAGCTATGACTCTCTTTTCACTGTCAGCTCATTCGATGATGCGCTCGCAGCCTCAAAAACCAGCTTGATATTAATCAGATCAGGGATCAAGTTGCTCAACAGCTCACTCCTGGATGAGCTCTCACCCTGGGGGCCACTCTTCCCCTTCTCTCCTCTTACCTCACTCTGTTTCATTTGACTCTGTCCTACAGTCACACCCTTGCACAACTTTCACACGCGCCCTCGTGGTAAAGCCCTTCCATTGCACTTTGGTTGGGCTAGCTTCTGAGGGCGCACAAACCTAGCATAGGTACATACAGATGCACACATGCACCCAAGCACTGGTTTATGCGTCCTGATATCGCCCAATTGACTACGGTCTGGGGTGGAAAATGGCGCGCCTCCGCCAGTAGAAACTAGTGAGACAAACATCTAAGCAAAAAAAAAAAAAAATTGCTCAACAGCTCATGAGCTGCAGTGGTCAGCGACCCACAGCTGACTGCTAACGTCAGGGCCAGGGAACCATAGCTGCCAAGACACTTCTACACCTCCACGTGGTGATCCTGGATAACAGGCTCCAGTAGGGCAGACTGGCTAAGGAGAAGGGATGGAAGAGGGAATGCTAACGCGGTACTCAAAAAATGGTTGCGGAAGTCGGATGTGTTGGACCGAAAAGTGCAAATATCGCAGTCAATCTGTGAACTACGACACAAAGAATTCCGTTCTCTGGTCTACATTCTGCTACGTAAGCCCTTACAGGGTTTGGTCTGACTTGGCTTGGCTTCGATCGTTCTCAATCTCCCGCTACCAAGCTATTGGTCGCTGACCACTGCAGCTCGTGCACTGCTCAGCATCTTGATCCCTTTTCAGGGTTTGATAGCGGGAGATTGAGAGCGAACGAAACCAAGCCAAATCAATTCAGATTATTGATACATACATCAAAACATCCCCGTCCGAAACAGAATTAGTGCTGTCCGGAACATGTTCTAACGCTCCCCCATACACCCTCAGATGAGGAAATTGTGACCTCATGGCTCGGTTTCCGCCGCTGTGATCCCAATGCTTGTGGGTCGTCAGAATAGCATCCGGGTTGTAAACAATACTTTTGATCTACGAAAGAAGGGAAATGCACATTTAGTATCTGCACGTGCTGACTGTAAGGTCAAGGACAATACATGATGCAGTTGTTTTGGTCTGGATACAGGAGCACCTGGCTGACTCTCTCTCTCTCGCTCTCTCTCTCTCTCTCTGTGTGCGTGTATGTGTGTGTGCGTGTGTGTGCACATGTGTGTGCGCGCACCTACCTATCTATCTATCTATCTATCTATCTATCTATCTATCTATCTATCTATCTATCTATCTATCTATCTATCTATCTATCTATCTATCTATCTATCTATCTATCTATCTATCTATCTTTCTATCTATCCATCCATTCATCCATCCGCCCGCCCGCCCGCCCGCTCGAATCTCCCATTCATCCATCTTTCCATCCAACCCACCCATCCATCCATCCGTCCATTCATCCATCCATCCATAGCCCACCCACCCATCCATCCATCAATTCCTACATCCACCCATCCATCCATCTATTTATCCATCCATCCATCCATCCATCCATCCATCTATCTATCTATCTATCTATCCATCCACCCATCCATCCGCCCACCCGCCCGCTCGAATCTCACATTCATCCATCCATCCATCCAACCCACCCACCGATCCATCCGGCCATCCATCCATCCATCTATAGCCCACCCACCCATCCATCCATCAATCCCTCGATCTATCTATCTATCTATCTATCTATCTATCTATCTATCTATCTATCTATCTATCTATCTATCTATCTATCTATCTATCTATCTATCTATCTATCTATCCGTCCCAATGTCATGTAATGGTATCTACACGCGTGTATCAGTTGTTTAGCTTCATACAAAGTATTCCATTTTATGACCTGAGTTAGCTGACTGGTCGGTTGGTTGGTTGGTTATTGATCCAGCGGGCTATAGGCCCGTTCTTTGGCCCAGTGTCAAATAGTAGTATTTGTAAGTGTTTGTGAGCTGTTATAGAACTCCGTACAAAGTGCACCATTTGTCTGGCCTCGGAAGAAGAAGGTCTTTCCTAACACCGACAACAGATTAACATTCAAAAATATTGTGCGCAAGAGTTTCATAAAGATATGTGCACAGCCGACACTCTTGAGTATATTCTGGTTGAGTTATGTGACTGCCAAGTGAACTTCACCGGGCTAGAAGCATATCATCAGTTGATCGAAGATAAGGCAGACTGTTAAGTTGTATGTAATGTGTGCGAAGTCCCAGTACCAAAAATAGAAGATCGTATATTCCAGGTTCTACCAATTCATGACCAATCTAACAGTTGGTAATAGATACTGGGATTGACATGGCAAGTCGCAAACGGGTTTTCGCCTGCCAACAAATATGAAATAAAGGAGGTCACACCTGACCACGACTACTTAAGGCAAAAGTGGACTGAAGATAGATAGATATATAGTCGGAAAATTGTGCTCTTTTATTTAGGATGGCTCTATGTTTGTAAATTTCTCTCCCAATATTTCCTATTGCCCATCTATTGAGACAAGACTCTTTCCTCGCAGTCTTTAGTAGTTGTTTGACTATCTGTAGGGTTGTTGGTGTGTATTATTGTTCTTGACTTGATCCCTTCTTAGCCAGTATGTCTGCCTTGCCATTTCCAGTTGTATTTGAGTGACCATGGATCCATTACATAACTGTTCTGACTTCATAGGATGTGATAAAATGGCTGGAATCTAGAGATCTGGATACGTTCATGCTTACAATGACCACCATCTTCTAGAGATTGAAGGGTAGATAATGAGTCTGTAATGATTACGATGCTTTGAGTTTTTGATGGGAAAGCTTGAAACAGTCTTCAAGTGGTACCTAGCTACTTCCAATGCTGTTATTTGTGTCTCTTAGTTTGAATATATCTCCCCGCATGCAACAAACAGCTCATCAGATGTTCTGTCTGACCTCAAAAGAAGAAGCACTTTTCTAACATCGTTCATAGTCACGGCAACTCAAGAAATATCGATAGGCAGTTCCGTTTGTGTGTGTAAGCAGCTGCTACTCTGAGTGCGCTGTGGTTGGATTATTTTCAGGTGATTGTATCTTGTTCGTTTTTTCCCTGGACAGAGTATAGGGCCGTCACTTTAGTTGGCTTCTCTTGGAAGGCCTGCACCAAAGCACTATGCGTGCAATTGCAGTGATGGTTTCTGTTTCAAATTTGTTTTTCACGATTATTGTGCTAGCCCCATCCACAACTCTCTTTGGCTGCCTTTTACTACATGCACGGAGGTGCTGTGGACTTATTTATTTCCTCCAAAATACGATATCCTGGGATCCACTAGGGGAAGTCATTGTGTTGGGTTGTGGACCATTGCTACATATTCTAAGGAGACACTGATGGATAATGAAAGAGTTTCCATATTCAATAAGGTTCTGCAAACGAAGTATGTAGAGTTTTTTTGTTTTCTTCCTCTTCTTTGTGCATACTCAGACCAATGTCCTGGTTTCTCTTACAAGGGACACCGTTGTTTGTAAGGCTGTTTTTATCTCCATACAGGTTTTGTTTCATATCTGTCTCACGATGCTAGTATTGTTCTCCCTCTTCCTGAGTGATCACACAGCTTTGTAGGATATGTTCAGTGGTCATGGTATGCTCGCCACATGGACATCGGTCACAATCATCATTTTGTTGTAATTATGACACTTCAGTCTGTCATGCCACGTTGTCAGTCTGAAGATGATGACTTGCTCTTCTATAATTAAATTAAAGTAGCTATCTTCTTTTTGGAAGTCAAAGTGTCGATCAGCCCATTTTTCCATGAAGTTGACTTTAATTATTATCTTAGCCTCATTATATGTGATGTTAAGATCTGTTTGTGGGGATGCTCCTCCACACTTTTCTAGTTTGTCTGCAGCTTCATTGCCTTCAATATTACAGTGGGATGAGATCCACTGTATGACCAAGCTTGGGTGTTCTGCTAAAAATAGCTTGTTAGGGAGCACATACACTACTTGAGACCTTCATCTTTGTGTTGTTTTAGCGCTGCTAATACTAACGCGGCATCAGTCAGGAATACTATGTTTTCTTGGTGGCTATCTTTTTCTCGGATTACAAGCTCAGCTTGCAGTGCTTCTACTGCTGCACGTAAGTTATTAGAGTATATTTCCATTGTCAATACTTGAGTGTTGTCTTTACTGTATAGGCAGAAAGAAACACGTTTCATTTCGTACAAAAATGACCTCGCTTTATTGATTAATTGCCCCTATATTGCTATCCCCAAAATAGCATTAAAGTGTATTGTCATTGGGTGTGTACCTATTCTGAAAGTCTTAGCTCTCTAGCTGATCGTGAAGTGTCTGAATTTTTAAATAAAATGCTAGATTTTAGCCTAACTAACTTCTTCGTACGCTTTTCTTCTTCTTCTTCGTTCGCTAGCCTAACTAACAAGTGAAATGCAACACATACCATCCCCACACAACACATACCATCCTCACACAACACATACCATCCTCACACAACACATACCATCCTGACACTACCCATACCATCCTCACACAACACATACCATCCTCACACAACACATACCATCCCCACACAACACATACCATCCTCACACAACACATACCATCCTCACACAACACATACCATCCTGACACTACCCATACCATCCTCACACAACACATACCATCCTCACACAACACATACCATCCTCACACAACACATACCATCCCCACACAACACATACCATCCTCACACAACACATACCATCCCCACACAACACATACCATCCTCACACAACACATACCATCCTCACACAACACATACCATCCTGACACTACCCATACCATCCTCACACAACACATACCATCCTCACACAACACATACCATCCCCACACAACACATACCATCCTCACACAACACATACCATCCTCACACAACACATACCATCCTGACACTACCCATACCATCCTCACACAACGCATACCATCCTCACACAACACATACCATCCCCACACAACACATACCATCCTCACACAACACATACCATCCTCACACAACACATACCATCCTGACACTACCCATACCATCCTCACACAACACATACCATCCTCACACAACACATACCATCCTCACACAACACATACCATCCTCACACAACACATACCATAGTTGCGTCCCCTACATCCACTAAAACAAAGTTCTTGCTCTTAACATCAGCCACAAGATATGCGTAATTGCTGGACAGTATTGGTATGGGAAGAATCATCAATTCATTGTATCTAGGGAGGAAGCAGTGCTATAGCTTAGCGGTTGTCTCATAGCTTAGAAACTGTGTCTCATGTACCGCTAGTTAGAATTTGGGAACACTGAGTCGATGCAGACAAATAAGTGTAGATCTGGTAACGCAAACTGAAGAAACTAATTAATTCCAGACAATACTTAGCAGTACCATTGACCAAGCATATTGATTACCATTATTGAAATGTCCCATTGTCGTACATGTCATAAATATTTTCATAGATATGGTGCAGGAGGTAAAACTTTTAACATCGTCCTATATACACACACATATATATATATATATATATATATATATATATATATATTTATATATATATATATATATATATATATATATATATATATATATATGTGTGTGTGTGTATATGTGAATATCAGTTCAGTTCAGCCCGTAACCCATCAGGTCGTTGGGGCACACTTGAAGACACTCCCACAAAATCCCACGCCAAATCTCTCTGTCCGCTGCCGTCAGTCATGCCTCACTGAGACGAAGGTTTGACCACTCAGTGATGTTGTCTGCCCATCTCTGTCCGCTGCCGTCAGTCGTGCCTCACTGAGACGAAGGTTTGACCACTCAGTGATGTTGTCTGCCCATCTCTTCCTTGAACGTCCATGTCCTCTCTTTTATGGTACGGAACCATGCAGTATCGAATTTATAATTCCATTGGACCTCGCCTTTTGATAGCTGTGACCAGATCCTCAAAAGGCCCAATTACGTTTTCGACTCTTCGTCGTATTTCTACGTTCGTGACACGATCCTTATATGTAACATTTAAGGGTCTTCTAAAGCACCTCATTTATATTGCATGCATTCTGCACTGTATAACCGTAGTAATGGTCCAAGTCTCACAGGCATACACAAATATTGAGAGCACCAATGAGAGCTCTAGTCTAACGTTTATCCCGAGGGCGAGCCGCTTATCCTGCCATATGAGCTTCAAACGCGTAAGCGCCGCTGTTGTCTGTGCCATTCTGTCAATTGTCTCAGACTGTGAGCCCTCGTCACTAATCAGTGATCCCAGATACTTGAACTGATGTATGGCTTCGAGTTCGTGACCATTTGCTTTTATCACAGATGTAAACACTGCCGTGTTATTAGTCATCAGCTTTGTTTTCTCTGCAGTTATCTCCATGCCATAGCTCTGCACGGCACTGTCTAATCTACTAATCAGCTAACGGAGTTCGTGTCAGACTGTCTATATCATCTGCAAATCGTAGGTTTGTAATCGTCTTGTCCCCTATTCTGACCATGCCAGCATGTCACCCCAGGATGCCTCCATTATTCTTTCCAAAAATACATTGAAGAGTATTGGAAAGAGTATACAATCCTGTCTTACCCCAACAGACGTGTGGAACCATTCGCCTAGTATTCCCTCTACAGAAACGGCACTTAATACCTTCTCATAAAGGTTCTCAATTACCTTCACAATATTACTATTGATCTTTTAATGCTTCATTGTTGTCCATAGCGCCGCTCTGTCGAACGTTTTTTTGAAATCGATGAAAACATGATATATGTGTTGTGGATACTCCAAGTTTTTCTCATTTAATACCCGCAGATTAAATATCTGTTCAATGGTGCTTCTTCCCAATCGAAACCCTGCTTGCTCTTCGGTAATCATATTCTCTGCCTGTGGTTTTAATCTGTTGAGGATTATTCGTAAGGGAACTTTGCTAGGATGACTAGCAAGGCTAATTGTTCTATAGTTCTGACACATGTTCCCGGATTTAGTAAAGTAAAGTAAAGCATTACTGCCGTAGGGGTGTGAGGTGTTAGCGATCTCACATTTCAAAGGTTCGGCTAAATGAGGGCGGTAGCCATCTCCTCTCCCTCGCCGCTTTTACTTCCCGGACTGAACCGGTACCCATTTAAGGGGAATGAAACCAGGACCACTCAGATGCGAAGCCAGTGCGCTAACCACTGCGCTACGCGGCTCCCTGATTTAGGCAGCGGTAAAGCCACTGATTTCGTCCAGATGGTTGGCCACTCTCCTGCCCGCCAAATGCTGTCACACATGTATGACAGAGCCTCAATTATTACCTCCCCTCCCACTTGTAGGAGCTCTGCTGGGATATTATCCACACCCACAGCTTTTCTCTTTTTTAGCTTCAGTTACTTCCTCTCTTGTTATCGGGTGATTCTCCTCAAACATATTCATTTCGGGGGCGATTGCATTTCCTGGGTCACCTGGACCCTCATGCTTATATAATTCATGGCAGTACTCTGTCCAACGAGCCCGAATGTCTTGGGATTCTGTGAGACATTTCCCTCTCGTATCCTGAATCGTTGTATTGCGACCTTGTATAGGCCGTTCTCGGTCCCTGACTATATATATATAGCGACGATTATAGGGGAGGGCCACCATGACGAAACTTTACGTGTCCATCTATTGTCAGGCGTGCGTACCACATGGTCTGCCCACCTGTACTTTCTTAGCAACGTCGTATCTACAACGTCATTGGAGCAGATTTGACTCATTATGGCGGTGTTCAGATGTGCTCTCGTTAGTGACAGTGTTCTACGGTCCATCGTTGGTTGAGTAGCAATAAATATATGAACAACTTCCTTCCAACAGTTCCAAAAGGCAGGTTGCGATTCGATTACAGTTAGGATGTCACATTGCAAGTCAAGACATTGCCAGGAAATACTTGCGTCTAGTCAAGTCAATACAGGAATGTGACTAATGGCGACTCGCCATTGTTATTTACACACCAGAACAAATTCTCCACAAATTGTCCTCTCTCGTAATTTCTGTAGGGAACATCCCGAAGAATAAAAATAGTTGAGTAAGCTATTATTTAAGAAAAAAAGTTGAGCAAGCTATTGTCTTAGAAAAGTTTTTGGGCAAGACATTATCCAAATTAAAAATGTAAGGAAAGTTTTTTGTGCAAACTATCATCTAAGAAAAATTGTTGAGCAAAAGATTACCTAAACTAAAAAATGTTGAACAAGGCATTATTGAAATTAAAAATAGTTGAGCATTCTATTATTTAAAAAAAATTGTTGAGCAAAACATTTTCTCAACTAAATATTCTATAGCAAGCTATTATCTAAGAAAAATAGCTGAACAAGTTATTATCTAATAAAAATAGTTGAGGAAGCTATTATCTAATAAAAATAGTTGAACAAGTTATTATCTATTAAAAATAGTTGAACAAGCTATTATCTAATAAAAATAGTTGAGGAAGCTATTATCTAATAAAAATAGTTGAACAAGTTATTATCTATTAAAAATAGTTGAACAAGCTATTATCTAATAAAAATAGTTGAGGAAGCTATTATCTAATAAAAATAGTTGAACAAGTTATTATCTATTAAAAATAGTTGAATAAGCTATTATCTAATAAAAATAGTTGAACAAGCTATTATCTAATAAAAAATAGTTGAACAAGCTATTATCTAATAAAAATTGAATTGTTGAGCAAGCGCTTATCTAATAAAAATTGTTGAGCAAGCGATTATCTAAGAAAAATAGTTGAGCAAGCGATTATCTAAGAACAATATTTGAGCAAGCGATTATCTAAGAAAAATTGTTGAGCAAGCGATAATCTAATAAAAAATTGTTGAGCAAGCGATTATCTAAGACAAATAGTTGAGCAAGCGATTATCTAAGACAAATATTTGAGCAAGCGATTATCTAAGAAAAATTGTTGAGCAAGCGATAATCTAATAAAAAATTGTTGAGCAAGCGATTATCTAAGAAAAATTGTTGAGCAAGCGATAATCTAATAAAAATTTGTTGAGCAAGCGATTATCTAAGAAAAATTGTTGAGCAAGCGATTATCTAAGAAAAATTGTTGAGCAACGCATTACCTTTTTTTTGTATCTCGTAAATTTAAAAAAAAAATTATGTCGATACTTGTATGCAAAATCTAAGTGTGACTACCTCTAGTGGATTGATGACATTATTGATGTATGGATAGCTAGGTTGTGTATTTGGCTGGTTGGATGGATAGTTATTTGAGTGAATTGTTGGTTAGATGAATGGTTGAGTTTGTGGATGCATGAGTTGGTGGATGGATGGTTCGGTGGATTTATTGATGAGTGAGTGGATGTTTGGTTGGCTGGGTGGGTGACTGGTGATACGGATAGTTGGGTGGGTGTATATGTGGATTGTTGAGTGTGTGGAGGGTTGGTTGGGTGGATAGAGTATAGTTTGGTAAGTGGATGGTTGATTAGTGAATTGTTTACTGAGTGAATGGGTGGTTGGTATGGTGGAGGGATGGATATATCTGAGGATGGTTGAGTTGATGGCTGGGGGTAGGGGGTAGGTTGAGTGGATGCATCTGTAGATGGTTAGAGGTGGATAGAGTTCGACTGAGTTGGTGATTGATTAGAGATATATATGGTTTTTTTTAAATGCTGTGTGTGTGTGTGTGTGGTATAATGGGTAGATTTATTGATTAGTGGATAAGCACATGTGTGAAGCAGAGTGATCTAACTATCCGATATGTGATAGCTAGTTTAGTGATGCCACTGCTAATCGTGTGTCACCATACTTTTCACACAGACCAAGTAAGAAGACTCCTAGAAAAAATGAGAAAACAGTTTAATGAAAGTCATGTTTATGAACCAGCTCATGTTAATTAGCTTGAGGTGGTCAAGGACTTTGCGTGATCCCAAAGATGTGCCAGAGGAAGCGAAAACGCACAGAAAGGTCACTCAAACTGAACAGGTCAAGAAGAAGATATCAGTTTACAAGAAGACAATTCACATAAAGTACAATAGGTTGGATCGAGATCCATAAAATTAAAGCTGGTTACAAAAACATTGACAGCCAAACAAAGGCAACCGGTCTTGTGTAAGATAGGGCTTCAGAATACGAGAAGTATGGCGCAGAGGAGTGAAATCCACAGGGTTAGAGGAAGAGAGGTAGACTAATGAACACACAGAGATGAGGCTGTGAAGATGAACTTCGGTTACAAGATCCCTTCACACAGGCTTCTTCCATCTGCTTACCTCACACTCTGTTTGATTGTACCCTGTTCAACAACCACACTCTTACAAGGGCTTGTCATAAGTCTTTACCCTGTTCAACAACCACACTCTTACAAGGGCTTGTCATAAGTCTTTACCCTGTTCAACAACCACACTCTTACAAGGGCTTGTCATAAGTCTTTACCTTGTCCAACAACCACACTCTTACAAGGGCTTGTCATAAGTCTTTACCCTGTTCAACAACCACACTCTTACAAGGGCTTGTCATAAGTCTTTACCCTGTTCAGCAACCACACTCTTACAAGGGCTTGTCATAAGTCTTTACCCTGTTCAACAACCACACTCTTACAAGGGCTTGTCATAAGTCTTTACCTTGTCCAACAAAAACACTCTTAAAGGGGCTTGTCATAAGTCTTTACCTTGTCCAACAATCACACTGTAACAAGGGCTTGTCATAAGTCTTTACCCTGTCCAACAATCACACTCTTACTAGTGCTTGTCATAAGTCTCTACATTGTCCAATAATCACACTCTTACAGGGGCTTGTCATAAGTTTTTACCCTGTCCAGCAATCACACTCTTACACTGGGCTTGTCATAAGTCTTTACCTTGTCCAACAATCACACTGTAACAAGGGCTTGTCATAAGTCTTTACCCTGTCCAACAATCACACTCTTACTAGTGCTTGTCATAAGTCTCTACATTGTCCAATAATCACACTCTTACAGGGGCTTGTCATAAGTCTTTACCCTGTCCGATAATCACACTCTTACAGGGCTTGTCATAAGTCTTTACCTTGTCCAACAATCATACTCTTACAGAGGCTTGTCATAAGTCTTTACGCTGTCCAACAATCACACTCATACAGGGGCTTGTCATAAGTCTTTACCTTGTCATACAAACAATCACACTCTCCCAAGGGGCTTGTCATAAGTCTTTACCTTGACTATGAAGGAGTATTTGAGAAGTATGAATTTCCCTCCTCGACAGGTTTACGCGGTATGGTGCATGGCGCAACACACCTTATTGACCAGATTTGCCACGCTAACGGTTTGTCAGAACAAATGAGAAATGATAGACCAGAGCCGTTATAAAATTCTTAATGTTGCAGGGAAAAACACCTACAGAAATACACATGAAGATGGGACCAGTGTTTGAGGAATTATGTCCTTCGTATGCTTCTGTAAAAAACTGGTGTAGGCAGTTTAAGTGTGGCCGTTCCGATGTTGCTGATCTTCAAAGATCAGGAAGATCATCCTCGGAGTGCAGCGATGAAAATGCCGTAAGAGTGAAGAAAATCATTGATCAGGATAGGAAAATGACAATTGCAGAGATATCTAGTTCAGAAAAACTGAATGAAAGCACAGTTTTTAGAGTTTTACACAACAGACTGAACATGAGAAATTGTGTGCTCGCTGGGTCTCGCGTCTGCTGACATGTAAACAGAAACAAACGAAGATTGATTGCTGTGGCCAGTTGCTAAAAATATGTTGGTCGAAAAACCTGTTGCCAACCATGATGACAGTAGATGAGACTTGGGATCACGATTATGACCCAGAATCCAAAATTTCCATCATGCAGTGGAAAACCCCGAGCTCACCAACACACGCCAAGCCAAGAGCACAGAAATCTGCAAGAAAAGTGATGCTGACTGTTTTTTTGGGACGTCAAATGTGTCATATTGAAAATTACCTGCTTTATGGCAACACGGTTAATAGGCATTATTAAGCAGATCTTCTTACCAAACTAAGAAAGACCAGAAAACGAGGGATAGCGCGCACTCAAATTCTGCCTTTGTTTCAAGACAACGCGCTCTCCCACAAAGCAAGGTTTGTACTGCTAACAACCAACGATTTGAATATTGAAATTCTTCCACACCCACCATATTTTCCGGATTTAGCTCCATCTTTTTTATTTTCACAAAACTTAAAAAACAGCTGAAAGGAAATTATTTTGACGGTGACGAAGATGTCATACTGGCTTGTGATAACTGGTTTAATTCGAAAAATAGGTTACTTTATTCCGAAGATCTTTTGAAGGTCACACAGAGATGGCAGAAATGTATAAACTCAGGTGGTGGCTACACTGAGAAGGAATAAGCACTGTGCCAAATTTCAACTTCCTCCACCTATTCCTTCAAGGTCAGAGTAAAGACTTATGATAAGCCCCTTGTATACAACTTTCACACGCGCCCTCATTGCGAGTCCTGCCATTGCATTTGTTCCATAGCACAGACGCACCCATGCATCTAATTAACTGGTTAATACGTCTTGATATCACCTAAAAGACTGCGGTCGGCGTGGAAAAGAACGTTCCTCCGCTAGTAGAATACAGAGAGGCAAACACTTTAATTTTTTTTTTTTCAAAAAGGAAAGACCTCGTCTGGAGAGAGGCAAAAAGGGCTGTTAAGGATTGAACTTGCTGGAGGAGGGTTGTCAATGCTCTATGCCATGAAAGTTATGATGGGCATTTTTTTTTGTTTTGTTTTTTTGTTTTTGCGTTTGGCTTATTTCTCTATTCCCCAAGGCGGTTCGCGTTGCACTTCGGTTTGCATTTTGCGCCTGTCGGCCCAGTGCATCCGACTTCGGCATGCATTATATGTAAGGGTCTGCTTCCTCCTGCATTTTGTAAGGGTTTGCTTTCCAAGGGTAACAGCCGGTGCTGTGATGGGGATCAAACCCAGCACCTAGGAGTTGTGAGCCGTGTCACTTAACCACTAGGCCACGCCGTTCACTGATGATGGGCATTAATTGTTGAGAGTGAAGTTGCTTGCACTAAGGTCTTCATTCTTAACGATTGGTCTATGGTGCTAGGTTTGCCGTGGATCTGTTTACACCCAGCACCTAAATGTAGAAGGTGAAACGGTATATTCATCGCTGTAGTGGAATGCAAGGATTCTAAGCAGGTTCACAACTATGGGGACCACAGTGTCGACACCAACTTCGTTAACTAGGTTGATTCAACACAGTCGGTTTCCATGCGCACGGCGTGGAAAGGAGGTAGATTCTTGGTCAGTAGGGTGCACTCGATCATTAACGTTGGACTTTAAACTCAAGAAACTTATTGACTCACACATGGGTCCCCCAAAGAATGGGTTGCGACCCCATGGATCGTGAAGGGTTTACTGTAGGGCCGTCGGCTGAAACAGTAAACCAAATAAAATTACTGATTTTATAGAAATTTTTATTTTTAATCGGTGTTTTAAAGTTTGAATAATATCATAATTTTTAAATATCGAATATAACCCATACAAATATGAGTAGTATATGTTATGTTCCCCAGTGGATACACTAAAGCGAATCATAGTCACATACATCAACGTGGTCTCCAGAGTGTTGTCCTTGCGGCCTATTTTAATTATAATGCTTGTTTGAAAAGAATGGCTTACCTATCAGACATATTAGAACTGCAAAATAGGCTGAAACTTCAAGAAAAGTAACAAATATGATCAAATTTCAAGATAATATAAGAGCGTTTCTATCCAAACTCCAGAACAAACGAAAAAAAAAATCAATCTAGGAAACATTCCATGTTTGAGAAACTCTACATTGTGGTAGACAAATCTGAAGTTGAAATAAATGGCAATTAGAAGAGATTACTGGGCATCTCGAATTCCCTAAAAACGAAATCCAGTTACTTCCCTGAGCTGACATAAGAAGCTGCTGAAAGGGTTCGAAATCAGTTTTCTGCTTCACTGGATGTAGTCAGCATTCACGATGAAGTACAAGACAGTATCTTGGATCTGTGAACGATTCCTCAGCACGAAACATATTTCATGAAAAATTTGCCGACTCAATTCTGATGTGATATGTATCAGTCATAACCAAATGTCACTGTGCTTGCGTTTCAAGTTTTACTCGCATTTGCTTCTACATTTCTCTGTGAGCGTGGATTTTCAATGATTCTTTATTTGAAAACCAAAACAAGAACTATATTAAGTGCTAAGAATGACATGTGGTTGGCATTAACGAAAACTCAGTCGCGAATTTTGAAGCTTGTTAATTATTCAATGGAAAGGATAAATTCGATTATACCAAGCTTTTCAAGGTTCAACCGGCTACAAGAATTAGAGGCTATAGCTTCAAAACACAGAAACACATTGACTTAGTTTTTTCTACATTAAAAACTATGATTGCAAACGTTATATAATTGGTGAACTATTTGGCTTGAGCGACCATCAGATTGTCCGTTCATATCTTGTAACTATAAAAGATGATATAACGTGTATACTAACATACGACTACTCTAGAACAGATGTACAGAAGATGATAGATTCAGAGAGCCACGTAGTCTGGACAGATATTTTCACTGGCGGAAATGTTGAAGACGATGGACTAAGTAGAAATCTATTCTGGAGCACCTGAAAGAGGAATTTGTCCCATGAAGGAAGTTGAACTCCAAGCGAAAAAACATGGATAACTCGATCCGTGGTTAGTAGTAGAAGAGCTAACAATAAAACTTGGAAAGAATATATAAAGACTGGAAAATCGAATGGAACATTAAAAATATTTGATCATTCAAAACAAATCTTATAAAGTTAGTAGAGCAGCAAAAATCGACTTTGAAGAAAAAAACTTGCTGAAAAGATTTTTTTTTTTTTTTTTTTTTTTGCTTAGATGTTTGCCTCACTAGTTTCTACTGGCGGAGGCGCGCCATTTTCCACCCCAGACCGTAGTCAATTGGGCGATATCAGGACGCACAAACCAGTGCTTGGATGCATGTGTGCGTCTGTATGTACCTATGCTAGGCTTGTGCACCCTCAGAAGCTAGCCCAACCAAAGTGCAATGGAAGGGCGTCACCATGAGGGTGCGTGTGAACGTTGTGCAAGACTGTGACTGTAGGACAGAGTCAAATGAAACAGAGTGAGGTGAGAAGAGAAGAGTTGCCCCCAGGGTAGAAGACCCCATGCTAAAAAGATCAAGACTGATAGCAAGAGCTTGTTTTCTAATGTTTGACATAAACAAAGAACGAAAGACATAGTTGGCCCATCCCAGAGCCTTTAAATATTTTCCAACTGGACATGCACACAGAAGGATTACTATCAGTCTGCATTACCGAGGAAATGGTTTTACAACAATTGGATATGTTTAAGGTGGGTAAATGTCCTGGTC
This sequence comes from Ariolimax columbianus, assembly GCA_036924085.1. Lineage (NCBI taxonomy): Eukaryota > Metazoa > Mollusca > Gastropoda > Stylommatophora > Arionidae > Ariolimax > Ariolimax columbianus. The sequence continues at coordinate 48,550,932 of JAVGWX010000009.1, forward strand.
AAGACGGTATTCATCCAAAATTGGAAAGATGCAGGTATAATCTCCCTTGTTCAAAAAAAGGGCAAACAATCAGATCCAGTCAGTTATAGACTAGTGAGCTTGACGAACATACTCTGCAAAATGTTAGTCCATTAGCAAGGACAAAATAGTACTGCACTTGGACAAGTTTAATTTAATCAAAAATAGTAAACATGGGTTTACTAAAGGAATATCGTGTTTAACCAATCTATTAGAATTCACAGAGGAGGTCACCAACATTTTAGAAGGTGGAGAGCCGGTAGATGTTATTTATCTGGATTTTGCACAGTCTTTGAAAGAGTATCTCATCAACGTTTGTTTCGAAAGTTGAAATCACATAGTGAATTGCCAATTGGATAGAAAATTGGTTGACGGGCAGAAGGTAGAGAGTGGGCATAAATAGGGAGTACTCTGACTGATGTGATGTAATAAGTGCTGTGCACCAGGGATCGGTATTGGGACCAATTTTGTTCTTAATATTTATCAATGATTTGGACATTTATATCAGATCCACGATTGCAAAGTTCGCGGATGACACAAATTTATTTTGGGGCAGGGTCTCTTATCCAGAAAAAGGTAGATCTATTGAGATCGGATTTAGATACGATGCAAAAATGGTCTGAGAGCTGCAGATGGAGTTTAATGTAGAAAAATGTACAGTCATCCACATGGGAAGATCCAATAATGAATACAATTGCAGAAAGATACCTAAGAGTTATAATATATCATACAGGAAAGGTGCAGGAGCAAGTAAAGGTGGCAGGGAAAAACCCTAATGCCATGTTAGGTATGACAAAAAGAAACATTTCACATAAGAGCAATAAAGTAATAGTCAATTATATAAATCATTAGTGACACCTAAATTTAGATTACTATATTCAGGTGGAGTCCATAAAATAGAGTGGATATAAACATGCTGGAAAGGGTACAAAGAAGAGATACACAAATGATCGAGCGGTTTCAGAATTATAGTTATCAGGTAAGACTAAAAAAACTGGTCTTCAATGTCTCGAACAAAGAAGAATTCAACGTGACTTAAAACAAATGAATAAATTAATACATGGAAAGGAAAGATTAGACTATATCAAGTTTTTCAAAGTACGACCAGTTACAAGAACAAGAGGGCACAGCTACATTGTTTAAAGACAGCTCTAGATTAGATATTAGAAAGTATTTTTTTTAGTCAGAGAGGGGTGAATTCTTGGAATGCATTGCCGCAGGATGTAGTGGAAGCATAGTAAGTTAATGCATTAAAAAATAGATTGGATTTTCACAGTGTTTTCGGTATCCGGGGAGTGAAATAAACTGGTTGTATACAGACTATGCAGGGCTTTCTAAACCAGTATAATGAAGTTAAGTTGAGTTAAGTTGAAATTATTTAAAGGTAGGTCCAGATTAGATGTTGAGAAATATTTGTTTAGTTAGAGAGTGGGGAATGCGTGGAATGCATTGCCACATGGTGTGATGGAGGCAGGGTCAGTTAACGCATTCAAAAATAGATTGGAAGATTACAGTCACTTTTAGTATTGCTGGAATAAACTGGTTGTGAACAAACTAAAGGCTTCTAAACCAGTATAATTACGTTAAGTTAAGTTAACGAGTTACAATTTAAATTATCGCATGTTAAATATGTTGTAAGTCAAATTATTTCGAGGGACCAAGTGGCCAAGTGGTTAAGTGGCATGGCTCACAACCCGAAGGTGCTGGGTTCGATCCCCATCACAGCATCGGCCCTTACCCCGGAGAAGCAAACCCTTAGAAAATGCAGGAGAAAGCAGACCCTTACATAAAATGCATGTTGAAGTCGGATGCACTGGGCTGACAGACGCAAAATAAAAACCACAGCGCAGCGCACACCGCCTTGGGGATTAGAAAAATAAGGTGAACGCAAATTAAAAAAATAAAATAATTTCGAAATATATTATACTGACAAATATATTTTCGGTGGGTTTTCTTTTACCCTGTTATTGGGATCGAGGGACACGCTGGTTCTATAAATTGATCTCACAACTGGAAAAAGGTTAGGAACCTGTGAAAACATATAGACTTACATGAATGGGGTTAGATGAGAATGAATAGCGTTTTCTCCGTACTCTTTCCGAAAAGTTTCAATGTATCTGTTATGAATACAACGACCAATACACGTATTGGCGTACACGTTGTACCCACATTTAAAGAGACAATGGCCCATGCAGTTACCCATTTCTTCATTGAATAATCATTTTGCGTTCCACATGCAGTTACCAATCTCTTCTACGAGCCATCTTGATTGAGCTTGGAGCTTCTTGGTGCAATGGCCCACCTAGCTTCATGTTCCGACGCTATAAGTGAGGTCATGCACGGAAAGACCAACGGGCTTTGTCTACATTTAAAGTGATTACTTATGTCTAGCGTTGTGGAATTATTCTATTTCAAGATATATATACAAAGCAGAATCAGACGTCAAGAAAATGTAAATAAAACAACTCGGCCATTTTATCGGAAGTTGTCTCTTGTGAAAGCAGTATATCAACAGGTCGGACGGTACATGAACGGAAAATCCCTTTGATGCGTAATTCGAAAACAATTTAAAGATCGCAGAACATTACAGATTTAGATCAAATGTATTGTTATCAGTTCATTCCAGCACAAGAGCCACCTGAGCATCGAAGGTCCGCTGCAATGGATCTCTTGCCGTAATGGTGTAATCTGACAGGCTTCTTCCCATCCATCTTCTATTGTTATCCATCCACTTATAACATCAACGTTGTCTGCCTCTTGAGCGAATGCCTTCTACCCTACCTTCTAGTATGATCTATAACAAGAAAGTGTGTCTTGTTATATCACCTAAATATCGGAAATAACCTTGATTTCGGTCATTAATGCTCTTTTCACCCCTAACTTTTTCAATACCTCCACATTATTTTTTTTCTATTTCCAATAAATGCGACACAATCTTCTATATACCCACATTTCGATGGCTTCAATACTCTTTTCAAACTTGTTATTCAGTGTCCATGTCTCTGCGTCATAAAGTAGTGACAAGTATACATAAAACCTGCGAATTCTCATTTTCAATTTATGATTTATCTGTTTGGATATCTGTATGTGTTGCATGTTGCTGAATACCATCTTGGGCATACCTATTCTCTTTCTGATTTATTTTTCGCAGCTACCTTCTTCCGTTATTATTTGACCTAAATATGAGAAACTGTTCCAGTAGTTAATCTTTAACTGTTAGGTTATGTTATGGTGTACAAAATCCATAACAAAAGATCTGATGAGGTAATAAACAAACACCGTGCTATAGCCATCATATCTGGCTTACTGCTAGGACGGGAATTCGCCGAGAAATGGAGCTGGTCTTGCCACCTCATAAACAAGCTTAGGTTATTGTTGTAGTTGAATGACTTGACTTCGTTCGTTCTCAATCTCCCGCTACCAAGTCGCGAGAAGGTCTACAGTAGCAGAATGTAGTCCAGACAACAGAGTACGTTGTGTCGTAGTTTACAGATTGACTGCGATATTTGCACCTTTCGGTCCGACACATCCTACTTCAGCAGGCTGTTGTTGAATGAACACGATGAGTAAGTTTACTCTTTTGTGCTCCCTAAAAATGGCGTTAGGTGGTGGGTTGCAGTGGCTTTCTTCACATCACGAACGTGCTGATGAAGGTGGACCGGGATTATTCAGGCGGTTGTGTTATGATTGACTTTATCCGCGTGACGCTAACTACTACAAGAATCAGGTCGAACCACGGCTCGCTAGCCAGATAGCCTTGAAAACAGTTTCCAGAGAACGTTGCATAGAAGAGTGTAGTGGTCTCGGTCAGTATAACACGCCTGACTCTGACGCGAGTATGTTATGCCTGACCGGGCTAGAATCTCAGTTTCTCACCGGCATAGTGGTCAGTATGTTATGCCTGACCGAGCTAGCATCTCAGTTTCTCACCTTCTTAGTGGTCAGTATGTTATGCCTGACCGGGCTAGCGTCTCGGTCATCCCCCCCCCCCTGCCCTTTCCGGCTTAGTGGTCAGTATGTTATGCCTGACCGGGCTAGCGTCTCAGTTCCCCACTGGCTTAGTGGTCAGTATGTTATGCCTGACCGGGCTAGCGTCTTAGTTCCCCACCGGCTTAGTGGTCAGTATGTTATGCCTGACTGGGCTAGCGTCTCAGTCCTCCCCCCCCCCCCTTCAGCTTAGTGGTCAGTATGTTATGACTGACCGGGATAGCGGCTCAGTTCCCCACCGGCTTACGTAGAATGCTATATATATATGCCGTTTAGGATCTTCAACTCCAACGTGAAGTCGCCCATTCATAGATGGAGCAAAAACATGGCGGATAACAGAATCCCAATATTGTTCTGTTGTTTTAAAAATCGACGTCATTGCACTTCGGGCAGACCCATGGGTGCTCATTCTCTCTCTGAGCAAATGACCAAGAGTGTAGATGTTGATGATTCATGTAGCTCACTCGTTGTACACACTTCTGCCCCGTCCTCCCATGCGGCGCTGTCTGCTGTACCCGCGCGTGATTTCAAAATCCTATAATCTGTTGTAAGTATTTCTCATTGACTGCAGTGTTTTCAGCAATTCAACACACATTCAGCATTCAAATAGTTAGCTCGGTGCACATCCCGGTTCAGTGTTGTTTTAGCGCTGACAATTTTTTAGGCGTTGGATCCTTCTTCTTTCTTCTTCGTCGTACGCAGTCAGACAGTAACCATTATTTTTTCGAAAAAAGCAGCAGTCATCCTGAGGCTGTCGACACTGCCATAGAGCTTGTCTTGTGGTTCCACTGGTGATGGCCACATCTGCTCTCTCTGATCCTCGTATGTCGGGCAGTTCTGCAGCAGATGTTTAGCGGTCATTTTGCCGGTACCACACGGGCATTCGTCGGTTCCACCTATCTTCAATTTATTGAATGGGTGGTACCTCAGTCTATTGTGGCCAGTGCGAAGTCTGAAGACAACGACCTGCTCTCTTCTGTTTAACTGGTAATATGCATCGTTTTTGGTGTAACCAGTATGTTCGGTTTCCCATTTGGTCATGTATCTGGCTTTAATAAGCCGTTTTGACTCTTCGTACGTCATACTAGTATCTGTTTGTGGTAGTCTTGCGCCTTCTTTTGCCAGTCTGTCTGCCTCCTCGTTGCCTTAGATGTTGCAGTGTGATGGGACCCACTGTACCACTACCCTTTTTGGTGCGGACTGCTGGCATAGTTGACAGAGTGCTGTTCTTAAGTCATTAAGCTCAGTGTTCTTCTGTCATTTTAGCGCTGTGACTACGGCGAGAGCATCTGTAAGCAGGACTGTATGGCTTTCATTTTCTTTATGTGTCACCATTTCTTCCACTGCCGCCCTCAGTGCCTCTGCCTCCGCTCTGAAATTGCTTGTGTACTTACCAGTAGCGAATGACAGTGTTATTTTTCTGCCATTTGGTAGGTTCAGGAATGCTCCTGCCCCTCCGTTCTGTGTAGTGTTTGTTACAGAACCGTCGGTGTATGCATGGGTCCAGTCCATGCTTGGGTAGTTTTTCGTTATAAAGCTTAGGGTAGTATCTCTCTTCTTTTTCAGTCTGGCAGTGTTTGTTTCCAATACCTGGTATATTTTCTACCACCTCTGCAAATATATCCTGCCTCCAGGTAGGTTTTCCTACAGTAGTGATGGGCTTTGGTGTTGTTAGTGCGTTTATGGGATCTTCGTGCATCTTTGCTTTGGCTATTTCTGCAAAGTTTCTCCGCTTTAGTTTCCCATTTCCGAAATTGTTTAGTCTCTGGTGCATTGGATGGTCAGTCAGTCTTCGGAGTTTCTCTGACTGCAGCTGGGCTCTTCAGTCTCTTCAATCGGTCATGGATTGCAGTTTTGTAATCTTTTGAAGTTCTACAATTGGCGTTGACTTCATGCCTCCTGTTATAACTCTCATGGCTTGGTTTTGAAGTTTGCTAACTTTATCGAAGTTCGCCTTCGCTGCTGTTGTCCATGCCGCAATGCCATACTCGAGAACTGGTCTCACTCTTCCAGTGTACAATTTCTTTAGTATGCTTTCGTCTGCTCCCCAGCTTGTGCCAACAAGTTTCCTCATGATTGTCATTCTTTCTCTGGCTCTCATTCGGTTTCTCTCGATCTGACTTTTCCATGTCATGAGCCGATCAAATGTGACTCCCAGATAGTTTGGGTTGTCGTTTGGCTGCAGGAATTTGCCATTTAAACTTAATTTGTGGTTTGATTGAAAGCGAGAATATTGTGCATGTGGTTTTCTCCTCGTTTATTTTGACCAGCCATGAGTTCGCCCACTCTTTCAGCGATGTTAGGGCCTGCTGCATCCGATTTCTTGCTATGGTGAGATTCTTAGGCGTAGGATCCGAATATGTTCTTATGACGTACCTGCGTTAATAGGACCAAAAGACTGGTTGAAAGTTATGTATCGACGCCTAAATTAATGTTCAACCTTAAAATCCTTATATTCCGCACTCTATTTTCATTTTATTAACATTATTTCTTTTAGCGTTGTTCTATTTCACATTTTTATTATTATTATACGTTGCATTACTTTTCTTTGTTTACAGTAAGCATTTTTTTAAATACCTCCCTCTTAAAAAAATATATCTTTATACACATTTTAGGCATTTATTGTCCACTTCTAATTTGTAATAACCATCAGTGAAAAAAATGCAAATACTTTGGTCACATCAAAAGACACAACGGTCTCGAGAGAACAGTAATGGAAGGTATAGTGCCAGGCAAAAGTGAAAGGGGTAAACCAAGAAGACGGTCGCACTAAGATAACCAGGAATGCCTGGATATGACTGTGACGGAGGCTGGGGTTTTGGTAAGGGAGCGAGTTTTTTTCAGACAGACTGTGACGGGAGCGACGTTCTATAAAGGACATGCTACATGATACTGATGAAGTGTGTGGTCTACGGGTTGTGAGCTTTCCAATGTGCCAGATTCAAATCACGTAGAGCTTGATTTTTCTTCTTCTTTGTCGCTCGTTCGTCAATTCCTGCTTCAAGGACCTGAAAAGAGCTTTATGAGTAGGCAGAATGTTGCTCTGTTGGAACCTTTTATCTAGGATCACCGGCATAGCCATCTTTATTCCTGTATATTAAGATGGCCATGGTTGAGGCGTAGAAGGGTCTTGGCAACTCTGGTTGGCTGGCACTGACGTTTGCAAACAGATTTGGGTCGCTGACCCCTGCAACCCATGCACTACTCAGCATCTTGATATCGAGGTCGATTCGACAGGCCGGACAGATAGTGATTTTTTTTCCATGCCCTGTCGACCCAGCTGTAAATGGGAACATGATGTCATGGGAATATTTCTTTGCCGCCTCGAAAGCTACGGAGTACATTCTCTGCACTGTAAGCATTGAAAGGAACTGTGCACATGTTGGAGCGCCAAGGTGCAATAAAGCCGATTCTAAGAGCCAATTTCTAATAATAAGGGTTGTTAACACAATGTTCCGTTCTTCCACAACCACTGTTATGGAATTATGTAATATGCTCTATAAACTACGTCATGGGTTCGAATGATTGTGGTACAATTGATACTTTTGTACTACAACATCCAATGCAATTTATTAAAAGACTGACAGGTCTAACTTACGAGGAGACCAATAGGGTTATGAGGAATACATACAAGAACAAGTAAAATGCAAAACACTACTGGCAAATTGTAGACTTACTAATAAAATACCTTTTGATCATCTGCAAAATACCAAACAAAAATTAATACAAATAAAATAAGCAGCCGAAGAAAGAGCAAATAGTTATCTCTAACACGTCTTCTCCTATGCTGTGCGTTTTCTGGCAGCAACTTGAATATTGTTTCTGAAGAATGTCGGGGTCAACCTGATGTTATCGGTACCACAATAGAGGTTGTTCAGGAATGGTAATGGTGATTGTCATAGATGATTTCCCTGTTCCTCGTATAGTGGACACTTTTTTTTTTGTGGCAGGTGACTGAGATGTTCAATCGTGCGAATGAAGAAGAAGAAAGAGCACTAATAAAATAAATTGTAAAAATATATTCGAACTCCAAAAAGACATCTGCTATAAACAAGTGTTGAGACAAAAATTTACAGCAAACGGGTAAGTTGAAATGCAACGCGATGCTACTGTGGGAAGTGGAAATATTCAGAAATGTCGTGAACGTGTTGAATCGAGAAAGGAAATAATAAATCAAGAGAGATAACCCAGGAAAACCTACAGACTGGGAATTAAGAGTGCTCTATATATTTTAAAACGAGGCTGACCTTAGAAAAGAAAACATTATATCCTTGTAAACATATATTTAAAAACAGTTTAATTAACTATTTTTAAAGATAATACACCAACTTTGAATGTTATGATAAATAAAAGAACACAACAAAAATTTTGATACCAAATAAGCTCCCAATTCCTGAGACAAAGATATATAAACCTAAATTTTCAACCTAACATCGCCGGGAGTTGTGGCGTGCTCCTGTAATCCAGCTACCTGGAGGCTTGAGTTGGTGGACGGTTTGAGGGCGGGGGCTCCGCTCACGGGCGTGCCATGTCGATCGGGTGTCCGCACTAAGCCCGGCATCAATATGGTGATCTCTAGGGAGCTTGAGATCTCCAGGTTGTCTAAGGAGGGACGAACCGGCCCAGGGGGGAAACTCAGCAGGCAAAAGTCTCCGTGTTGTGCAGTAGTGGGATCGCACCCGTGAATGGGCGTTCGTTGGCGGCCCGACCCAGCTTTTTTTTTTTTTTTTTTAACCTTTTAAAATGATTGGTAGTATTTTGTGTTTTATATTTATTATTATATATTTGTATTAATAATATTATTTGTATTCATCCTCATTATTACTTCACACAATTATTAAATACCAGCGCTGCTACTAACGTGTAGTTTATTGTTATTATTTGTAACCTCAAATTGTTCATAGAATTATAATTGTGAAGTACTAATTCTAATAATACAAGTAATTTTTACGGGTAAGTCTGTAATAAATATGTTTTGTCTACAATATTTCTTTTTTAAATCAGGCCAACAACAAAATATGATATGTGTTTATACATGTATTGCAAATATTTTTTTTCATTTTAGTTGTTTAACATTTTTACAATCTGTCGAAATATGTTTACAGAGCGTTCTGTTCTTTTATCACAAGCAAAGTTCTGAGATGACAACTTTGAAAAAGTTTTCGGGAAAGACATTCCATATTTATTAATTGCATGCAAAAGCTGGCAGTTCATATTGAGGGATATGTATACCACAAAGCTCAACATTTGCACCCTTTCCTCATTTTCCCTCCTTTGTAATACTAATTAGTAAGTTAATGAGTAAATCTATGTATATTATAAAGTACATATATAACCACAAATTGTTTGTACTGTATCTGCTTATCCATTTCGCCCCTTACAGTGTATAGGGTTTTCACTGTATAGTAGGCCTACTCCTTACATGAAACTTGAGTCTAAGCATTTTGTGTGGTCTTCTTGCAGGGATTGTTTCTGTACCAATTTGTTTTATATGAAGATACATGTAGCAGCATACGCAACCCTTTTTAGTCACCTTCCACGTCATATATGTATGTGAAATACTAAAATGTTCATATTTTTTCTTCACCATTGAGACTAACAAGAGACCACTATACTCACAAAGGATATTTTTACTTATACTTATAGTAACATTTCATGATTTAATTGATGACAGCACATGAGTTTAATTATTTTAAAGAAATCAAATATGCAGAACAGCGCTGTTGATGACTGCCCAAACAATAAAGAATCGGGGATACTATTGTTTATTTTAATTCATTATTTATAATCTTCCCCCAATCCAAAGTCCACCTCTGCTAACTGTATCATATGCTTATGTGAGGTCAACGAACATAGTATTCAGATCACATGACTCTTTGATTGAGGTGAAATAATAGCTCACTGCCCCCCGCAAAAACCACAATGCATTTAAAAAAAGATGTCTATGGTAGGTTGTACATGGAACTGGCAAAAGAGCCTTGTACAATATAAAATGCAAAAGAAACAACACCTGCAAGCACACATTAAATCTTTGGCGTGATAAAAGAAAGATTAAGGATTTTTTTTCATTTTTTAAAGTAGGATGTCGCCTGACAGAAGGGACTATATCTGGGCATAATTCCTGTTGCTAATACCTTTCATTCATTAGAGCACCTGATTCTTTGTATATGGCTACTATGTCACATGTATAAAGTTTTTGAAAGGCTGATACTGAATCGCATTTCCCCCTTGATAGACAAGAAGCTGATCAAGAAACATTCTGGTTTCAGACTGGGAAATCCTGAACCTAACACAATTAATAGGATGGATACGAACGCAGACAGGCCACAGGAGTGGTCTTTATTGAACTAAGTGCAGCATATGACATTATAAACATCAGAGACTATTTTCAAAGCTATATACCATGACAAAAGACTGGCATCTGACCAATATAATCAAATGTCTCCTGTAGAACAAATGGTACTACGTCACTTTAGTGAAAAAAGACAGCAGATGGTGAAACCAAAACAACAGCCTAGCACAAGGAAATGTCCTAGCACCCATGCTATATAACATATATACTAATAACCAACCGATGGACACAGACACAAGGAAATTCATCTATGCTAATGACACAGACAGCAGTTGCTGTCGAGGGAAAAGGGTTTGAGGAGGTTGAAAACAAACTGTCAAGTTCTCTCAGTGCCCTTGCAGAATACTACCACAAGAATCACCTTAAACCAAATCCCAGTAAAACCCAGGTATGTGCCTATGACCTCAGAAACAGAGAGGTAAAAAGAAAACTTCAGATTAGGTGGCAAGGGCAGGAGCTTGAACACTGCACGGCTCCCAAATATCTAGGCGTAAAGTTGGACCGCACATTGTCCTACATAATGCACTGCCAGGAAACAAAGCGTAAAAAGCAGCCAAGAAATAATATCATCCAAAAACTGACCAGCACAACATGGAGGGCACAGCCATCAATCTTTTGAACATCTGCACTTGCCTTGTGTTTTTCAGTAGCTGAATATGCTGAGCCAGTCTGGAAAACTCTGTCCATGCAAAATATGTTGATACAGCAATAAATGAAGAGGGTTGGATAGTATCAGGGTGCCTAAAACCCACACTCATTGATAAAATATACCCCATAATTGGAATAGCACCAACCGAGATTCGAAGAAGCGTCGCAGCAGAAATCAAACAAGAAAAACAGGGGCACGACCCAAGGCACCCATTGTTTGGACATCAGGTACAGAGTACATGCTGGAGGCAAATGACAAGACGATCCATGTAGCTGAATACTGGACGCATACTGTATAACATGGTGCTTGGACACGGAAGGTAAGGAAGTATTGATGCACCTAAAAAAATATATGATCATTTATTATTCCCTGGCTAAATATATATATATATATATATATATATGTGAGCTTAAATACATACTATTATAAATGTATATAGATTTGAATATAAATAAATACAGTAATCAATATATAAATACTATTCATCTTAGGAGAAGGAGAGGTAGACCAAAAAGACCTTGATGCATGGCTGTGAAAATGTACTTCGGTCCCTAGACCTCAACTGGAGATAGACAGTGAGGGCAGTTCAACACAAAACGTGCTGGAAGAGAGTTGTCAATGGCATATGCCTTGAAGAAAGCGACGGACATTGATGATAATGATGAATTTATTTTTAGTTGGTTGAGAAATTGTAGACATAATATTTGCAGTAGGTCAGCTTTCGGAGAAACGTTGATAACAAAACCGTGATCTGTATATTCATTGACCTCAGAAAAGTATTTAATATGGTTAGCAGAGGTGGGCTATGGCAGATGATGTCCCAATTCAGTTGCCCTGAAAATTTGTAACCTGGTGAAACAGCCCCATGAGGGCATACACTCACATGTACTTGATATTGGCAAGACTTCTGCATCAATCAAGACCAACAACGGCATGAAACAGTATTGCCTACTTGTCCTGACCCTTTTCAGCACAATGTTTTCAGCTACGCTGATGGACACCTTCAAGAATATACTGAATATGGCATACCAATCAAATTTGCAAGGATAATGGTCTATTCAATTATCGCAGACTGAATATGAAAACCATGTTGTCTGTGGATGACTGTGCTCTGAACAGTAACTCAAATGGAATATGCAGGAGGACATGAACCGGTTCTCTGCTGCTTGTGACAAATTTGGCTTGACCATTAGTACAAAGAAAACTGGCGGCACGTAACAACCAGCACCAGGTACAGTGCATAAATAGCCAGTGGTTACAGTGATTGGAAAGAAATTGCATCATCATGTAGCATGTAATTTATAGAATGTCGCTCCCATCACAGTCAGTCTGAAAGAAACTCGTTCCCTTGCCAAAACTCCAGCCTCCGCCACAGTCATACTCAGGTATTCCTGGATATCTTGGTGCCATGGTCTTCTTGGCCTACACCTCCTCTTTTACCTGGCACCATACCTGCCATCACTGTTCTCTCAAGACCATTGTGTCTCTTGATGTGACCAAGGGATTTGCATTTTCTAGTCAAATTGGAATTGATAAACCAATTCTTCTCTATGTTCAGCTCTTGTCGAATGTCTACATTTGTCTTTTTCTCTTGTCTAGGATATTCTGAGGATCTTTCTGTAACATTTTGACTCAAAGGATTTGAATCTTTGTCTGGAAGTTTTGATAATCGTCCATGATTTGCAGCCATAAGCTGCCACAGGAAAAACACAGGCTCTCAAGACTTTTATAATTTTGTTGGTGCTCTGCCATAATCTCTTCAGGCTGTTCAGTCTCTCCATGGCTAGTCTTCTTCTGATTTCTTTCGAGCATTCGCCATTTTTGTCAATTCTGGAGCCCAGATATTCAAATTGCAACCGGTTGAAAAATCTGTCTACGTTGGAAGCACACTGTCAAGATCAATGACTATTAGATGATGAGATAGCTAATAGAAAAGCAAAGGCGAGCACAGTTTCTGTTTGAATGCTTTCAACAGTGTGAGAACGAGGAATTAGGATAATGACTAAGTTGAAAGTCTACCGTACTACCATTCTCCCCAGCCTGCTCTATGCGTGTGAGAGCTGAACTGTCTATGCTGAAGATGTCAAATTACATTCCCATGACTTATCTGAAATGCATACTGCATATTCGCTGGCAGTACCATTAACATATCACAGATAGTGAAGTAATATCCAGAGCCAACATGCCATATATTCATGTATTTTTGCAAAAAATCCAGCTCAGATAGCCTGGCAAAAATGCTTGATTGTAAAGTAAAAGGCTTCCAAACAGGTTCCTCTGTATAGTGAACTGAGTGATGAAGGAAGATCACTGGCACATCCACAAAAAAAGTGCTTCAAGGACTGTCTGAAGAAGTCAAGTGCTGTCAAATAGACATTAACACAGGAAATTCTGGCTAAAACTTGTTGAACCTTGGAGGGTCTTGTCAAAAAGGGCGTTGCAATCAGTGAGGTCCTCCGTGTTCAGGCAGCCCAGGATAAACTCGCAATCAGGAAATCTAGAACTGACGGAATACCAGTGGCAGCTGCGGACTATGTTTGCCAGTCATGCATAGAAATCTCCATGCTCGAATTGGCTTCATCGATCACATACTCAAAAATGCAGTGACATGGGAAGATGTTGGTGGTTCTCATCAACAACAATGGCTGTTTTTATTATTATTATTATATATATATATATATATATATATATATATATATATATATATACACCAGTATTTGTATCTTCCCCCAGGCCTAGTAAGCCGCAGGAAGTTGTAAAAATACCTACTAAATGTAGCTGAAGCATTCGGCTACCTGGCAACAGACATCAACATGCCTGTTTGAATACCAGGATCCCAAGTAGTCCATATATATATATATATATATATATATATATATATATATATATATATATATATATATATATATATATATATATATATATGATGCGGTCAGTCCATATAAGCAGTGCTTGCCTTTGCCAGCAAACGAATCAATATCTTTTATAGATTTAATTGTGATTAATGTTATTCCTACTCTACAGTCCTACTGCATCAGCAGACATGAAATTATTCTTACAATATGACTTGACCTCACCATTAGATGTGCTTGCAAGAAGAAAGATATTTGAAGGCGAAGCCCGTAATTAGTTCGCTTTAACAACTCACCTATAGCCGGCAATTATGAATATACTGTGAAATGGTGAAGATTGGTATGTCTTTGGTTATACAGATTTTAGAAGCAAGATACTCGCCAATGAACGACATGTATTTCTGCCATGGGATCTTGTTTAAGCTATTAATAAATTATTAACGCATGGTTATTGCCAGCTGTACAAAATATATTTCAAAATACTTTATAATATATATATATATATATATATATATATATATATATATATTTATATATTTAAATACCGTAACATAAATAATATTGGCTATTAATGTAATGCAATAAACTTCTCTGACTGGATCCTTGAGTCCCTTACTGGGAGGAAAAGAATAGGTCTAAGTGCAATCAGCAATGCACCTCTATGAAGCAATTAAAGAGAATTGTGCAAGGGGCTAGCAATTTCACCTTGCAAAACAAACTGCTACAAAATCCACCACTGTAATAGCACACAAGTGATGCAATGCAGGTTTCCCAAATGAGACCAACTGCAGTGGTGCCACTATATTCCAGGTAGAGTGAAAAAGAAGAAAAAAGAAGAAGCAGAACGCAATACATAAATCTTATTTGGCAAATGACACGCAAGAAAATCAGTGAATAACCTGTCTTGTCTTACCCACTTGTGCCGCGAGGCAACGTGGGTAGCCTTAGTTTTCTGTCCAGGACCAGACGTGTCGCTGAAGTAGTTGTCATCCCATGACGATTTAGAATATTCGCAACATTTCCTATCCATCTAGTTCTCGGTCTGCCACTGTTGTGGAAACAAGAAACACGAACGCCGTGCGTTATAGGTAGTTGATGAGGATGTATTCTCATTAGGTGGCCGAACCAATTGATTTTCGCTTCATTAATATATTCAGAGCAGGGTCTTGCTTCAACTATTCTACTCACATCTACATTGCGCATTCTGTCTCTCCTAGTTACGTTGATTGTTTTCCGGAGGCATCTCATCTCACATGTCGTGATCTTTCTCTCTAGTTTTTGTTAAAGTTCACATTTGGCACTAGTTTGCATGAATATGCTGTTGATTAGCATTCCTTTTGTGGACATGTTTATGTTAGGGTGTTTCAATAATGGTGACAGCTGGTATGCAATCACATTTGCTTTTCGGCACCTGACCGCAATCTCTCTATCTAAACCTCCATCCTGTTTGAAAACACTGCCCACAACTTGAACTCTTGCACTTGTCCTATCTTGGTCCCGTTTACCATAATGTTCATGTTTTCAGGCGATCTGCTTATCTGGATAGTTTCTGTTTTGGATGTGTTAATTCTCATACTGTATCCATAGTTTCTGTTTTGGATGTGTTAATTCTCATACTGTATCTTCCACACACAGAGTTGATCGGAGTCAGATGTTGCTGCAGATCATCTTCACTCTCGTAAAGTTTACATTGATCATCTGCCAAAAGGAGTTCATTTAACCAATCAGCCTCTATCCTTTCTTCCTCTGTATTTTTTGGTAGATGCTTCAATTTGTCCTCCAGCATTATTCTGTCCATGTATGTGTTGAAGAGTAGTGGCGACAACACACACCCTTGACTCCCCCCGGTTGTTATCTTCATTGTTTCGGTCAGACCATCAGTTGTTCTTACTATACTTAGACACCCTTGGTAAAGTGCTCTAATATTTTCTAATAGCTGCCCCTGTACTCCGTAGTCGTCTAGGATAGCCCATAGTTTATTTCTGTCTACTTTATCAAAAGCCTTTTCTTGATCTATCAAGTCAATGAAAGCCACGTTGAGTTTTCGGTCGTATTCAATGTTTGTTTTGCTTAGTTGTCTCAGGGTGAATAGTGCGTATGTGCAGCCCCCACCTCATCGGAAACCAAATTGAGCCTCACTCAACTGTGGGTCCAGGATCGGCTGAATTCTCTGCTCCCGAATTTTCGCGTACAGTTTTCCTGTGTGGCTTAGAAGCGATATCTTCCGGTAGGTATCGCACTCTTTTTTGTTACCTTTGTTTGTTTTTCCAGATTGGCACAATGATAGCTTTTTGTCAGTCTTCATGGACTCTACTTTGCTCGCAAGCTGCTGAGAATATTCTATGTAACCAAGAATAACCTGTAGTTGCATAAAATAATGTGTGGATTTAACTATATCTTGATCAGATCAGGCAGCGTTCTGTCACCAAATTACATTAATGTCACCATTTTCGTGATCTTCAGAATAGACTGGTATTGATCTTTTATTTCCTCTTCATGTAATATATATTAAGCAGAACCCACATCACTGCACTGCAGACAGATATGTTGCACAGTATATTATCAAACGTATGCATAGTGGACACGGACGGTTCATTTATAGCGCTCTTCTTCTTCTTTGCGTTCAGGATCTTTTTGGTCATTCTATATCTGCAGGCCATTCGCCATGATGAAGTCTGTAGTCTTCACCAGGTCGGAGCGGCTGCCCCACAGCTTCTGTCTCAGCTCCGTACACTCTGGCCAGGTTGGGCATCTCATTTCCCTATAGATTGGGCTGCATTTGATTTCTTTTTCTTCTTCGTTCATTCTCAATCTCCCTATAATAAGCCACAAAAAGGGCTTTGCAAGTAGCAAGATGTCAGGAGAATTGAATGCGTTATGTCTTAGTTTACAGCTTTCGGTCTGACACATCCGACTTCAGCAAGAGCAGGTATTTTTGAGTATCTAATTAGTCTTTCCTCTTCGATCCCTTTTCCTTAGTCAGTCACTCTGTTGCAGCCTGTTATTCAGGATCATCGCGTTGAGGGGACTTGACAGCGCTGGTTCGCTGGCCATAAAACTAGCGGTCAGCTTTAGGTCGCTCACCATTGCAGTTGATGCATTGCTCAGCATTTTGATACCGCATTTTATTTCAAACTTCTTTAGCAGTCTTTTGAGTCTGTGCATACCTGTTTCGTCGATTTGAGTTTGAGTGTTATCACCCTATCAGGCGAACATTGATAGATTTATTTATAAGTATTGGTTCCGCATATCATAAGATGTATTAATACTAATTAATAGTATTATTACTATTACTTGAAGTATGAATCAAATGTTCAAATGAATGTAAAATTATGACACGCCACGATCTGAAAAATAGAATTGAGGCGGAGGTGTTGTGTAATATGTCTTTTACATCAGGATACATGTTTTATGTGTAATTATATGTAACGCACTCGTCGGTATAGGCTTTATATCGAGGTACATTAATAACATTCAGATTGTTTGTTTGTCTGGTACAACTGAATTTCTTCGTTATGTTTGGCCCTTCAGGAGTTGACATTGCAACGATGCAATGGCGGATAAACCGACTAGAGTAGTATCCCCTTTGTTGATATCAAACTTTGGGCAAAGCAAATGGCTTCAATGTCTGTTAACTAGAACTGTGTCATAAATTGTGTCTGTTTAGGTTTTGAACTGAAATGGCACATACTATTATTGAACAGTATCTAGTATAAGGGATGGTCTGCGTGTCTAACGGCTGGTCAATGCAAATATTGCCACATCAAAACTCAAACATGAGTTCACAGAAGTTCAGTCATGAGTTGTCACTCCACACTGAGTGACTCAGTGTGGAGTGAGAGATACATAATTTAATAAATGAGAGTGATGGACCAATACTCCCTACAGATACAATTAAACAATTCCTAAGGCAACCATACCGTTCAATGCGCTTCGCGTAACCATTGTAACCAAGGCCTACCCTCCGTGACGTCATGACATGGTGCTTAGGCTCACTATGTTAGTATAAGTATGTATCATACATTACAATAATTAGTACATAGGGGGTATTGGATGAACGCGTTTTCCAGTCACAGAGTGAGAGTGACAGACCACATCACTATCCGTGTTTGAAATATATTTGTTTATGCAAATAATGCTTTCAGGAATGATTACTGTGTTGGTGTTATGTAATACTAGTGATATATTATTTGTATTTGCAAATTAGTGATTTACTCATTTTTGCGCAACAGGTTAACTAGCTAACAAAACGAGTTATCCATTTATTTATCTTTGGTGCATGCTAAACCAAATAATGCGAAGTCATTGTGTTAGTAAACTACTGAACTGTTTCAAGTTGACAAAACTGACATCCACCTGCTGTGACTACATTATCTAATATACTCATACTGATACTCAGTACTGTTAGTGTTATAATATGGCAGAAGCAATAGTAGGTGGTAATATCAATGTGGAGGACTGCACAGAACCAATTTTTAAAAGTGGACGATATCAAAATCCATGGCCAACGTGGCGGAATCCATTAAAACTAAAACACGCAATCGTATTTTTGGCCAAGACGAAGGATGAATCAAATGTTCCAAATACAACTGTAAGTTTATTCAATGCTGTGCTAATTTCAACTTTGGATTTTGCAAGCTCTTTTTTTTTTGTGTATTTGTCAACTGTCACCACCTTTTATTTAAAGCAAACTTAGTAAGTAATTTAAAGTACAAAATATTTCCTTAAATTGTTTTAAATAAAATGTCGCCTACGTAGTCATTCCTCTTCTTCCCCTTTGGAGTTTAGAGGTCCTTTTGTATACTCATAATCTTCTTCTTTGCATGCTGTCAGACGTTGACTTGAATTTGTTCAAAGAAAGCAATGGTCATCCTGAGGCTGTCGACACTGCCATAGAGTTTTGTCTAGTGTTGGCACTTGCGATGGCCACAAATGCTTTCTCTGGTCCTCATTATGTTAAACAATTTTGCAGCAGATGCTCAAGGTTAATTTTCCCAGTACCACAGGTGCATTCGTCAGTTTATTGAATAGATGGTTCCTCAGTCTGTTGGGCCCTGTGCAGAGTCTGAAGACCACTACCTGTTCTCTTCTGTTCAACTGGTAATAAGCCTCATTTTTTGTGTTGTCAGTTCGCTCTGTTTCCCATTTGTAATGGGCCTAATAAACCTTTTGGACTCTTCATAACTCACACTTGAATCTGGTTGTAGTTACCTTCCACCTTCTTTCGCCAGTCTGTCTGCCCACTCATTGCCTTGAACGTTACAATGGGATGGAGCCCACTATACTATAATCGACATAATCGAGTATAAACAGGTGATTGTCTTGTTGTGTTGTTATGTTCCATATAATATTAAATACTTTAGCATCTCGAAATATATGTCTAGAATATGATTCACATGTATCCTGCTCACCCCAAAACTGTCAGGAAAGGAACACTTCTTCTCAGCTGTGTGAAGCACATGTCTTTTATATATATACGCTCTAGATCCCATTGTCCTGTACCATCCATTGCTCTAAACGTGAATGGTTGAGTTATATTGCATATGATATTTAGAATCCTGGTAATTTTTTATTTTTTTTGGCGCTCGTCTAGTTTATCTATTCCCCAAGGCGGTATGGGTTGCACTATGTTTGTATTTTGCGTCTGTCTGCCCAGTGCATCCGACTTTGGCATGCATTTTATGTAAGGGTCTGCTTCTTCCTGCATTTTCTAAGGGTTTGCTTCCCCAAGGTAATGACTAGTGCTGTGATAGGGAGCGAACCCAGCACCTTAGGGTTGTGAGCCGTGTCACTTAACCATGCAGTCCATAGTCCTGGCATTAAGACAGCATGGTGTTTACATACTGCCAGGTAGCCAAAGGCTATCTGTAGTAGGTTCTTTTTGCAATTTTGCACCCTGCTGCTTACTTGGCCTGGGGGAAGGTAGGTAGCATATTGGGTAGAAAATTAATAATGTTTTTTATAAATTGCTACCTGGACAGTAGCTAATAGTCTGCTTTTTTTTAATTTGAAACCACCAAGGGTTCTTTAATGTACACAGTGTGTGCATGGAACCTCCAAGTTTATTGTCCATCTCAAATAGAACTAGGTGCTTGATCTCCCCTCCATAGAGAATAGGGGTTGCTTGAAAATTGAGAGTTTCAAATGTTGTGAGTTTCATGATTTCCTTTGTTTCTTGAGAAGCAAGTGCCTTACTTCTCTGCTATAGTTATATTTATCGTTTTAATTGACTTGAATGTTTGACATCTTTGTGGTCTAAGGCAGGGCAAGGCAAATCCAGGTCATCATAGCGGCTAGAAATTTTGCTGGGGCATCTAGAAATTTGAATTTGGCTCCTAACATTCCAGGATCAGTGTCTGATTTACGTACACTATTTCCTTGCTCCTAAATATTTTTACCTGGCTTCTAGATTCTAAACAAATTTGTCATCCATTTTATCTAAAGTTTCTTAATGTTGTGAGGAGCGCGCGGGCCGAATGGTTTCGAGTCCTGTCAACAAGGAGGGCAGCGGTTCGAATCCTCGGTATGGCTTATGTTGTTTTTCTGTTGGGGGTAAAATAAACAAACATAGCCAGCACATGACGTGGCGAAAGCTGTGGCAAAGCGGTCTGTAGTCCTCAGCCTTCAAAACCCCTCGACTACCCCAGCAATGGGAAAAATGTTGTATGAGTTTTTTGTTGTTGTTTTTTTTCCCTATATGTTGTTCGTCCATTATAATAGATGAGTCATCATGGTTAATACCGCACTGGGTCAGTGATCTCTTTAGTGTGTCCTTGTACCTTTCCCGCTGCCCACTGATTGCTCTCTTGCCATTTTGGAAAGAGGAGCTCTTTTGGTATAAGTTGATCTGACATGCGTACCACATGGCCAACCCATCTCAGCTGTGCTGCAGATATAATTCTATCTATACTGGACATGCCCGATCACGCTAACACATCTGTATTTCCCACCATGTCCTGCCATCTAATCATCAGCAGTTTTCGCAGACAGTGCATGTGGAAGTGGTTTAATTTCCTGGCATGGTGACTATAGACGGTCTAGATTTCACGTGCATATAAGAGGGTAGGTAGAACAATTGCAGCATAGATCTTTTTTTTTGTTTGAGTCTTGATCCCTCGCCTATCCCACACCTTAGTATGAAGTCTACCAAATGCCGAACTTGCTCTAGCTATTTTTATATTCACCTCCTCATCTATGTGAATAACTTGGGATAAAGTACTGCTAAGGTACGTGGATTTGTTAACATTTTTAAACAGTGGCTGTGTACTTTGATTGAAAGCTCAAAACAGGCAATATCTGGAGCCAGTTGATAAAGGACCTCTGTTTTTGTAATAGAGATAGTGACGCCAAAGTTTTCAGAAACTGTGGCAAACCGATCCATACATTCTTGCATGTCAACCTCCATATTGGAATTTAAGGCATAGTCACCCACATAAAGAAAATCATGTATGGTTACCTTGTGGTTTTTGGTTTTGGCCTTGAACCTTCTTAGATTCAATAGCCCGTCATCAGTGTGGTATGGAAGCCCAACTCCAACTTGCAATCACTGTAGGCATTTCACAGCATGGCAGAAAACAACATACTAAAAAGAGCCGAGACCAGCACACAGCCCTGCTTCACACTGTTAGTAACACTAAAGGGGGCAGATTAGTTTCCCTGATCAATAACATGCCATCATGAAATTGTTGCACCATTGCAACAAATGTTGCAGGGCACCCAAACTTGACCATAACTCTCCATAGACCGTTGTACTAAAGGTGAAAGTTTCTATATAATGAGGTTACAGATAGCCAGCCTTATGCTCAATTCTACTTAATTGTCTCTTATATCAGGCCTTGTAGGTTCCTCATCATCAGCTTAGTCAGTCCGGAGACAGAGGTTGAAGTCGTCTAATCATGTCAACCACTGTTCTCTGTTTTCAGCAGATCTCTTCTCAGTTAAAGTCTACACTGAAATGTTTTTGCAGACCTGTGTGATGTAATTGTTTTTTGGTTAATTGTTCTGTTGCTAAGAATCGACTTCACTGCACTCAGGGTATACCCGTAGATCCTCAGTCTCTCTGAGTAAATGGCAAAGGGTATGGGTACTGATGGTTCGTGCAGCTCATTAGTTGTACACATTTCTGCTCCATCTTGTCTTGCATCCCAGTTTGCTTGAACCTCGTTAGATATCAAAGAGGAGGTAATTAATAACTTCATAATGTCACTCTCACCTATATTTGGTATACCTGTAAAACATGCCTGTGAAGCCAGGATGTCAGCTCCTTCGTTTTCTGAACCTCTAAATGACCAGAGAAGTAGATCCACAACATTCATTCATTCATTCACCTTATTGCTCCAATGTGAAATAAATGCCACCACTGAAGCTGGCCTCTTTTAAAGTAAGCCTTTTTCCAAGCGTTTGCAATCATTCACCATTTCTATTTGACATGAACCATATGTTTTAGCTGCAGCTCATCTCTTTAAAAGAAGCCTGTATCTGAACGTTTTGCAGTGACTTATTATAATGGCAATGTTTCTTACATGATAAGGTTGCTCGCCCAAGCACAACCCGCTTTAATCACATTTTATGATTTGCTAGAAAGTTTACAGTGTCCAAATAAAGAAACTCGCTTGGTACGGTCACATATCGAGATCAAATGGTCTTGCAAATACAATCCTCCATGGTAAGGTGCAAGGCAGACGATGAAGAGGCCGGCTCAAAAAGAGGTGGGAGGACAAAATAAAAGAATGGACCAATCTCCGACCAGTACAGGCACAGGCAGCGGCCGTTGACAGAGAAGGGTGGCGTGGGGTTGTGAGGATGTCTTCATGTGTGCCCCAACAATCTCATCGGTTACGGGATAACCTGACATGACATGCAACTTACAATTGTTCATATTACATTTCAGGAATTGGACAAGACTTTGCCAGTCATCAAACCTGACTTTTCACAATTTGAAACATCGCCAGTGAGAGGAATTCGCCACATGTGGATAGGCCATGCATCTTCACTTGTTCAGTTTGATGGCATTACATTACTCACTGACCCAATCTTCAGTGTCCGTTGCTCACCTTCACAGCGATTTGGTCCAAAGAGGTACAGACCACCAGCCTGTGCAGTACAAGACTTGCCAAAAGTTGACTGTGTTGTTATCAGTCATAGCCATTATGATCACCTTGACCACAGCAGTGTGGTTCAACTGAATCAGAGGTTTGTTATGAGAGCTCTTCATGTGTTCATTTTAAATCTTTTTCAGTTTGAGCTAATTTTGTAGACTTGTGTCATTCCGTGTTCTCAAAATTGGTGAAATTCTGTGTCAAAGTTTTAATATAAATCAAATAAATTAATATTGAACAAAATTGACTAAAATTTATGATCTAAACATTGTAGGACACACACATTAAACTTTCTAAGACATGAAGAGTTCATAATAAAGATTATATATTTGTATGAAGTGTTGGTTTGTTGCAATTGCCCACAATAAGTAGGTTACTCTTTTGTGTGCCCTGAAAAGGACGTTAAGTGGCAGGTTGCAGTAGGTTTCCTCACATTCTGACCCTGCTGATGAAGGTGGACCGGGATCCTCCAGGCGGTTGTGCGAAGCTTGGCTTCATCTGCGTGTCAATGACTACTACCTTGATCACATCAATCCCTCACCTCGTTAGCCACCCTGCATGAAAACAGTGTGTTTCCAGGTAGGGCTACTAGGAAGCCGAGGTAAGGGTCTTGGCCAGTATGTTTTGCCTGATCCTGACTAACATGTCTGATCAATATATTTTGCCTGACCAGACATTAGTCTTCCTCCCCATATAAAGTGTTAAATTGCATTAATGCAAGGTAGAAATTTTAGATGAAACATGTTGGTATTCGCTATGTTTTGTTTTTCGTCAATATATCTGTCAATTTCTTTACACATACCTTTCATATTATGTGTCCCGTTCAAAGCCTGAATTGGACATGTGTTGAATATCCATGATTAATCCAGATGCGTGATCATGGGACTGATCAAATAGTAAATCATTTCTCAGGCCTTGACATTCATCATGATAAATGTGTAGACTTTCAAAGGTCATGACATGTGCAGATGCATATATATCAGAAAGAGCTTTAAAGTTTAACTTTAAATGGGCATGCGTGAAAGCAACCATTGTCTTTAGTCGTAGAAGAAAATATGAAATTACACAAACTAAATCACGAAATGCAGAGGTTGTTTTTGGACGTAGTGGGACACAACTTGTATTTTTTGACAGCCGATTTCGGTGCCTACGAGCTGGAAAGGGTTAAGAAGAATGAGAAAGGTAATTGAGACTATGGCTTTAGCTGACGCTGTTGTCTGACCTATTTAATCATGGCAGTCATTGTGTCATGGTTAGGTGGTTTGTTAAGAGCAGCATAGATGACGCCTAACAGGCTGTGGGTCTACTTTGCTCTAGTGTTTGATTCTATTAAGGTGGACTCGCATATCGGTTAACCACCCTCTGCAACACTTGCCCCAATGCAGGGAAGTGATTATCTGCTTAAGCCTAGCCAGCTAAGCAGGAAATCTTCCTCCTGGCAACATCCAGCTCGCGCATATGCCCTTGTAGAAGTACAGGTCGACTAAAACCTAAAGCTAAGATTAAGTCATTGTATCAGACTCTTAAACTAGGCACTCTCAAACTAAGGTACAGATGGGTTGGCTGTTGCATGGGGGGGGGGGGGGGGGGGGTGTTTGTATTTTGTCTCTATTTTGATTCCTACAAAGCATAGGGGTGGGAGGTGCTACTATAGCTGAGAAGTAGGACACTTGCTTATCAAGAAGCTAAATGGTGAATGTTGAAATTTTTAAGCATCCTGTAGTCTCAATGGTGCTGAGATCAGATGCCTACTGTATGTGCGCACAAGCACAAGTCTTGCAAGAGCTAGAAGGGGAGCAAAGAATAAAGCTGCCAAGTATGTTGTAAGAGGCCACTAAGGAGGGTTGTGCATGAGGCTGGCTACCTCATCCTGTTGAATTTTTAGACCAAAAAAAATGTAATTCAACAAATATGAGACTAAGTTAAAACATACAACTATTAAAACACCAAGAAGGTACCTGTCAAGAGGGCTAATGATGTGGCACAGAGAAGATAACTTCGAAGAATCTGCTTCGCTGATGTATCAGTTATCTTCTAGAAGGTATTTCAGATTTTGTATCTGGAACTTTTGTACAAAGTGCGATCAGGGGTAGGCTGCACACTTGGCAGTGAAATTAGATATTGCATGATGAATAATCTGTTTTTGGCCAGAAAAAGTGGAAAGACGTGGAGAGGATGAAACCGAGCAAAGAGGGAGTGCTGCTGTCCATAATGAAAGTGTGCACTGAGAGTATGTATATTTCACTAACTCTCACAGGGAAGTGATGGGTCTCTCATCTCATTATGTTTTTTCCATAATCCTATTGACTTATGCTTCAACAAATGACTGAAATCAGGCTTTCCAAAAAGTTGGTTAGAGGAGCCAAAGGCAGTGTAGGACCTATGTTTTAACAAGGGAAGTGGCAGTGGTAGTTACTTTGTTACTTGTATAGTATATGTACCAAATAACAGAAAAGTAATGGACACTAGGATTGAACCCCCAACCCCCAGGTATTAAATGCACCTCGTTGCAGGTCAAATGTTGCTGCTTATTTATTTACACATTTTCTAATCTTGGAGTTACATCTTCCTGTTGCCTTACCTGTATAATTTTCTTTGATAGATTTGGAGATGAACTTAGATGGTATGTGCCGATGGGTCTCAAGAGATGGATGAAGGACTGCAGATGCAACAATGTGGTTGAGTTGTCTTGGTGGCAGGAGCATATGCACAGCGACGATTCTGGTGTGAAGTTTATCAGCACACCTTGTCAGCACTGGTCTAAACGTACTCTTCTAGACAACAACAAGGTTTGTCAAGTGATTATGGTTTGTTCAGTAGGATAGCATGGGCTGGCAACCTCACCATGTAAGAACCATTGCTATGAAACTGCACTGCAATTGACTGGAATGAGGATTTCAAAATTACTGGTTAGTGTAAGCCAAATGCAATGATGGAACTAAGTTTCAGTAAATGGAGCAGTATGATTTCAGTGCTCGAGGTAAGGTGTTCGCTTCATGAACCAGAAGTCATGGGTTCAAATCACGGTGGAGACTGAAATTTCTTCACGTGTATCTTTTGGTAAAAATTTCCCGGATCTCTGGATTCTGGATAATAGAGACCGGACTCCCATGTTCAGTGTCGATCACGTTAAAAATCCCTTGGCAATTAGAAATAAAAAAGAGTAAGCTTAACTGTCACTGCCTGAACAAAATTCAAAAATATTTTGGACCTCTGGACACAATTATTTTCTCATGTAAAACTCAAACACATCATCGCTTAGTTGCGATCTGTTTATCTTCAATAAAAGTTCCCCGAAATAACATATATCATATACCAAACTTTTCACAATTGCATCCCAGAATTAAATGGAATACATATATTTTGCAAATGGGGGTAAACATTTGTGTATGATGGAGTATAGTTGCATAATCGTTTTTATTTTTAAAAATTATGAAAAAAATTGTTCCCCTCATCATCACATTATGCAGCTCTAAACCAATACATGAATAACATAATGACTTTTTATGGGCGGTAATTCACAAGGGACGATTGTCTGAAAGTTACACCTAATTTGGTGTAGTTGTTTTCACAGAATTCATATTTTACTGAAGGCCCGTGAAGTTGATATCGTGCTAAAAAAATAAAAGCACCTGTCAACATCAGCGTGAGTGTTTACAATTTACGCAAAAAGAATGCTCCTGCTGTATTCAATATATATTTATACACACTAGTATGGCTGTGGAGGATCTTGAACCTTTACTTAATTTGTGAATTGTTACTACCATTGCTTGAGACAAAAGAGGGCACTGCCCCCTCATTAGTAGATTTAGTTTCACTTTCATCACTAGATGTAAAACTAAGACTAGATAAAGAAATTGAAATATCGCTATCAGAACGATGGACATCTTCATCATCACTATCGTTGGCAAAAATATAATCTGACTATTACCGAGGTTGTATTGTGAAAACTATTTGGACTGAAGGTGCAAGAGCTAGATTCAAAGCTGCCCTCTGAAAAAAATGTTGTTTCTAAGTACGAAAATAAACATTTTCTCAACAAAACACACACACTAAATCTTCCAGAAAGAAAAGTACAAAATCTTGACTTCCATCAATAACCAAAATAAAACATTTAGAAGAACTAGAAATAGGAAAAAATTTGATTTTGTGAAAACAGTCGCAAAAGCCGATATATCGGTTCCTGGGTTTTCGGAAAAATCTTATGGCCGATGTATCGACTCACAGGTGTGAATGAGTTAATAGCCATTTCTGAAAAATTAGCAAAAAATTGAAATCACACCATCTGATTAGAATGCCATTATCGGAAAATTGTGACATCACATACCCTGGATCTTTGGTTGTAATTTTGTTGTCCTAACCAAGGAGAGTTCGTTACTATGCAACAATGGCCAGCATAATTGTTAAACGGGCAAATTCTGTTGAATCAACTCACCATTGCGATTTCCAGCAAAGTGAATAAGATGCTGCCAGCTGAAAAGACCCTGGTCCACCCTCATCAGCATGCTCGGGATATGAGGAAAGCTACTTCAACCAGCCACTTAACGCCCTTTTCAGGGCGCACAACAAAGTAACCTACTCATTGTGGGCATTCGCAAACAACAATCTCCCCTGATTGAGAACAGAATTATCTACCTATGCTTACAACCTGATATTGAGTGGGCCTTTACTGGGTTGTAAACCTATTCTGGTTGCAACAAAGAGGCCAATATCAGTGGTGGCCTCCTGCTGTTTTTGAAGCAATAGAAAGGAAGATGGTGTAGTTAGATATCATTTCAATGATCATATCATTTTTCTCTTGTGGGTCAGGCATTGTGGACCAGCTGGTGTGTGAAAGGCCCAAACCACAGTTTTTATTTTGCTGGAGATACAGGATACTGTGCTGCTTTCAAGCAGATAGGCAGATGTCATGGACCATTCACCCTGGCGACAATACCTATTGGGGCATATCATCCAAGGTAGGTAGCATAGTTTGTATTAACCTTTTGTTGTTCGAATGGTGTGAGATTGCGAAGATTTGACTCCATTCCAGTGTCGTTGCATGCCACAGGCTCTAGGGTCATCGCTTTATCCCATATAAATTACCGGGTTTATTCCATAGAAACGGCTGAACATACAGCTCTTTTGATCGTAGAGAGTTCCAACTTCTGCCGTGTATGGATAGAAGAAAACAATGGCGACTTAAAAATTTGTTTTAGATTTTGGAAAGGATTTTGCCATTTGTTTGCTTGGATTTGAAGATTCACCCATAATTGAGAATGGGGGACGTTTTTTGCAACTGATTTTTCTGAGGTAGATCTAATTAGTTTATGCAGATGCAATAATTACGTCTTTAGTCGAAGTGACAGGCATAGCCATTATGGTAAACATCAATATTAGTAAGTATGTTTCTTGTCAAATTTTTATTTTTTCTTAACTGGGGATGCTGCTACCGGGTGAGTCTATATGTTTGTGCTATTTTTCACTACTATCACCTTCATCTTCTTGTATCTCAGAAACTAACATACACACAATAACAAAAACAAGTTCTTTATTAATATATCTTTCTAGACACACACACAAAAACAAGAAAAGGAGGAAAAAAGAGATTAGAGTTTCTCAAAATCAACAACCATGTCGTGACCTAACGTGCTGAAAAATTATACAGATACAGGAAATAGATGTAATTTTGTAATCTAGTAAGCATACGGTTAGGCCCATTGCAGACTTATACATGTCAACTTTTACCAAATAAATTATGTACTGTAATCCTGGTGTTCATTCAGGCATGTTATGTGCTCTAGGCCAGGTAATCAAATGTCGTTTGAACTAATCTCTATCTTTTGCCCTCAAGTGCCATGCTCGACCAAGGTTTTGTCGCAGGTCATCTCTCCATCTCATTGGTGAACGTCCAGGGCTATGATTAAAGGTGTAGGGCCACTATGATGTCACTTTACATGTCCATCTATTGTTAAGCATGCGTACCACATGGCCTGCCCACCTGTACTTTGTTATCAACGTTGTATCTATGACGTCACTGAAGCAGGTTTGACTCCTGATGGTGATGTTGCGGATGTGGTCTCGTAATAAAAGTGACAATGTTCTACGCTCCATCGCTCGTTGAGTAGCTTGGAGCTGCACTATGTCACTTTTCCATAGGTTCCACACCTTGCAGCCATGTCATGGCTGGAATGACCAAGTTCTTAAATGTGTGAGCTCTCACTTTGTTGTTTTTCATTTATGAAAGTATGGTCTTGATGTGGTTGAAGCTGAACCACCCTGCTGCTATCCTTTATGAGATCTATTTATGTAAGTTATGAGCATTCGTAATTTCTTGACCCAAGTAAACGTATGAATTCATATTTTTTATGGAATCAGTTCCAAGACGCATTTTCTTGCAGCGACAGAAACTGTTCAACATATTTTGGGTCTTTAGTCTATTTATTTTTAGACCAACTGCCTCGCTTGAGCTGTTGAGCTCATTTAGGCATTGCTCAGCTCCCTTGATGCTATGGCTGATGATGACTATGTCATCCGCAAACCGGAGGTGATTGAGCATTTCTCCATCTATGGTAATACCTCTATCATCCCAATTTAGTGTGCTGAAGACTTCCTCAAGGGCTGCCGTGAAAAGTTTGGGAGAGATTGTATCACTCTGTCGTATGCCACTTTCAATTTGTATGTCGATTGGCCGGTAAAAAATAAACAGTACCATAAGGAAAACATCTGTGGTTGGATATAGGAAAAAATCTGTGGTTGGATATAGGAACTCTTTATTTGGGAGGAAATAATAAGACCAGTGCACTTCCATGCATAAAGAGGCCACAGAAATAGGGACTGAGAATAATTAAGAGAAAAAAAACAAAGATTACGTGAAAATATGTGCAACTACTGACAATCAGATTGTGTTGGGGAGATCACTAAGCTGTATATAGTCAGTGCTCATTTACACAATAATGAACTATTTGTTGAACGTGGGTTCTGATGGACTTGAATGTGTGCTGAAACACAATTGGAAGTCGCTTGTATTTAATCAGACCAGCATACTTGGCCTCAATGACGGGTGTCATATCCTTCATTCTTGCTTCAAACCAGTCCTCTGTTTAACAGTTCTCCTTCCGAAGGTAGCAAGTGCAGTGCTATAGATGACATTTTAGAGATGTTTCCAAATCTCTGTAACAGCATAGCTCCTCTGTAAGATATTATTCTTCTTCTTCGTACGCTGTCAGACGTCAACCTGTAAGATATTGAGATGGTGTATGCCATTCAATGTCAGCATCATCTCTTCAGTTTCATTCCACTCTTGTTTGTCTGGTTTTTTTCAAAAAGTTCCACATTAGTTAACCTTATTACATAATTTCAGTCCTTCTATTTTGTGCATGCACCCATTTATGAAAGCTAATTCTTTTTTGTTGGTCTAGTATCTATACTATATTTCTGAAAGCTATATATATTTTTGTCTGGAAACACCATAACTCGGGAATGGAAAAACATGTAGATCTGAAATTGCTACTGAACATGCTATGGATCATTTGTAGATTAACACAACTTCAACTTAAAGTCACTATGTTATTCCCTTAGCAAGTTATGGGCATATGAATATATATATTATTTAACGACAAATAGCAAAATGGTGACATTTACTTGGCCAATTTGCACATGTGTGAGATACAATGTGACCTTCAAATTGGTTGATGTCAACAGTACCAATAGGGCACATACGTAAGCTATGAATTCAGATATACCGAAGTCGAATTAGTAAATGAATTAGTAAACGTATTGTTCTTCAATATTAAGATGTAAGTTTTTAATTGTTTCTTCAAAACATAATTTGTATTTAAAGTATTGCAGACTTATTAGGTAATTGGACAGGTTGAGTGAGGTAGAACAGGTGGGGGTGGATGGTTAGGGTGAAGTAGAGATAAGCAGATTGAGGGGGAAAAGATCAGCAGATTAAGAAGGGAAGAAATTGGCCAAATGATGGATGGGATGAGGGGCGAAGAGATGGCGAGTTAGAGGGCGGTTTGGAGTGCAATGGAGATATGATGAAGGGGAGGTTTTCAACAAATAACTGCGAGCGTACTTCCATGATTATCCTGGACAATGCCTGGTACCCCTGCTAATTATGTGTATTTGTTATTTAATCCCTCTAGCACACTTTCTAAAAAAAAAACCTACTAGCTTTACACTGTTTATTCCCTTATGTGGTCAACTGAAAGAGTATAGTGGGACATAAAGGTCACTTGTGTCTACAGTTGCCACACAGTTTATATATTAGGCCTTATTTTATCCCCGATTAAAAAATAATAATACACTGTCAGAAGTTGATATTCAAACCATTTGGCCACCTGCTCTTCTCACTTGTACACTAATGATTTATATTCTGTACCCAGGTCCATTCTGGCCCCTCAGCACGTAGATCCAGTACAGGCTATTGACATTCACAGTGATATTTGCTCAGATCAGTCTATTGGAATCCACTGGGGCACGTTTGCTCTCGGCAGAGAGGTAAATAAACTTAAAAGAATGAAACTGCACTGTCGTTAATGTCACTCCCCGTTTGGACCCGTATGCCCCTTACTGGGGAAGAAGAAAGACCAGGATAAGGTCACACATTCTGATAGGGGTGAAGATGCTGTGAATGAGATTACAGCAGTCAGCCGCTCACAGCTGACAACATGCATCAGGGTCAGCGAATCAGAGCTGTCCACGAACCTATTCCACTTCTAAGAGGCAACCCTGGAAACAGGCTGTGTCTGTGCAGCCTTGCTGAGAGATAAAGGTATTAAATAGGAAAAATGGGGAACTGAGATGCTAGTCTGCTCAGGCACAACATACTGACCAGGATGTCATGTCAGGGTCAGGCACCATTTAATGTTACCTGAAAACAGGTCATTTTCAAGGCAGTCTGACTAATGAGATGTGGATCAACATGATCCCTGAAGTAGTGAACATCACGCAGATGAAGCCAAACGAAGCACAACCGCGTCGAGGGCTATGGTCCACCTTCATCAGCACGATTGGAATGTGATGTAAGCTTCTACAACCTGCCACTTGACACCCTTTTCAGTACACATAAAAGAGTAAACTTACTCATTGTGGACATTAAAGAACAATAAATACGAAAGACACTCTCAGGAAGAATAAAAACTGTCAGTGGCCATCACGTCTAAGGAGCAAACTCCTTCTACTTCACCCAGTCTACAACCATCCTTCGTACAGTTCCCCAGCTATGATTTTCATTTTGACTTTTTTAGGATCTATGGCATACATTTGCTTTATTGGAACCAGAATGGGAAGAGAAAATTCAGCAAACCAAAGTTTCATCGGTTCAAAATAGAAACCTGTGGAGATCATCCACTCAGCCTTATTCTGCAATGGGATTCAAAGAGGTTAAGTCAAATCCTCATAGCAGATACTATCATAAAGGATAAAGTGTTTGATCAGGGGTTCTAAACCTGTGAGGAATGTCTTCCCATGGTGGAATTTTAGGGTTTCAGCGAGTACATTTTTATTCAGTTTAGTTTGTTAAGTTATTGTTGATTGTGAATGCTCACAATGAGTAGATTACTCTTTTGTGTGCCGTGAAAAGGAAGTTGAGTGGTGGTTTGAAGTAGCTTTCCTCACATCCCGAGTGTGCTGATGAAGGTGGACTGGGATCATCCAGGCGATTGTGCTCTGATTGGCTTCATCTGCGTGTCACTCACAACTAAGGGGATCACGTGGACCCCTTACCTCGTTAGTCAGGCTGCCATGAAAACAGCCCGTTTCCAGTGAGGGCTACTAGGAAGCCGAGATGAGGATCTTGACTAGTATGTTTTACCTGACCCTGACTTGTATGTCCCATCAGCATATTTTGCCTGACCAAACGTTAGTCTTCCTTCCCAGTTTGTTAAGTAATTAGTTATGAATATTAACCTTCTTGTTTCCATCTTATTTTATTACATCACAAACGTTTAAACATACCCATTTTTGGGGACACCAGATGGCTTTGAAATCTCCTAAATTGTCACAAAGCACTGATAGCGTTCTCAACCAGATTGGCATATCTGGTAGTTTCCACTACAAACGTATTTATAACATCTACATAAACAATCTAGACAGATCTACTTTAGATAAGTTTAGAAAATAGGCTGAGTATACAGAGACAATGCCGCAGACAAATTTTGTTCACCAATTGTTCAGTAAAGGTTAAAAAAAACTACTTTTATTCAAGTTTTAAAATTCATCAACATTTTCGGTTACTATTAAATTTGTAAACGTTGTAAAGGTAATCCAAGTAAATGTATATGTATTAACATAGACAAAACAGAAGAATGTCAATATCTTATGCATATTATTTGGAATGCACGTTTTGAGTCAGATAATCTTGGAAAAGGGGGAATGATATATTGATATATAGTGAAAAGGGAACATGGGGCAAAAAAGATTGAAAATCCCTGTGTTAGAGACTTAACTACTCTAAGTTTTTAGATATTCCAAATTATGGAAGTAGACCCACAGGAAACAAAACCGCTCCCACGTTGGAATTACAAACGAGCCGACTGGGACAGATTTGCAAGCCTGACAGATGGGCTGTGTGAAACCATCAACACACGGAACAACAAAATGAAGCCCATGGTGGAAAGCCTAAGCAAAGCAATAATGCAAGTTGCCATTGAAACCATCCCACGAGGGGCAAGGAAAAATTATAAGCCCTATTGGAATGATGAATTGCAGAAAGCGGAAGACGCAGTGACAAATGCTAGGAACATGGCAGAGCGAGAACAAACTATGGAGGCAAATATCGCCCTCAAAGCCACCATGGCGAAATACAAATACACTCTAACCCAAACAGCAAGAGAAAGCTGGAAAAACAAAACAGAAAGCCTCAATTTAGACAAAGAAGGGAACAAACTATGGAAGCTAGTCAGAGCTATGAATGATGAAACTCCATCAAACAAACAAATTACCATCAAGCAGGGCGAAAACTTGCTCACTGGAAAAAAAGCAGCAAACGCCTTTGTTGAACATTATGCCAGAGCAAACCACATTGATGTCCCTGCAGATAGGCATACAGACATTAGTGAAGAGCAAAAGGGGCACGACAACATCAATATGACACCAGAAGAGCATATGATGGCAAAATTAACAATGAACGAAATAGAAGAGGCCATGAGAACATTAAAGAAAAGGAAATCTCCCGGAAAAGACGGGATAACAAACGAAATGCTGATGGGGCTGGGCCAAACAGCAAAGAGGAAACTACTATCAGTCCTGAACCAAAGCTGGAAAAGGGGTATTGTACCCCAGGCATGGAAAGACGCAGTACTTGTACCAGTACCAAAGAAAGGAAAAGACAAAACAGATCCAAATGGATACAGGCCTATCAGCCTACTGAACTGCGTAGGCAAACTGATGGAACGCATGATAAACACCAGACTGATGTGGCATCTGGAAGAAAAACACATACTAATTACACAGCAAGCAGGCTTTAGACAGCACAGATCCACTGAGGATCAGGTCATCCTCATAGCCCAGGAAATAGAAGATGCCTACCAGGAGCAAAAACACACAGTAGCGGTTTGGGTGGACTTAGAAAAGGCATTTGACAAAGTCAGAGTCAAGCTCAGAAGAAGTGAAGTTTGTGGGAAAATGTACAAATGGATCAGTCACTACCTCAAAAACAGAACGGCTAGAGTTCAAGTACAAGGGCAGATGAGCAAAAAGGTAACACTTGAGCAGGGAGTACCCCAAGGGGGAGTACTGTCATCAACACTCTTCCTGGTGTATATAAATAGCATAACAGAGAATATACCAAGAAGAGTCCATAGCTCAATGTTTGCAGACGATCTGGCTATGTGGACCTCTGAAAAGAATCTCACCATAGCAAGAAATCGGATGCAGCAGGCCCTAACATCGCTGGAAGAGTGGGCGAACTCATGGCTGGTCAAAATAAACAAGGAAAAAACGACATGTACAATATTCCCTCTATCAAACAAACCCTAAAATACCAAATTAAGTCTAAACAGCAAATACCTGCAGCCAAACGACAACCCAAACTACCTGGGAGTCAATTTGATCGGCGCATGACATGGAAAAGTAAGATTGAGAGAAACCGAATGAGAGCCAGAGAAAGAATGGCAATAATGAGGAAACTTGCTGGCACAAGCTGTGGAGCAGACGAAAGTATACTAAAGAAACTGTACACTGGAAGAGTGAGACCAGTTCTCGAGTATGGCATTGCGGCATGGACAACAGCAGCAAAGGCGAACTTCGATAAAATTAGCAAATTCCAAAACCAAGCCATGAGAGTTATAACAGGAGGCATGAAGTCAATGCCAATTGTAGAGCTTGAATAGATTACAAAACTGCAATCGATGACCCACAGAAGAGACTGCAGAGCCCAGCAGCAATCAGAGAAACTCAGAAGACTAACTGACCATCCAATGCACCAGAGACTAAACAATTTCGGAAATGGGAAACTAAAGCGGAGAAACTTTGCAGAAATAGCCAAAGCAAAGATGCACGAAGACCCCATGAACGCACTAACAATACCAAAGCCCATCCCTACAGCACGAAAACCTACCTGGAGGCAGCATATATTTCCAGAGGTGGTAGAAAATATACCAGGTATTGGAAACAAAAACTGCCAGACTGAAAAAGAAAGAAGAGATACTACCCTGAGCTACATAACGAAAAACTACCCAAGCATGGACTGGACCCATGCATACACCGACGGTTCTGTAACAAACACAACACAGAACGGAGGGGCAGGAGCACTTCTGAACCTACCAAATGGCAGAAAAATAACACTGTCATTCGCTACTGGAAAATACACAAGCAATTTCAGAGCGGAGGCACTGAGGGCGGCAGTGGAAGAAATGGTGACAGGTAAAAGGAATGAAAGCCATATAGTCCTGCTTACAGATGCCCTGGCCGTAGTCACAGCACTAAAAAGCCAGAAAAATACTGAACTTAATGATTTAAGAGCAGTACTCTGTCAACTATGCCTGCAGTCCGCACCAAAAAGGGTAGTGGTACAGTGGGTTCCATCCCACTGCAACATCCAAGGCAACGAGGAGGTAGACAGACTGGCAAAAGAAGGTGCAAGACTACCACAACCAGATACTAGTATGACATACGAAGAGTCAAAATGGCTTATTAGAGCTATATACATGACCAAATGGGAAACCGAACATACTGGCTACACAAAAAACGATGCCTATTACCAGTTGAACAGAAGAGAGCAGGTCTTTGTCTTCAGACTTCGCACTGGCCACAATAGACTGAGGTATCATCTATTCAACAAATTGAAGATAGGTAGCACTGACGAATGCCCGTGCGGTACCGAGAAAATGACCGCTGAGCATTTGCTGCAAAAGTGCCCGACATACGAAGATCAGAGAGAGCAGATGTGGCCATCACCAGTGGCAACACTAGACAAGCTCTATGGCAGTGTCGACAGCCTCAAGATGGCCTCTGCTTTTTTTGAAAAAATAAAGGTTGATGTCTGACTGCTTACGATGAAGAAGAAGAAGATATTCCTGTCTTATCAAACATGATGACAAGCTCACATTTTCCTCGCTTTTAAAAATGTAAATCTCACTGCTCTGTCATTTTCTTTCTTTACTTCTACCTGTTTTATTCTCTTTTCTGAGTTTGGAAATGCAAGGTTGAGAGTAAGGGAACTTGTTACCTCACGCCATTAAGCTAAAGATCTAGAACAGTTATGTTAAGACACTAAATCTGCTATGGCAAAATATGCTACCTTTGCTTTTGCAGTATTTTATTTAATTTTGTGTACCTAGTTGCCATGTGAACTTACTTACTTGTTGTTGCCGGTGTTGAATGTTCACGGGATCCAGATGCTGAGCAGTGCATGAGTTGCAGTGTCAAGGCCAGCGAACCAGAGCTGCCAAGATCCTACTAAACCTCCACGTGGTGATCCCGAATAACAGCCTGCAACAGAGCAGATAGGTTAAGGAGAAGGAATCAAAGAGGAAAGGCTAACCCAGTACTCAAAAATACCTGCTGAAGTAGCGAATTTGTCAGACCGCAAGGTGCGAATATCACAGTCAGACAATGATTTACGACACAGCGCATTCAGTTCTCTGTGCAACATCCTGCTGCTTGCAGAGCCCTTTTCAGGACTTGA
This sequence comes from Ariolimax columbianus, assembly GCA_036924085.1. Classification (NCBI taxonomy): domain Eukaryota; kingdom Metazoa; phylum Mollusca; class Gastropoda; order Stylommatophora; family Arionidae; genus Ariolimax; species Ariolimax columbianus. The sequence goes on from JAVGWX010000009.1 coordinate 48,588,004, forward strand.
TGACGGCAGTTTGAAGAAGAGGATGAAAAAGAAGGCTGACAATGAGTAACTGTACTCTTTTGTGTGCCCTGAAAAGGGTGGAAAGGGGTGGGTTGCAATACCTTTCCTCACATCCCGAGTGTGAGGATGAAGTTGGATCGTGGTCCTCCATGCAGTTGTGCTTTGGTTGGCTTCATCTGTATGTTGCTCACTACTATGAGGATCATATCGATCCCTTACATTGTTAATCAGACTGCCATAAAATAGATTGTTTCCAGGGAGAACTATGAGGAAATGAGGTAAGGGTCTTGGCCAGTATATTTTGCTGACTCTGACTAACTCATCTGATCAGTATGTTTAGTACCTTAAGTTTCCTCACCCCAAACTTAAAACTGACTTAGTCATCCCTCTTGTTCACCTTGCGAGTGTACAGGTCTGTTTGTATATTCTTACAATCGAGCGTGCTGACAAAAATGGGAATGGCCTGTTGTGCCTTTGTATGATGGAGGGGGACACATTTTCGCCTTCATGTTTGTTATTGGGAAGAAATGTTGTTTTTTTCAATTGCCTAGGGGGGACACAGTGGGCTAACGGTTAAATGACACGGCTCATAAGCCGAAGGTGCTGGGTTTGCTGCCCAATCACAGCACTGCCAGCCGCTACCCAGGGGAAGCAAACCCTTAGAAAATGCATGCCGAAGTCGGATAGAAAAATAATGCAGACACCAAAAAAAATTAAAAAATTTCCGCTAAGAGTTCTTTTAGATGCACTATGCGTGCATGGGACCTCCGAGTTTATCGTTCATCTCCAATAGGACTAGGTCACCCTTGAGAACAAGGAATACTTGGAACTTGGTGGTATTCTAACACCTGCCACTTCACATTTTCATTTCTTGATAAGTAAGCACGTTTCCCTATCAGCTATAGCTGTTACCATCTGAATCAAAATTGTCCTTGAAACCTACTTGACCTGCTGCTATTATTAGCATTTATTGTTAGGGGCAACCAATCAGAAAGTAACTATTAGTAGATTCCATGACACCATTAGAAAGTTGCACTGAAGAGTCTCATAACTATCACCCCTGCTGAAGTCGGATGTGTCGGACCGAAAGGTGCAAACATCACATTCAACCTGTAAACTACGAAACCAGACTACATCTTTCTACTTGCAAAGCCCTTATCAGGGTTTGGTAGCGGGAGTTTGAGAACGAACAAAGAAGAAGAAACTTTCACTAGAGTATCTAATAAATCTTTCACAGATTAATCTGTCAGGATTGGTGCAGGAATATGATTTTTGTTATTTCTTCTTCTTCTTCTTCTTCTTTGTATGCTGTCAGACGTCAACTTGTATTTGTTCGAAGAAAGCAGCTGTCATCCTGAGGCTGTCAACACTGCCATAGAGCTTGTCTAGTGTTGCCACTGGTGATGGCCACATATGCTTGCTCTGGTCCTCGTATGTAGGGCAATTTTGCAGCAGATGTTCAGCGGTCACTTTCCGTGTACCACAGGTGCATTCGTCAGTGCCACCTATCTTCAGTTTATTGAATAGGTGATACCTCAGACTGTTGTGGCCTTTGCGGAGTCTGAAGACCACGACCTGCTCTCTTCTGTTCAACTGGTAATAGGCATCATTTTTTTGTGTAGCCGGTATGTTCTGTTTCCCATTTGGCCATGTATCTGGCCTTAATAAGCCTTTTGGATCCTTCGTAGGTCACACTAGAATCTGGTTGTGGTAGTCGTGCACCTTCTTTTGCCAGTCTGTGTGCCTCCTCGTTACCTTGGATGTTATAGTGGGATGGAACCCACTGTACCACTACTCTTTTTGGTGCGGACTGCTGGTATAGTTGACAGAGTACTGCTCTTAAATCATTAAGTTCGAGGGGACGGCGTGGCCTAGTGGTTAAGTGACACGGCTCACAATCAGAAGGTGCTGGGTTCGATCCCCATCACAGCACCGGCCGTTACCCCGGGGAAGAAAACCCTTAGAAAATGCAGAAGGAAGCAGACTCTTTCATAAAATGCATGTTGAAGTCGGATGCACTGGGCCGATATGCGCAAAATAAAAATGCAGTGCAATGCACGCCGCCTTGGGGATTATAGAAATAAGGCGAACGTAAAAAAAAAAAAATCGTTAAGTTCAGTATTTTTCTGGCTTCTTAGTGCTGTAACTATGGCCAGGGCATCTGTAAACAGGACTATCTGGCTTTCATTACTTTCACCTGTCAGTATTGCTTTTACTGCAGCCTTCAGTGCCTTTGCCTCCGCTCTGAAATTGCTTGAGTATTTTCCAGTTGTCACGACAGTGTTATTTTTCTACCATTTGTTAGGCTCAAGAATACCCCTGCCCCTCCGTTCTGTGTTGTGTTTGTTACAGAACCGTCGGTGTATGCATGGGTCCAGTGCATACTTGGGTAGTTTTCCGCTATGTACCTCAGGGTTATGTCTCTTCTTTCTTTTTCAGTCTGGCTGTTCTTGTTTCCAATACCTGGTATATTTTCTACCACCTCCGGAATGATATGTTGCTTCGATGTTGGTTTTTGTACAGTAGGAATGGGCTTTGGTGTTGTTATGGTGTTCATAGAGTCTTCGCTCATCTTTGCTTTGGCTATTTCTGCAAAGTTTCTCCGCTTTAGTTTTCCATTTCCAAATCTATTTATTCTCTGATGCATTGGATGGTCTGTCAGTCTTCTGAATTTCTCTGCTTGCTGTTGGGCTCTGCAGTCTCTTCTGTCAGTCATGGATTGCAGATTTGTAATCTTTTCCAGTTCTTCAATTGGCGTTGACTTCATGCCTTCTGTTATAACTCTCATGGCTTGGTTTTGAAGTTTGCTAATTTTATCAAAGTTCGCCTTTGCTGCTGTTGTCCATGCCGCAATGCCATACTCGAGAACTGGTCTCACTCTTCCAGTGTACAGTTTCTTTAGTATTCTTTCGTCTGCTCCCCAGCTTGTGCCAGCAAGTTTCCTCATTATTGCCATTCTTTGTCTTGCTCTCATTCGGTTTCTTTCGATCTGACTTTTCCATGTCATGCGCCGATCAAATGTGACTCCTAAGTAGTTTGGGTTGTCGTTTGGCCGCATATATTTGCCGCTAAGACTTATTTTGGTGTTCTGTGGTTCATTTGAAAGTGAGAATATTGTACATGTTGTTTTTTCCTTATTTATGTTGACCAGCCATGAGTTCGCCCACTCCTCCAATGATGTTAGGGCCTGCTGCATCCAATTGTTTGCTACGGTGAGATTTTTTTCAGAGGTCCACATAGCCAGATCGTCTGCAAACATAGAGCTGTGGACTCTTCTCTGTGATGTTGTTTATATAGACCAGGAAAAGTGTGGGTGATAGTACTCCCCCTTGGGGTACTCCTTGCTCCAGTGTCACCTTTTTGGTTATCTGCCCTTGTACTTGAACTCTGGCTGTTCTGTTTTCGAGGTAGTGGCTGATCCATCTGTACATTTTTCCAGATACTTCACTTCTTCGTAGCTTGACTTTAAGTCCCTCTTTGCACACCTTGTCAAATGCCTTCTCTAGATCCACCCAAACCGCTACTGTATGCTTTTTCTCTTGGTAAGCATCCTCTATTTCCTGTGCTATGAGAGTGATCTGGTCCTCGGTGGATCTGTGTTGTCTAAATCCTGCTTGCTGTGGAATTAATATGTGTTTTTCTTCCAGGTGCCACATCAGTCTGGTGTTTATCATACGCTCCATCAGTTTACCTACACAGATCAGTAGACTGATGGGCCTGTATCCATTTGGATCTGTTCTATCTTTTTCTTTCTTTGGTACTGGTATAAGTACAGCATCTTTCCATGCCTGCGGTACAATTCCCCTTTTCCAGCTTTGGTTCAGGACTGATAGTAACTTTATCTTTGCTGTTTGGCCCAGCCCCATCAGCATTTCCTTTGTTACCCCATCTTTTCTGGGCGATTTCTTTTTCTTTAAAGTTCTCATGGCCTCATCCATTTCATTCATTGTTAGTTTTGCCATCATGTGCTCCTCTGGTGCCATATTGATGTTGTCGTGTCTATTTTGTTCTTCATTAATGTCTGTATGCCTGTTTCTAGGGACATCAATGTGGTTTGCTCTGGCCTAATGTTCTATAAAGGCGTTTTCTGCTTCTTTTCCGGTAAGCATGTTGTCGCCCCGCGATATGGTAATTTGTTTATTTAATGGTGTTTCGTCATTCATGGCTCTGACTAAATTCCATAGTTTGTTCACTTCTTTATCTAGATTGAGGCTTTCTGTTTTGTTTTTTCAGCTGTCTTTTGTTATTTGGTTCAGTATTCTTTTGTCTTTCGTAGTGATGGCCTTCAGGACGATATTTGCTTCTATAGATTGCTCTCTCTCTCTGCCATGTTCCTAGCATTTGAGACTTCATCCTTTGCTTTCTGCAGCTCATGATTCCAATATGGCTTGTAGTTTTTCCTTGCCCCTCTTGGGATGGTTTCAGTGGCTGCTTGCAGTATTGCTTTGTTTAGGTTTTCTACCATAGGTTTCATATTGTTATTTCGTGTGTTGATAGTTTCACACAGTCCATCTGTCAGCATTGCAAATATGCCCCAGTCGGCTCGTCTATAGTTCCAACATGGCAGCGGTTTTATTTCCTGGGGGCCTACTTTCATATCAATTTCTAGCCTAATTGGCCTGTGGTCGCTACCTACCAATTGGTCGAGCACCTGACGACTTATTTTGTGGTGAATATCTCCCATGGAGAAGGCCAAGTCTGGGGAGGAAGTGGTATGCCATGTTCAAGAATAGAAGCTAGGGCTGTCGTCCGGCCTATTAATAAGATAGAGATTTGTGTCTATCTCCCAGTCTTCCACTACATCCCCTCTGCTGTCTGTATCTGAATATCCCCATCTCTCCGAGTGACTGTTGAAGTCTCCAACCACTAGGCAGCTGGAGTCCTTGATTTCCATACTCGAGAGCGACAGGTCTTTGTTGGGTGGGCCATACAGGTTGAATATACAAGTTTTCGTTTCCTGTGTCATTATGTCAATTTCTACTTGTCCGGTGTGATTTACAGATACTGCGCTATTTTTTGTTATTTGAAAGTACTTTATTGCCTGTCTTAGGACTACATTTTTAGTTCTAGAGATCTCTTCATAATATGATGCTGAAAGGCAAAACAGGACAAACGAAAAGAAGAAAGAAGAAGAAGATTACATACTAGTTATGTATACATTTCTCAGTAAAAAAATTCTACAAAGTAATGTGAATAAATGTTTTTGATTTCACCTTTGCTCCACAGTTTTACCTAGAACCAAGAGAAATGATTAAATCTGAGCTGAGGAAACGAGAGATGTCCCCGGAGTCTTTCATTACTGTTAACCATGGGGAGATCATTGTTGTAGGAGGAGAAATGAACAACAAAAAACATAATCCATGAAGTGAATACACATAGGAAACAGTAAAAAAAACTATACATCTATATTTTACTTATCACTGCAGATGTTCTGTAATATTTGAGTGCTGTTGAGAGTTAAACAACAGTTATTATTTCTTCATAAAAGGATTTTCATTTTCACTCTCAAATAATCACATTTATTCTCCTCATAAACCTTGAGGTCTGTATCATTTTGTTTCATTATCACTCTCTCTCTATTTCTCTCTCTCTCTCTCTCTCTCTCTATTTCTCTCTCTCTCTCTCTCATCTCTCTCTCTCTCTCTCTCTCTCTTTCTTCTCCTCCCATTCACTCAAAGAATTTTATTAATTTGACTTTAACATGAAAGTTTATAAAATCATTTTTAAAAATAATTTAATTACTATTGATCAAAGCTACAACATAAAAAAATATTCAATTATGACTTCAATTCTTACTAAAAATGTAAGATCTTGAGAACAAATTCACAAATATGGTAATAGTTTAAAGTCTATTTGTCAGTTAGATATATTTCTTTATAGTTATCATTCTTCTTCTTCTTCTTCTTATGTCGTCTTAATTTCTACCAGGTTGTAGCAGTGCACTTTCCCCAAACTTGGTTGAACAATGTGTATTTATGTGAAACTCCAGGAGTTTTAGATTCCAGGATGTGTTTTCTATAGTGATAAACAGTTTGTGCAAAGTGCCTAAAATTAGAAAATGTAGATATCGGAAGCTAACAAAAACATATTCCCGGAGGTGTTGATAAATAAACTGGGACTTTGTGGCTGGTTTTGCAGAATGGGGAAAGCATAACGGTTTAAAATTTTAAAAATAAAAATAAAATAGTTATTGTCACAAGGAAAGTAAAATGCTTCTCTATATTTCTAGATTTGCATCATTTATTGGAAAGGATATTCCATCCAAAATCAAGCTCCTTCTCTTAAATTCTTCTTCTGCGTTCGTTCTCAATCTCCCGCTACCAAACCCTGAAAGGGCTTAAGTAGCAGAATGTAGTCCAGAGAACAGAATGCGTTGTGTCGTAATTTACAGCTTGACTGCGATATTTGCACCTTTCGGTCCAACACATCCGACTTCAGCAAGCATTTTTTGAGTACCGGGTTAGCATTCCCTCTTCAATACCTTCTCCTTAGCCAGTCTGCCCTGCTGCAGCCTGTTATCCAGGATCACCGCATGGAGGTGTAGAAGGGTCTTGGCAGCTCTGGTTCGCTGGCCCTGACGCTAGCAGTCAGTTATGGGTTGCTGATCACTGCAGCTCATGCGCTGCTCGGCATCTTGATCCCTATTTCAATCTATGCTTTCTCTGTTCTCCACACTTGCTAATATAACCATTATTTCACATTGCGTTTCAGCAAGTATACACATTGGTCTGACATGCTTCAAAGAAACTGCTATTTATTTGTGAAGGACAGAGTGACTGACAAGCGAGCAGATACTGCTGCATGGCATATCTTGCAAATTCTATCATTAAGCCCATTTAATTTAATGGGCAACATACAAAAAATGTAGGCTTTTTTCTAAATAGACATGATTTATATATTTATAAAACATTCAATGTGCATCAAATGCCATCTTTCAAGATGCTACATATGACCTTGATAAAGTCAGATCGTTGTCAGTTTGTTGATAGTCTATTATGTTACATTTCTTAAAACCTAAGTTTAATTGTCAATAGTCATGCAGTTAATTTAGTCTGGCGTTGAAGATGCAGCAAAGTGAATGAGCTGACAGCCAGCAGCTCATAACTGGCTTTATGCATCAGGGTCAGCGAACCAGAACTAACCAAGACTCTATTCTCCAAGCAACGGCCCTGGAAACAGGCTGCACTAGTGTAGTCTGGCTAAGAGAATAGAGATCGCAGTTGGAAGACAAACCCAGTATCCATAAAAACCAGTGAAAACCGGATGTGTTGAGCCAAAAGGCGCAACTTTGCTGTAACTTTGACACGACGTCCTTTTCAGGATGAATGCCAAAGAAAAGAAGATTTAGTCTACATTTTGCTTTAGTCTGGGACAACTATGACATTAGAATAGAACAGTGACAACTCAACCACCTTAGATTTGAAGAAAAAAAAAACTCATCGCGAAGATGTCCCTAGAAGCAACAGAGATGCTAATATTGCTAGAGTTATCGAGTGCAAATAAAAATAAACATAGGATGCAGGTCAGAAAATTATTTTATTCTGACAACATTTGGGAAAGATGCATTCATAGTGAATATGTGATGTTACATTTTATAAAACTTTTTTCTTTATATAATATATGTACTATCGTTTTTAAGGTTTTAATGTTTGTTAGGGATCTTTGCAATACCTTACTTCTTTCAGTAGTGAGTCCAGGGCATGCATGCAGTCTTCTGCTGTCTTGTTTGGATGGATGCAGTACTGACATTTGCGTTTGTGTGTAAGGTTTAGTTTAAATGCTTATGTAACATAACTCTCTTTAGTGACCTTTTATGACATGCACAGACATACAGTGGCCCAATTCTTTACTCCCCAGTAAGGGACACTGAGATTCACTCAGGGAACATCATAGAGTAATCCACAGTTATACATAAAGAAGTACTGCATAAAGTTGTGTCAGAAGAATGAATTGTTTGTTATCTGCCAAAGTAAAAATGACCAGCAAATGTAAATAATGGAAGAAAACGACTAAAAAGTTATTTTGTATATTTCTTCTTTGCTGTTTGCCAGTTCCTTTTTTTTTTATACAAGGGGGCTTCAAATGAAAACATTAGAAGTGGGAGATAAATTAGAAAACCATGCCTTTGTACTGTAACTTGTTAAACTTGTTGGACAAAGTGTATGTTCACATCATCCTGAGCAGGCTGCGGAAACTGGCCGACAGGGTGTATTCGGAGTCTCAGTGTGGTTTTCGTGCAGATCGCTCCACCTTTGAAATGGATTTTTCACTGAGAACTGCAAGAGAAATGCAGAAAACAACACAAACTACTTTTTCTTGCCTTCATCGACCTTACTTAGGCATTTGACCTGATAAACAGAGAGGGTCTTTTCAAAGTATTGTCCAAAGTTAGCTGCCCACCTAAACTACTAAACATGATTAGGTCTTTTTATGTTTGCACACAAGGTACAGTTCTGCATGACTCAGGAATCTGAGGCCTTTGACATTAACAGCAGAGTTAAACAAGGTTGTGTCCTGGCTCTGACTCTATTCTGCATTTTCTTTGCCATCGTGCTTAAACACGCCTTTGGAACTGCCACAGAAGGTGGTACCCCTGCAGACTAGCCATTGCAACTTCATATACAGTTACTCGCTATCGTTCAAAATAACCTTTTCGACTTGTAATGACGCATTTCCGTCAACCTTCACTGGGCTCATCCTCAATGGATTCACAACATTTAGGAAAGTGTTTACACCATTCAAACATTGATGAACGTTCTAAGTCTGTTCTCCAAATCCATATGACGGTTGACCGTGTATTTTAGCGGGTTTTGCCAGAAATTTCATTGCAGCATGCTGTTCTTGCACTGGAGTCAACTGATCCTACCCTTTTTTTAAACCAAAGTGCAGGAAAACAGCAGATTCTTACTTATTCCACCACTAGGTGTCAGACATATACTGCTCACTTTGGAATATTTACTATACTTAACAAGTTTCTATTTCGGGTTTTCCTGACAAAATCTGGATATTTACCAGACACCATTTGTACTATGTTCTGATTCTGAGTTCTCTCAAGTAATCATCACTTGTACACAACCACCTCCAAACTCTTCTACCAGGAAAATGTTTGGGTTAAGACAGGGACGTGGTTATTCCCACAGACTAAGTGTGCAAATGCTGGATACTCAACATGTTTGTTGAGTCACTCTGATGCTGTTGGTCAATCCCTGAATGGCAGTCAGACAATCCTAGTGCTAGAAGATTGCATGTTTCCAGAATGTACTGCGTGTAATTTCTATGAGGTCTTGGTTTATGTCTAGTCCTGGACTCATTACCTATATATGCTTTCATCAGTTTTGACACTGAGCGATTACCTATATATGCTTTCATCAATTTTTACACTGAGCGATTACCTATATATGCTTTTATCAATTTTTACACTCGGCCATTACATGTATATATAAATGTATCAATCTTTAACGCCTTGTAGCTGTAACCTGGGTATTATTTTGTTTTTATCCTGGTGCGGTCACTGAACCATTACCTAAATATATTTTTATTGATTTTCGACCTTCATTACCCCTGCAACTTTAATCTATTTATTTCTTCATGGCTCATGCATGAGCATTGTGTTTGCTATTTTGCAGCCATTGCTAAGTTTTCTTAGCATCATTGATCTAGAATTTAATTTCTTGTAGATTTCTTACCTTTCAGCAACATGAGCCATATCCCATCATTTCTATCAGGGGGTTCTATCTGCATTGTGTGTGTCTGTGTGCTTACTTACGCGCACACATGCATATATATATATATATAAATACTGTGAGTAATAATAGTGACATGTTTTTGTTTATATTGAAAAAAACTGTGCTCAATAAATAATGTTTTGAAAAAAATGTATTTGCCAATAATATATAGTTTATTTTAAGTCTCTCGCCTGTCAAGTCACTCTGTCTCATGCAATTTTTTCCACTTCCATCCAGCTTTTTCTTCTTCTTCTTCTTCGTACACTGTCAGTCGTCAACTTGAATTTGTTTGAAGAAAGCAGCGGTCATCCTGAGGCTGTCGACACTGCCATAGAGCTTGTCTAGTGTTGCCACTGGTGATGGTCACATGTGCTTTCTCTGGTCCTCGTATGTAGGGCAATTTTGCAGCAGATGTTCAGCGGTCATTTTCCGTGTACCACAGGTGCATTCGTCAGTGCCACCTATCTTCAGTTTATCAGCTTTTTCCTGTTATCTTTACTTCCGTCTCCAGATCTCGTCTCCATGTATTCCTTGGTCTGCCTATGCCTCTCCTTCCCTGGGGGTTCCATGACAGGGATTGCCTGGTGATGCTGGCCTTGGGCATTCATAATGTATGACCAATTCATCTCCACTTTCTTTCTAAGATTTCCTGTTCCAATTTCCCTTGTCCCGCTCTCCCACAGTCTGTCGTTTGTAACTTTGTCAAACCATTGTATACCAAGAATCTTTCTCAGGCATCTGTTGACAAAACCCTGTAATCTGTCATAACTTGGTCATCCTCCAGGTTTTCGCACCATACAGCAGGACTGACTTCACATTTGAATTTAAAATCCTTATTTTTGTCATCTTTCTTATTTCCTTGGAGTTCTATATGGGTTTCAACATGCTGAATGCAACTCTTGCTTTTTGTATCTTTGTTTTTATTGGTTCTGTGTTTGCTGCATTGAGCCCAATTATATTTGTCTTTTCCTCATGGATCTTCAAATGGACTTGTTTTGAGGTGTAATCCAGCATATTCAGTTTACTTTGCATTTGACTTTGGCCGTGGAATAGAAGGGTATATCATCCGCAAAATCCAGGTCACCAACTGTTCATACAAGGTCCACTGGATTCCATTTCTCTCATTTTCTGTTACTTTTATAATCCAGTCCACTGGATTCCATTTCTCTCATTTTTTGTTACTTTTATAATCCAGTCCACTGCCAAGATGAACAGGAAAGACAACAGTAGGTAACCCTGCCGTACCCCTGATTTAATTTTGAATGGCTCTGTGAGTTGTCCTTCGTGTATAACTCTACATTGCATACTTTCATACATCTGTCTAATTATGTTTGCGAGCTTTTGTGGAATTCCATAGTGCCTCAGTAGTTTCCAGAGTATATCTCTGTCCAAACTGTCGAAAGCCTTTTCATAATCAACTAAATTGATGTACAAACTCGAATTCCATTCCATTGATTGCTCCACAATTATCTGCAAGGTAGCTAGCTATCTGGTCAATGCATGATCTATTCTGTCTGAAGTCCACGGTTCTCATCCCTTATCTTGTTATCCACTGCCTTTTTAGTATTACTCTATTGAACACCTCTCCCGGCACTGATAATAACATTATTTCTCTATACTTTTTGCATTCCTGTAAATCTCCCTTCTTAGGCAATTTCACCAGTTAGGCCTCTCTCCAATCTTTTGGAAAGCTTTCTTGTTCCCAGATGGCCCCTATCAAGTTGTGGAGCATGCTAGTAGATGTTTCAACATCTGCTTTTATCGCTTCCGGTGGAATTCCATCAGGTCCTGCTGCTTTTCTGTTCCTTAGAAACTCTATGGCCCTTCTAATCTCTTCTTTACTTGGATTATCACAGTTGATCTGCAGTTTCTCCTCTGCTGGTGGGATGTCTGAGGAGTTGTCTGGTGGGATGTCTGAGGAGTTGTCTAGGGCTGATCTATTAAAAAACACTTCAAAGTATATTACCCATCTTTCCATTTGTTCTTAAAGGTTAAACTTAACTTAACGTCTTTATACAGGTTTAGAAGACTCTGCAGAGTCTGTATACAACCTGTTCCATTTACATCACCTTCCTCTAGAAGCTGTACGCATCCAATCTGTTCTTAAATGCATTGACCGTCCCAGCCTCTACCACCTCACTTGGCAATGCATTCCAAGCATTCACAACTCTCTGGCTAAAGAAATACTTCCTAATATCTAATCTGGACCTCTCATTAGTCAACTTGTAGCTGTGCCCTCTTGTCCTTGTTGGTGGTTGTACTTTAAAAAACTTGTTATAGTCTACTTTATCCATTCCTCTGATCATCTTATACATCTGTATTAAGTCACCACGAATTCTTCTCTCTTCTAGACATTGTAGGCCGGTTCTTTTTAATCTTTCTTCATAACTGTAATTCTGGAATCCCACTATCAGCTTTGTCGCTCTTTTTTGTATTCTCTCCAGCATGTCTATATCTCCTCTCTGATAAGGACTCCACACCTGTACACAGTACTCCAATCTAGGTCTAACTAATGCTTTATACGGTTTGACTATCACCTCCTTGCTCCTATGTTTAATATTTCTTTTTATCATCCCTAACATTGCATTTGCCTTTTTTACTGCTACCTGAACTTGCTCCCTCACCTTACATGTATGATCTATTATAACCCCTAAGTCCCTTTCTTTATCTATCTTTCTAATATTGTTCTCTCCCATTCTGTAATTATGTTCCATATTGGATCTACCCATGTGCACGACTGTACATTTATCTACATTAAACTCCATTTGCCAGATTACAGACCATTCTCGAATTTTATCTATTAGTTATATGTTCCCCAAGTTTATTTTTGATTTGTCTACCTTGTTGTTGATACTTTCCCAATAGTTTCTTGGTAACCTCATAAAGACCATTCATATTCCCCTTTCCTGCCGCCTCCTCCGCTTCCTCAACCAGACCATCAATGTAACGTCTTTTGTCCGCCTTGGTGCTCTTTTTAACCTCCTTGTTGCTCCCTACTTACTCTGTCTGTGCTGTGCTTATTGCGGCTCTCATTTTACTATTTAGTAAGGCCATTTTCTTATTTTGCCTCTTTTTGATCTTAGTGATTGTTTCTGCTGTTATGCATGCTTTATGCTGCAGTTTCTTCATTCCTAGAACTTCATCATATGCAGTTATCCATGTACTTCGTACTTGTTCCCATTTATCCTCAATGCTGGCCACTTCATCTAGTTGCTCCAGTACTTGATATTTATTCCGGAGTGTTATACAGAACTCATTTTTCCTATCATCTTCTATCAGGTTTGTACACAGTACCATTGTTTGTTGAATTTTAAATGACCTAAAGGGGAGGAAGACTAACATCTGGTCAGGCACAACATACTGATCAAACATATTAGTCATGGTCAGGCACAACATACTGATCAAACATATTAGTCATGGTCAGGCACAACATACTGATCAAACATATTAGTCATGGTCAGGCACAACATACTGATCAAACATATTAGTCATGGTCAGGCACAACATACTGATCAAACATATTAGTCATGGTCAGGCACAACATACTGATCAAACATATTAGTCATGGTCAGGCACAACATACTGATCAAACATATTAGTCATGGTCAGGCAAAATGTACTGGCCAAGACCCTCGCCTCGGCTTTCTCGTAGCCCTCCCTGGAAAGGGGCTGTTTTCATGGCAGCCTGACTAACGGGGTGAGGGATCGACATGATCGCCGTAGTAGTGAGCGACACACAAATGAAAACAACCATTGCACAACCGCCTGGAGGACTTCGGTCCACCTTTATCAACACGCTTGGGATGTGAGGAAAGCTAGTGCAACCCCCCTACTCAACGTCCTTTTCAGGGCGCACAAAAGAGTAAACCTACTCATTGTGGAGATTCGCAACAACAACAACAAATGTCCTAAAAAATGGTGCACATTCATGCATAGAAGGAAATATCTGAATAACTTACAAATTATGGCTAAACAGTACAAGTTGACAGCTTGTTGTCCAATGCTACTCGTACTACGTCTTTCTCAGTGTTCGTCCTGAAAAAACGTTTGTGGCATTGTATCACTCTTTTGGATCAAGATGTTGAGCAGCACATGAGCTGCAGTGGTCAGCGACCCATAGCTGACTGCTAGCGTCAGAGCCAGCGAACTAGAGCTGTCAAGACCCTTCTACACCTCCACGCGGTGATCCTGGATAACAGGCTGCAGCAGGGCAGACTGGCTAAGGAGAAGGGATCGAAGAGGGAGTGCTAACCCGGTACTCAAAAAATGCTTGCTGAAGTCGGATGTGTTGGACCGAAAGGTGCAAATATTGCAGCCAAGCTGTAAACTACAACACACCGCATTCCGTTCTTTGGACTACATTCTGCTACTTACCCTTTCAGGGTTTGGTAGTGGGAGATTGAGAACGAACGAAGAAGAAGAAGAAGAAGAAGAGTATCACAGCAACTGCATGGTTGCAGTCTGTTTTGAAGGTCACCACTTGGATGCAGAATAGGGTTTTCATCAGTTATGGGTCAATGACCCTAATGCAAACAGCTAGCTATGAGTCACTGGCTGTTATCAGCTCATTCACTACTACATCTTCGGCACAGAGTTTAAGCTTGTTTGCATTTCTTTAATAGCTGGTTTGATGTCAGTTCTGACATCCGAAGGCAGGCACAATTGAGAAGATGGACCAGTGTCCTCCTAACTGTAGTGCAATGTGACGTACAAAGCATGATATGGCATGAGCAGCAAAAATGGTGCCATAACAGCTGCGGGTCTAACATTACTCTGGTGTTTTAGTTCATTTTGGATGCCACCAGGCCACGGATTTGCTTGGAATTTACACTAGTTCACGACTTACACTCGTGTTCACTGAAACGTGTCGTTTTCAATTTGGACTGGTTAATTTGTTAGTTTTTTTTGTGTTTTTTCCTTCCAATTACCCTGGCCTGACATCAGCTATATGAATTAGTACTATGGTTAAACATGTGTCATATTTTCATGGTCAAGTGTACACTGCTTAGCTTTACAAGATTGACGCTCTCGCCATCTCTACAGACAACGTTGGTTTTGGTGTAACTGTAAAATTTAGACATGTGACTGTAATGAGCTAGAACACGTCGCCCGGGAGAGATGCCAACACGTCACTTCCACATTGAGTGATGTCCCTACGACTTCTTGCAGTTATGGGAAAGGCAAGACACACAATGATAGATGTCTTCCCCCCTCCACTGCTTTGCGGGATACCTGTTTATGGGAAAGGCTTCGAGAGTAAACCCTGAGGAAAAATCTGCATCTTGTGCTGTCTCCAATCGTCTCGATAATGTCTTGTCACTGACCAAAGGTAGCTGAGGATGAGAGAGTGAGGTTGACAAAAGGTGCAGTTTCTTCCTCACTTTAATTCAAATCACAGCGCTATCGCCCATTTCAGCGGACACAGCAAGAGAAAAGACTGTCCACACACTGAACAAAGAGAGTGGTCTTCATCACATATGATGGACGAACATCATCATCATTATCATCAGCATCTTCATTATCATCATCATCATCAGTGCAATGTGAGATCCTACAGTAAGCTCAGCACTATGGGGAGTATTGTGTTGATCTCCACCTCATTGACCAGACTGCTGTGGCACAGACCGATTCCATGTCTTACAGCTGTCAATCAGCATTGGTAGTGTAAATGCAGTTATAAAAACTGATTTTTTAAGGTTTGTGCAAGATGGGTTTCTCAAAGTCTCACAAATGACCACCGATTGCAAAGGAAAACAATTTCTTCTGAATTGTTTATAACGTTTCAATGCTGATGGTGAGAACTTTTTGGCTAATATTGTTACAGGTGATGAAATCTGGACACATCATTTTGAACCTGAGACAAAAAGACAGTCCATGAAGTGGCATCACATGCAATCACCAGGCAGAAAAATATTATATAGACAACTCCTTCAGCTGGAAAGGTCATGGTCACTGTCTTTTGGGACATTAAAAGCTGGATTTGTGTGGATGTGATGCCAAGAAGAGAGACAATCAATTTGCAAGCTTACGTTAAGACATTGAAAAAAAACTCAATCGACATTTCCGCAGAGTTCGACTGCACAAGAATCAAGCAGACCTACTTCTTCTTCGTGGCAATGCGTGCCCTCACATAAGTCTGACAACACAGGAAGCAATCACCAAATTGGGTTGGACTGTACTACCCCATCTACCCACCCTATAGTCCCAATTTGGCACCCTCTGGTTTTTCTTTGTTTGGTCCAATTAAAGATACACTACGTGGGACAAGGTTGATAAATGATGAAGAAGTGATTCATGCAGCCAAGAAATGGCTACATGATCAAGACAAAATCTGGTACAGGGTAGGAATACATGCACCTGTTTTGCGCTGGTATAAAGCTGTGCAAGTTGATGGCGATCATGTTGAATAATACAGATGTTTGCATGACATATCCATGTCTTTTGTGTAGAAATGTCATGACTTTTTAATAAACAGCTCCTGAGAAAAACAATGCGGTGAACTTTCTGAACGTCCCTCGTAGATATGACAGAAAGACACACTGCGGAAGACACTGTTCAACATAGCTAGACAGGCTCTCACATTGAGTCCTCAAGGGAAGACAAACAGAGGTAGGCATAAAAAATACATGGAGAAGAGAATGTGAGAAAGAGCTACTATTAAATGGTTTCACTTGGAGAGAGACAGAAAGGTTAGCCAAGGACCATGTATTATAGTGAGATGCAGGAAGGGTACACGCTCTCTTGGTGGCCAGGAGAAATGATTCAAAGACACAGTAAGGCTTCACTAAAAGCCTTTGGCATAGTACCTGGAAGTACTTTGGAAGCACGACGCACATCTATTCATGAAGGTGTAGCGCCATGCGAGGCATCCGTAAAATCAGCTGAAAAACGTACACAGACTAGGACATCTCTTCACAGCAGGCGTACATTCCTGCCCACACTGCCTGGGGTATTTCCAGACCCACAGCGGACTTTTCAGTCACCTTTGAACTCATCGACTAACTGAACATATGCTTACTTACTTACTTTCCGTGTCCAAACACCATGTCACACAGCATCCGTCCAGTATTCAGCAACTTGAACTGCCTTGTCGTTCGCCTCCATCATGTCGTTCATGTCACAGGTTTCAGGGAAGTTGGGGCAGGTCATCAGATGATCTTGGCCCTGAACTGCGCCGCATTCACATGTGTCGACATCTGAGTATTCCCATTTCTTTAAGTTCGCTCTGCATCTTGAGACACCAGTTCGAAGTATGTTCATTGCCTTCCACACAGCGTAGGGCATGTAGTGTCCAGGCGCAGCCTCTTCCTTGAGCTCTATCCATGGATCCTGCATTGTTTTGCGCCACCTCTCGATGTGTTGACCTTCTGGGCTTGTCTGGATCTCTGTCGATTTTAAGAAACTGTGTCTTGATTTAAGTCTTGTGGCTTGTTCCCGATGGCCACCCTCAAAATACTACAGTGGAGGCTGGGGACAGCCAAAGGCTAAGGAGGGCATCCCTACAGAAACGCCTGTTGAAATCGGATGCACGGGGCCGCAAGCCTAACAAAACAGTGCAACGTAAATCACAGTATGATGGCAGTACAACCTATTCGAAAAACGTATGGCGCTCATCCTGAGGAGACCCGCCAGGCAGCGATAGCGCCGGGCCTCACGCCTCGAAGGGGCCCACCCTTGACTACTGGTGGTCACCCACCCATGTGTCGTGGAGTCAAGGCACATGGCTATGGGGCAACGTCTATTGGCCAAAACTTCAAGACCCTCAGAATATTACAGTGGAATGCGGAGGGAGTCATTAACAAAAAACTTTCCCTTACACACCACCTGCATGAAGGTAAGATTGACGTGGCATGTATCCAGGAAACGCACCTCAACAATAACCATAAATTCTCAATCAGAGGATATCAGACCTTCCGTCTAGATAGAGAAGGCCACAAAGGAGGGGTCCTGATACTGACCAGAAACAGCATACCGAGTAGCGCGGTACCTGTCAATCACACCGGAAAAGCAGAAATTGTAGGAGTTGACATAATGGCTCAACAGACGAAGCTCCGCATTTTCAATCTGTACGGACCACCAAACAGAGACCTATCGCTCTCGAGTATGGAGGTCAGAGACTCCAACTGCATAGTAGTTGGAGATTTCAACAGCCACTCGGAGAGATGGGGATACTCTGACACAGACAGCAGAGGTGACGAAGTGGAAGATTGGGAGATAGATGCAAATCTCTCCCTAATCAATAGGCCGGAGGATAGCCCTAGCTTCTATTCAAGAACATGGCATACAACCTCGACTCCAGATTTGGCCTTCTCCACACAGGACATACACCATAAAATAGACCGCCAGGTGCTAAACCAAATGGCAGGTAGCGACCACAGGCCGATCAGGCTAACCATTGACATGGAAGTAGGCCCACAGGAAACAAAACCGCTCCCACGTTGGAATTACAAACGAGCCGACTGGGACAGATTTGCAATCCTGACAGATGGGCTGTGTGAAACCATCAACACACGAAACACCAAAATGAAGCCCATGGTAGAGAGCCTAAGCAATGCAAGCCGCCACTGAAACCATCCCAAGAGGAGCTAGGAAAAACTATAAGCCCTACTGGAGTGATGAGTTGCAGAAAGTGGAAGATGCAGTAACAAATGCTAGGAACATGGCAGAACGAGAAAAATCCATGGAGGCAAACATCGCCCTCAAAGCCGCCGCGGCGAAGTACAAACACACTCTCAAGCAAACAGCAAGAGAAAGCTGGAAAAATAAAACGGAAAGTCTAAACCTGGACAAAGAAGGGAACAAGCTATGGAAGCTAGTCAGAGCCATGAACGACGAAACCCCGTCAAATAAACAAATTACTATCAAGCAGGGCGAGAACTTGATCACAGGTAAGAAAGCCGCAAACGCCTTTGTCGATCACTATGCTAGAGCAAACCACATCGAGGTCCCTGCAGATAAGCATACAGACATTAGCGAAGAGCTAAAGGGACACGAAAACATAAATACGGCTCCCGAAGAGCACATGATGGCCAAACTAACAATGCGCGAAATGGAAGAGGCTATGAGAGAGAACACTAAAGAAAAGGAAATCTCCCGGAAAAGACGGGATAACAAACGAAATGCTGATGTGGCTGGGCCAAACAGCGAAGAGGAAACGACTATCAGTCCTGAACCAAAGCTGGAAAAGGGGTATTGTACCCCAGACATGGAAAGATGCAATACTGGTACCAGTACCAAAAACAGGAAAGGATAAAACAGATCCAAATGGATACAGGCCCATCAGCCTACTGAGCTGTGTCGGCAAGCTGATGGAACGGATGATAAACACCAGACTGATGTGGCATCTGGAAGAAAAACGAATACTAATTCCACAGCAAGCCGGCTTTAGACAGCACAGATCCACTGAGGACCAGGTCATCCTCATAGCCCAGGAGATAGAAGATGCCTACCAGGCACAGAAACACACAGTAGCTGTTTGGGTGGATCTGGAAAAGGCATTTGACAAAGTCTGGAAGGACGGACTTAGAGTCAAGCTAAGAAGAAGTGATGTCTGTGGGAAGATGTACAAGTGGATCAACCACTACCTCAAACAAAGAACGGCCAGAGTCCAAGTACAAGGGCAGATGAGCAAAAAGGTGACACTCGAGCAGGGAGTACCCCAAGGGGGAGTATTGTCACCCACACTCTTCCTGGTATATATAAACGATATTACAGAGAATATACCAAGAAGAGTCCATAGCTCAATGTTTGCAGACGATCTGGCTATATGGACCTCTGAAAAGAATCTCACCATAGCAAGAAATCGGATGCAGACGGCCCTAACATCGCTGGAAGAGTGGGCGACCTCATGGCTGGTCAAAATAAACGAGGAGAAAACTACGTGTACAATATTCTCGCTTTCATTAAAACCCCAAAGTACCAAATTAAGCCTAAATGGAAAAATCCTGCAGCCAAAAGACAACCCAACCTATCTGGGAGTCACATTTGATCGGCGCATGACATGGAAAAGTCAGATTGAGAGAAACCGAATGAAAGCCAGAGAAAGAATGGCAATCATGAGGAAACTTGCTGGCACTAGCTGGGGAGCAGACGAAGGCATACTAAAGAAACTGTACCCTGGAAGAGTGAGACCAGTTCTCGAGTATGGCATTGCGGCATGGACAACAGCAGCAAAGGCGAACTTCGATAAAGTTAGCAAACTTCAAAACCAAGCCATGAGAATTATAACAGGTGGCATGAAGTCAACGCCAATTGTAGAACTTGAAAAGATTACAAAACTGCAATCCATGACCGATAGAAGAGACTGCAGAGCCCAGCTGCAGTCAGAGAAACTCCGAAGACTGACGGACCATCCAATGTACCAGAGACTAAACAATTTGGGAAATGGGAAACTAAAGCGGAGAAACTTTGCAGAAATAGCCAAAGCAAAGATGCACGAAGATCCCACAAACGCACAAACAACACCAAAACCCATCACTACTGTACGAAAACCTACCTGGAGGCAGGATATATTTCCAGAGGTGGTAGAAAATATACCAGGTATTGCAAACAAAAACTGCCAGACTGAAAAAGAAAGGAGAGACACTACCCTAAGCTTCATAACGAAAAGCTACCCAAGCATGGACTGGACCCATGCATACACCGACGGTTCTGTAACAAACACTACACAGAACGGAGGGGCAGGAGCATTCCTGAACCTACCAAATGGCAGACAAATAACACTGTCATTCGCTACTGGTAAGTACACAAGCAATTTCAGAGCGGAGGCAGAGGCACTGAGGGCGGCAGTGGAAGAAATGGTGACACATAGTGAAAATGAGAGCCATATAGTTCTGCTGACAGATGCTCTCGAAGTAGTCACAGCGCTAAAAAGCCAGAAAAACACTGAGCTTAATGACCTAAGAGCAGCACTCTGCAAACTGTGCCAACAGTCCGCACCAAAAAGGGTAGTGGTACAGTGGGTCCCGTCACACTGCAACATCCAAGGCAACGAGGAGGCAGACAGACTGGCAAAAGAAGGTGCAAGACTACCACAAACAGATACCAGTATGACGTACGAAGAGTCAAAACGGCTTATCAAAGCCAGATACATGACCAAATGGGAAACCGAACATACTGGTTACACCAAAAACGATGCATATTACCAGTTGAACCGAAGAGAGCAGGTCGTTGTCTTCAGACTTCGCACTGGCCACAACAGACTGAGGTACCACCTATTCAACAAATTGAAGATAGGGTGTACCGACGAATGCCCGTGCGGTACTGGTAAAATGACCACTGAACATCTGCTGCAGAACTGCCCGACATACGAGGATCAGAGAGAGCAGATGTGGCCATTACCAGTGGAACTGCAAGACAAGCTCTATGGCAGTGGCGAGAGCCTCAGGATGACCGCCGCTTTTTTCGAAAAAATAATGGTTACTGTCTGACTGTGTACGCAGAAGAAGAAGAAGTTCCCAATGGCCAAACATCGGGTGTCTAAGGTCGTCTTCCTGTTTCCCTCGTTCGATTTCCGCAGCTACACCTCTTCTTAAATCCGGTGGTGCAATGCCAATTAAGGGATATATTTTGTTTGTGGGGGTGGGTTTAATGCACCCCGACACTATCCTGCCACGAAAGAAGCCTCCACTTTTGGCGTCCTCTGGAAACAACTATCAGTTGGCTAATTCTTTCAGTACTAAACCACCATGAACATATGCTGAGTAGAATGAATGGTCATCATCATCATTATCATGCTGGTCGAGATGTGGACGGAGGTCTATTTACCGAGAGGAGCGATGGGCTTTCATTGAGGTGATTATATAAATAAATAAGCAGCCCCTTTCCATTCATGTCTGACTATAGGTTGATGTGACTAGAGTAGCAACTCTCTACTGACTCTTTTTTTCTTATCCCTGTGACATTGTCTATTTACTTCCCTTTGTTGCATTAGCTTATTTTTGCACGGTCAGAGGTGGCTCTTCAGGCCGCATCTCCATTTGGATCGATCTGAAGCTGTCTTCCCAAGATGTCAGAACCATATTCAGTGCTTTCATGTCCCGCTTACATGCGTCATTGAACCTCAGCTGTTCTTTTACCACACGCCAGCTGCCGATAGAGAATATCTTTGGGGATGCAACCGTCTTCCACGCAACGAACATGACCTAGCCATCGCAGTCTTCGTTGGCGAAGTAGGGTGTACATACGTGTAAGACCAGTGCGAGAATGCACCTCTGCATTTATCACCATGTCTCTCCATGAGACGCCAAGGATGGATCTCAGACACCGTAAGTGAAAGGTTTTGAGCATATGCTCTTGTTTGACATAGGTTGCCCACGCTACCATATAGAACCGTACAGACGACACATGCATTGAAGACCTTGACATTGGTCTTCTTGGCTGTAAGTTTGGAGTTTCCACAGACACGAGATGTGAGACGATAAAATATGACAGCAGCTTTGCCAATGCGATTGCCTATTTCGGGGTCTAGGGAGAGCTTATCATTGATGAAGGACCCCAGGTAGGTTATCCGGTCGACAGTTCGTAGTTACAGATAGTGATGGTTGGGGTGGTATCTACGGCATGTTATTACATATGCTGTAAAAACTTATCATGGCGCGACAAACCCTAATGCAGGCGGGGCACACTTAGGTTAATTCGGTATTTGAACTGTTACACATTATATGTATTCAAAACCTCAATTAGCATGTTCAGCTTAGGTGATGTGAGTCCAGATCATCAAGTTTGATCCAATTCTATTGAATTTCATTTTGGTGTGCGAGTTGACGTTTTCTCCATAACCCAGGCAATAACTTCGCAACATCAGACATGGTGATAAGAGACATCACTGTGGCATACAATTATCTCAAAGGATTCAGAAAGCTGACCTTCATGTAAAACTTTACATTTAATATTTTCATGCTTAACTCAAAGTCTTTATACTGGTTTATAAGACTCTGCAGAGTCTTATACAATCAGTTTCTTGAAGGGTGGAAAACCGATGTGCGAGTACATCTTAACAGACTCAACCATTAGAGCAAAGTAGACTTGCAGCCTTTTAGGCTCCATCTGTGCTGCTATTAACAAACCACATAACCATGACCGGTGTTATGCCATGTCACATAGTAAGTCACCACTTACGACATGCTCCGCATGGGGCAGTGGTGCTATGCTTGTCTTTGGCGTGCATAATGACCCCGACAGACCACTCGGTGTTATGAATTATTTAATTATGTTAGTGAACTCCAGGTAAACTAGATAGTGCTAGAGCAACTTCTGGAGTGATTCCCTGTCTAAACGCTCAAATGCTTTTACATAGTCCGCGAATCCGATAAAAAGGGATGAATTTCATGCCATACTTTCAACTATTATTTGCAATGTATCTATCCTGTCAGCATATGATCTGTTTTTATCGGAAGCTGGACTGGTCTTACAATCTCTTTTGTATGATGCTGTTTAATATTTTAACAGAAAATGTTAATAACATTATTCCCCTATAATTTGTACCCTGCTACAGTCCACACTTTTGCGACAATACGATAATTTGGACATTAAATTGGTGGACCATAACAACACGATAGTCGAAAATAGTTTGTCTAATAATGCAGCAGCCAATCATTTTATCCGAAACAAGTCACATGACATTTGATGCAGTTGGACGATACGAATTACGAATTGTGAAAACTCGACAAAGTTCATTCAGCCATTGGTAAATATAATATTTGTTCTGTTCAGTTTTAGGTATCACTAGAGAACAAGCACGTAAAGTGCACTCCTCGAGTAAACTTACTAAATGTAACTTAACCAGATTATAGGAAATGTCATTATTGACGTTTGTGCTGACATGAACTACACAGTGATTCCTAGCAAGATCTCAGTCCTAGTCCTAGACGGTCGTTTTGTCGGTGGTTCGGGTTCAAAATCAAATCAAACTCATGAAACTCCTAACCAAAGATTGTCGTCAGGTACCCTTTCAGATTTGCTTGGTGGATGATAAAAATGCAGATATAATAAAGGAAAAACCCACAACAATTCTGTTATATAGTTTTCTTTTATTGTTTTTGTCTTTCAAATACCATCCATTGGATTGGAATTTAGATTGGAATTCAATTTTGCTACTTATATTTATATTAATAATATTATTAATATTATATATAAAGTTAATAAAGAAGGTCTTAAATGTAAACTTTGTAAAGGAAATGGCAGTTACAAGTGTGGAGACTTCCTTATCACGTAATTGTAATCACACTCACAGTAGTAAACTCATCAAATGACACATCACATGTATTTACTGTAAATAGTAAATTTAGACCTCAGCTTCTATGAAGTGGAATGGGCTTGTAAAGTTCCTTCCATTCATGGCTACTTTTAAGTACCTGTCATCCCTAATTATTAACACAGAGGTACTCATTTGCATCGGAGTAATCTGGAGCACAAAGCAACTACCTCATGTTTGCATTGGAAAGTATTGAATGGCAAGCCCCCTAACGGTCTAACCATAACGAATAATTAACTCCTACGAAGCCATACATATTTTTATGATATAAAATTATTTAGACAGTTTTATTTAGTTGTAGTGTTAATGCTGCATAATGATTAAGGTAATGTAATTATTTAATAATTAAACATTTTTGAATAATTATAAATTTTAAGTATAATTATTGTCCTGAAAAAGGACAACGTCGTAGTTTACAGCGATGATCTGATATCTGCGCCTTTTGGTTCAATACACTTGGTTTCAGCAGAGCATTTTTGGGATTGGGTTTTCATTCTGTCTTTGATCCCTCTTTTCTTAGCCGTGCTGCGTGGTTGCAGTCTATTTTCAGGGCAGAATAGGGTCTTGGTCAGCTATGGATTGCTGACCCTGATGCTAGCAGCCAGTTATGATTTGCTGTTAGCTCATTCATTGCTGCATCTTTGGCCCTTCCTAACTGGTTTAAAGTCTTTTTTTAAATTGCCAAAAAAAATTCAATTGTAATTACTATTGCCGCCATTTATTTTAGCTTATTTTTAAGAAATGTTCATAAATTATATTCTGTTCTTGATTAATATATATATTTTTTTCTAGTATTCGAACAGCTAAAGGGGTGCAAGAAGAAAGTGAAATATGGCATCACCCTCAGTTAACTGGGATGAATTTGTGAGTATATTATTTGTAATACAGATGACTTTTCAAACCTAGACTATTTTGTATAAAAAAAAATTATAGTTAGCTGCTAATTTGTATGTACTTGATCACCTACAAATATATACACACACATATATATATATATATATATACGCACACACACTAGGTATGATAAGAAAGTATCCAGATTGGCATCTTAATTCTAGAACTGTGGGGTTCAGCCAGAACCTGATTGACACATTTGATTCTTATGGTTAATTTGGTTTGAGACTTGTTTCATCCAAATTTGTTCTTCTTCTTCGTACGCTGTCAGACGTCGACCTGTATTTTTTTGAAAAAAGCAGCGGTCATCCTGAGGCTGTTGACACTGCCATAGAGCTTGTCTAGTGTTGCCACTGGTGATGGCCACATCTGCTTTCTCTGATCCTCGTATGTCGGGCAGTTTTGCAGCAAATGTTCATCAGTCATTTTCCCGGTACCACATGAGCATTCGTCAGTGCCACCTATCTTCAATTTATTGAATAGGTTGTACTTCAGTCTATTTTGGCCTGTGCGAAGTCTGAAGACCACGACCTGCTCTCTTCTGTTCAGCTGGTAATGGGCATCGTTTTTTGTGTCGCCAGTATGTTCTGTTTCCCATTTGGTCATGTATCTAGCTCTAATAAGCCTTTTTGACTCTTCATAGGTCACACTAGAATCTGGTTGGGGTAGTCTTGCACCTTCTTTTGCCAGTCTGTCTGCCTCCTCATTGCCTTGGATGTTACAGTGGGATGGAACCCACTGTACCACTACTCTTTTTGGTGCGAATTGCTGGCATAGTTGACAGAGTACTGCTCTTAAATCATTACCAAATTTGTTCAAAAATTGATCTGATGTAATCAGAATGAGGCCTGTCTCCACTGCTTGAGTGCGTTTAAAATGATGAAAACTTTTTAAAAACAAACATGACTGGGGAGGAATTGTGGGTTTATCGAAATTAAACCAAAACTAAAGCATCATGAATATGCTCAATCGGGCTAGACAATCGACAAGGAGTACTACTGTCGTTTTGTGGCATTTGAGGGTTGTACGGGGCTAAATATAAGGTTTCAGGTTTGGGGAGGGGGGGGGGGGGGACTTTGAAGGGGATATACTTACAAATCTCTTTAATTTAAAAAAAAAATAATAAAATTTTGATACTTTTTGATCATACCTTGTAAATGTAAACATTATATATTAATTTGTATTTAAAATGATTACTTTTTCAATTCTAAGTGATGGCCTATTTCCGGAATAAAGAACATGATGATAAAGGACAATGTAAAATGGTACAGTGAAAAGTTAAGTGAACAATGTGCCAAGTTATATGCAAATGAAAAAGTGAGGACGGTGCAAAAATTATCTTCATTGCAATAAACAATTCACATATTGTAACTGTGATACACAACTGATTTATCACCTTCAGCACAAACAGCCGCTGAAATATCTTGTGCTTGCTAATCAACAGAAGAGCGCTAGTAAAATAACAAATTAATTATCATATCAGGTGTACAAACTGGATAATGACTTAAAGATAGCCATTGCCAGCTGGATTACCTATACATATATATAATTCAACAGCTATAGTAGAAGATTTTGGTTGACCAATTGTATTGCATATATTTATCCAATGGAAACGTTACCCCTTACCGAATCTCAGCATAATTGCAAAAATGTATGAGAAGCTGTGTGAAAATAAGACAGATTTAGAGAATTGTAAGTCTTGCACTGACGTTTAATTTTTATGTGTCACTAAACGAGTCATACTGAGGTTGGATAAATTCAGAGTGGGAATTTAGATGAGTAATGTTAGTTTCATTACACATCACTTTGCTATCATCCACAAATGTTATATTAAAATAAGACATAATTGGTTGAGAACAATTTCGAACTAGTTTTTAGTTTTACCCTGCATTTTAGTACGCATTAGTTGTTTTAGAAAGAATGATTGGTTGTCAGTTGTAGTGATTTGATTAAATCTTTCAGGACTTGGTTTTGTTTAGATTTGGACCAAATTAATTTTCAGTTTTAGAAAAATGTCACTCAATGCCTTTTTCATTGTACTGCTTCACACCATATTACAGTTAAATATAGTACATATTATATATCAGTGCGAAGGACAATAGTTACAGAAAATGAAAATATAAGTAAATTGCTAATATTTAATTATCTGAAGGAATAAATATATTGTAAAAAAATAAAAAATGTTCAAGGCAGACAATTTAATATTGAAAATATCTTAACTCACCATTTTTCCATGGTTTGGATTGTTACTATCCATTTTTCTGGCAATTTTACACAAAAGTATCCACAGTTCTTCAAAACATAGTTTATTTGATGCATTTATGTCAATAAATAATGAACATATATACATTTTTCTCAATGACTTCAGAATTAATACCAAATACGAAAAAACGTATATCAAGTCACAACTTCCTTATTTAACTTCGCTAGACCGGTAAGTTTTTTTGTGTGCATAGCTAAACGTATGCTGTGTGGTACTGCCTAAAGCATGCTTTAGCACACAGATGTGGCTTATGGGAACAGCAAGTGCATTAATAGCCATAGAAATTATGCTGAGAAGCAACTTGTGTGCCAATTGGTTGAGAGCAATTGCAACATGTTTTTTGTTTGTGTGGGACTTTTTTTTTTTTTTTACACATCAATTTGATTAGGTAAGTGTTATTGGTTATCATGAATTATTAAAGTTCTTTTAATATATGTTAACTGTTATTGGTTATTTTTCTCATTTTAGGGAAATCAGGCCCTCCTTGTTCAAGAGCTTCTATCTAATCCTGAAGATGCAGACTTGTCTTCTAATTTCTCATCAAAATTGATGGAGCCAGAAGATTCACCTCTGTTTATTTCTAAAGTAGCAGAGCCATGCTGTCTTGTCATGCTGAGTCCAGACATGCTTTTGGGTACTGTAGAGAAAATGAAGTCTATCACTTATTCTCCTCTGAAGAAAGTAAATGAGAATTCTGGACATAAACAGAAAGATGCTGCATTCAGAACTCCTTTAAAAGACTGTACCAACGTTGGCCAAAAGGACATTAAAATAATGAATGACACCATAATAATAACACCAGTAAAGTCCATACATTCTGAGGAACACTCCAGTTGTTTGTGTCCGTCTTCAGCAGAGTTTAGGGATTTCCTGACTGGTATTATGGACGTTTCAGTAGTGGATAAAGATGGTAGTTTTGAAGTCGTTGATGGAGAATCAGTGGATAAGTGTTCATCGCCAGTGGTTGTTGATGAGCCAGTTGAAGATACACCTGTCAGGAAAGGTCGTGCCAGACGAGGAACCTATGACCTAGTTTCTCCATCCTGTGATCTAAGCGGCCTTTGTGCCCCCGAAACTATATCATCGATTGAAGTAGTTGACCACTTCACAAATTCCAGTTCTGATCTCCTAATGTCAGACATGAGTACTGATGCTGAAGCTACAAAGTTTGTGCCAGATGGTAACTATGATGGTCTACAAGTGCCTAAAGAGGAGAATAGATTAGAAACATGTATAAATGATGTAGATAATTCTACTCAAATGCAGAAAGATAACATGCTGGAAGAGTTATTGGTTGAAATTGGTGATGATTTGAGTACAGGTGCTGTGAAGCCGTGTAAGAGACAGTTGTCTAAGATGTCTAATCTCATGCAACCTAAGTCAAGCCTGGCTATTGCTAGAAACAAAGGTTTTGACGGAGCTGACAAAAACTTGGCGAAAATTGGAGCTGACCTTGTTTCATGCTTAGAAACAGAGTCAGTACATCATGGTAATGTAGAGCTGGTAGTTTTAGAAACCACAAATTTAGAAAACGGAAAGGTGATTCCAAATAAGGATGATAACCTACAGGAGAAAGACAAGCAGGCTGTTGTCAATGAGAATGTAGGTCAGCAATTTACCAGAGAGGAGAAAGGGCAAGGATTTGCATTGAAAATGGTTGATGTTCATCCTGTTTCATGCTTACAAAAGAAGTCAGCTTCAGGTGTTAATGTAGAGCTGGTAGTTTTAGAAACCACAAATTTAGAAAATAGAAAGGTGTTGCCAAATAAAGAGGATAGCCTACAGGAGAAAGGCAAGCAGGTCGATGTCAATGAGAATATAGGTCATAGATTTAGCAGAGAGGATAAAAGGCAGAGACTTGCACTGAAAATGGTTGATGTTGACCCTGTTTCATGCTTACAAAAGAAGTCAGCTTGTGATATTAATGTAGAATCGATAGTTTCAGAAATAACAAATTTAGAAAATAGTGAGTCTGTGTCTGTATCTAAAGGAAATAGATCACAGGAGAAAGACGAGCAAGAATTTGTCATTGTTAGTGGAAACACAAGTGAGTCAGCAAAAACAGAATCAGAAGCCACAAATATGAACATGCATGTTTCCAGCCCTGAAGACAACTGTACAGAAAACCAGAAGATTCTTGACACTATACCGAAGAAAGCACCCATACTGAACAAAAATGTGTCTGCATCTTGCCTTCCATGCAAGCCTAGTACAAAGGTAGGTGGATGAAGTGAAGATCTTAGGTTATGTATAATACGATGTAATGAAAGTCGTGGATGAAAAATAAAGAAAATACTGTGATAGCCTACTCTTTACAATTGTGATCCATTCTTTAAAGTCCATCAAATGGTTGAAATATAAAACTGAACCTAGTTATACTTTGTTTAATTGTGGAAGTCATACAGTAGCAGTAAATCACAATGAGATGCAATCACAAAGTGATTTATTTGTAGTGTGCATATAGCGGAGTTATAGTGATCACATTTTTCAGAATGATCTATTATTAAAACCAATGGTTCCAAAATCTTTTCTATTGCACAATGTGAAACTAAAACATACTCTCAAAATCTAAATTTAAAATATAGATAGTAATTGGACAGACCAGGGGTCTGTGAAGGCAAGGTTAGGAACAACTGATTAAGATCGATGTTTGAAGTGAATCTCTGGTGTGTGATAGCAAAGAAAGTAGAGTATTTCACAGGGACATGATTGATAGTAATTTATGCATATGAGATATCCTGCACCGGTATGTTACTTGGACCTGAAAGTGCAGCAAAGAATAGGTACACTGTAACCTGCCATGGCAATCATAAAAGACAACCAAGGAGTATTCTTCTGTTTAGAGATATCGTGGATACCGTCCGCAAAAAAAGGAGTTTGGTTGATTATTGAACGATTTGGTCACCACTGTCATGCCATCTGCAGCTGAGTGGAATTGTTGTCCCCTTAAAGCTTATAAGAAGAAAAAGAAGAAAGCTAATGAAAGTTAAAACAAATTAAAGTCAACATGGTGACTTATCAGGGCTGTAGGCTGGGTGTGGCAGAACTTCCAATCTTTTCCTTGTTAATGCTTCCTGCACAATGTTTGTCATATGCATACAAGCATTGTTGTGCAACAAAATCACACCACTTGAAATCATTGATGTTCATGCCAGGCTCCTTAAAGTCCACCAACAAAAGCCTTTCATGGTAACAAATTGTGACCATCATAGCCTTACCAGCCAAAACATGGGACTTGAATTTGTTGTGTTTTGGTGATCCATGATGTTTCCATTGCATGCTTTCTATTTTGATGCATGCCTCAAAGTGGTGGCACCATGATTCATAGCCTGCCACTATGCGCAATATAAATTCATCATCCTCTGCTTCGTAACGCAGCAAGTGGTTCAAACTCAACTCTTTACGTTCTTCCTTATGGTGATTGGTCAGCGTCCTAGGTACCCATTGTGCACATACATTCCGATACTTCAGTTTCGTCCGCTTCGTAATGTTATTATGATCTGCAGCAGACCCTATGAATGCAAGGAGAATGAACACATACTCGCTTGTTCATTTGTCAGGGCCTATTACGTGAACTGTGATGTCATCATGCTCCCTGTGCACTGGCGAGCGAGGCGCAACACAGGCAGGTTTCATTTGATCACACCTTGTGTATATATATTCATACACATACATATATATAATCATCACGTTAGTCATTCCAGAGACTGATGGTGAAGTCTTCTGATTATGTCACACCACTGTTCTCTGTTCCCAGCAGATCTCTTCAGCTCAGTATAAGTCTGTACCCCTATGTTCTTGCACGTCTATCTGAAGTAATAGTGTCTTCAATGTCCCCTTCTTCTTTTCACCTGATTTTTATCTTCTCATATTTTCAATAATAAACCTCCATGTCTCATGCCAAGAAAATCTACCTTTTTGCATACTCGTCACTAGTTGTCTATATGGATTCCTGTCCACTTGTGGGATCCTTGGAAATGAGAAAGCAGATGAACTCGCAAAAGTCAGAAGTGACAGCACGCAGCTCGCCAACCACATAGCTATAGAACAGCAAAAACACTCATCAAGTGATCCATAAGGATGGGATGGAGAGTCCCGCTCAAAGAATACAAGTCAGAAAATGACAGCATAGACAAACTTGGCAGAGACAGGCAGACAAAGATCTTCAGACTCAGAATGGGACATTGCAGACTCAAGGCCCGCCTCCATAGAATGGTTCTCGCCACGTGCGATTGTGGAACACCCAAGCAGGTACCATAACATATCATGTGGTCTGCCCTACTTATACAGACCAATGAGGGGCAGTCTAGTCCGGGAAAGCGACAATGCTTGAAAAGCTTTGGTTGACCGGTGAAGATCTGAAATGCAGTTTCCATCGTGAACATCACTGGACTAGAAGCATATCATCAGTTGATCGAAGGGGAAGAAATGTGACACTATATCCTTAAGCACTTGTTCATTTGACCTTTTTTCTGTCCAGCTCACTCTTTCATCCTGTTATAGACCACATCTCAAAAGCTTCCAATGTCTTTTCATCCTTTTTGCTTAGAGTCATTGTTTCAGTGCTGTATAATGCGACATATTAGATATGTGTAATGATTACTCTTTTCCAAAGTTCAATATTGATGTTATTTGTTTGTTAGTTAGCGGGCATCCTCCGCAATAATTTGTCCCAAATATGAAAACCTCTGTACTTGTTCTATTATCTGTCCCTCGATGCTGATATATAATCTTTGAGTTTGTTTGGCTATTACCATCACTTTTGTTTTACTAGCATTTATCCTCATACCAAATGCCTTGGCTGTTTTATTGATCCTGGTGAGTAATTTTTGTAATGATCATCCACAAATTTGATGGCATGTATTTGTTCTCCATTTACCTTGATCTCTAGGTTGCAATTTCTGGTGGATTCTTCCATCATCGCCTCCGAATACAGATTAAATAAGCATGAAGAAAAAAACAACCCTGTGTCATCCTTTTCTTGATTGGGTTTGTTGTTGCCTCCCTGAGTGCTATATTCGTTGTTTGGTTCTCATACAAGCTCAGTATTAGTTTAATAACAGCTCTATCCACCCTAAGCTGTTCTAAAATATGGAAAAGCTTGTTCTACAGCACCATGTCAAAGGCCTTTTCATAGTCAATGAAGCTGTTCTACTTTCTGCAAGAAACCTCAGTGTTTCCACTCCATCTCCAATGCCTCTATCCTTTCAGGGCTCTAACCGGTTTTTCATTTATCACAGACTCTATCTTCTTATCATTATTCTCTTAATTATCTTCTATAGAATTTATATATGTATATTTATGATGCACACGAAAACACTAGAGAACCAAAATATAGACAATGCACACCTCACTTGAACGCCGTCTTGTATGACTGACAATCAAGCAACGGTGACAGAGGGATCTTCACAACAGTGACCTCCGAAGGATGTCACTAGTCAAAGATATTCATCAGCATATAAACCATTCAAAACACCGATAGGCTGGCCACATCGCAAGAAGAAAAGGTGAGCACTGGAGTTCTAGAACTGCTTCATGATATCCTCTGGAAAAGAAGAGACCCTATGGTCGGCCACCGAACAGATGGTATGACTCG
Source organism: Ariolimax columbianus (assembly GCA_036924085.1). Lineage (NCBI taxonomy): Eukaryota > Metazoa > Mollusca > Gastropoda > Stylommatophora > Arionidae > Ariolimax > Ariolimax columbianus. The sequence goes on from JAVGWX010000009.1 coordinate 48,620,736, forward strand.
ATAGAGAGGAGCACCAACATTCGTGACCCTATATTGAATATACTGCTCATCCACTGGTCAACCCGTACCCGCAACTGCAAGGAGTGAAAACAGAGTTGTGACCCGCACAACATCAACCACCTTGTTGAGGAACGGGTAGATTAAGAGTAAAATGATGCTAAGGAGCATTGTTGTTGTTATCCCAAAGCTGCTGAGCAAGCCTGCTCTTGGCAGCCCAATGCCATTCTTATATAGATACAGGTCTTCCTCAGTTGTTTCGCTGCTCCGTACAGTGTGTTGGAAATTGTCAGCAGTGCTTGTAATAATCTTTTCCTCATGTCCGCAAGCGCCTTGCACCCAATGAGTAGGCGTCAAACTGTTTCATCAAAATCAGAGCAATGTCTGCACAAGGACAGGTGCTGGGGATTGATTGATGCGGTTCAAGTGGCTATTGACTCTGGTATGTCCTGTCCGAAACTTAAAGATGAGACTGATCTCTTCTATGTAGTTTATTTATGCCAGCATTACTATTTGGCTGTGGCATTTCGCTAAATACACTGCGACCGGTTGTTCCCGCTGCCCACTTGTTCATTCAGGAGCTAAGGAGCATACAACTCAATTAATGTAGTTGAGCAACAACAACAACCTTATGATGGTGCAATCAGTTACATCTTAATTTTAAATGTATCTTTACCATTTTTTGTCTTTTGTCACTGTAGGGAGACACTAGCACTTCCAGTGTTGTCCCTAAGAAAGCCCCACTTACAAGACTGCCGCTGATGAAACCAGGACAAATACAGTCGAAACTGTCCTTGAGACGACCGTCTACGGGGCTGGCAAGTTCAAAGTCACAAATTGGTTGTAAGTTGTCTTGATGGTGACTTTGTTCTTTATATCTGTTAATGTAACTAAGAAATGCTTTCATTAACATAAATCCTAATGAGAATGCATTTTGCGCAACCGAGGCAGATCGAGAACTAGATGGATAGGAAATGTTGCGGATGTTCTAAATCGTCATGGGATGACGACTACTTTAGCGATGCGCCTGGCCCTGGACAGAAAACTACGGCTCCCAATGACGCCTCACGGCACAAGTGGATAAGACAAGACAACATAAATTTTACTTCCTTGTACTCTTTCAAATGTAAACTTGAATATATATAAAGAACACAGTTTCAAGTCTAAGGGTATTTGTGTCTCCATAGAACTTGTCCAGGAACATGTAGCAGATATTAAGTAATCATTAGCTCTTTGAACTCTGGCCAACCAGTCTGTAAAAGTCCATTCTGTTGTGCTCCTGAGATAATACGCACAAGATAGACAAAACTATGTGCTCTAATTTAATTATTCTTTCCAAAATTGACTGACCTGATCATCTTCAATGTTGCTACTCGTTATGCCAGCAAATTATGGGATACATTTATTGACTATTCTATATCAAATGTGGTTGATACATTATGTTGGATACAAACCCCCAGGCCGTAGTCTAATCCTCAGAGAAACATTAACAGTTCTAGCTTGATACACATGTCCTCATTCAAATGATGACTTGTTCCTTTCAAAATAAACACCATCTGAATCCAATTTATATGCCCCCAAATCTTTGAGAATACTTTCACTGCTTGTTCTGCCATTAGCCTTTTTGAATGGCCATTTCCTGAATTTTCAAAACTTCTTTCTATCATGAAAATCATCAAATTCATTTGCACAATTTCTTACTTCGTGGATGCCGCCATATTTGCTATCTTTGCAAATGTGTGTACTGTATATGTGTCATGATATTATGGCCAAAATCTAAGAAGTACAGTTCCTTAGAATAATGGTCTACCCATCATACCGAATCATGATGCACAGGTGTGTGTGTTGAGGACAGCAGTCTGGCTAACAAGGTAAGGTTCGACGTGATCCCTGTAGTAGTTAGTGACACGCAAATAAAGCCAAGCATAGCACAACTGCCTGGAGGACCCTGGTCCACCTTCATCAACACGCTCAGGATGTAAGGAAAGCTACGACAACCCGCCACTTAACGTCCTTTTCAGGGCGCACAAAAGAGTAATCCTACTCATTGTGGACAACAACAACAACAACAGTGCCCAGAAAAGAGAATTCGATGTGATTTAAAATACGGGTTTATAAAATAATAAGCGGATAAATTAGATTATAACAAGTTTTTCAAAATACAGCTGCCTACAAATACAAGAGGGTGTAGTCACAAATTAGTTAAAGAAAGGTCCGGATACCAATAAATATTTTTCAGTCAGAGTGGTGAATGCATTGCCAAAAGAAAAGGTGGAGGCAAGGTCAATTAATGCATTAACGGATGGATTGAATGTGCATAGTTATTTTTAGATCAAGTTGTGATTCGATTCTGTTCATGTGAATGTAAAAGAAACTGGTTGTGTACAGACTCTGGAAAGTCTTCTTCTTCTGTGTTCGCTCTCCACATCCCGCTACCAAGCCCTGAAAAGGGCTTTGCAAGTAGCAGGATGTAATCCAGAGAATGGGATGCATTGTGTCTTTAGTTTACAGCTTGACTGCGATATTTGCACTTTTCGTTCCGACACATCCGTCTTTGGCAGACAGACTCACTGTCCGCCCTTCAAGTTCTAGAAGTCGGTGGTCATTGCAAGCCTGAACTTGCCCAAATATTCTTAGATAACAACCCACTTATTACATTCCATTAAGCCAGTAAAGTTATGCAATGCATCCCTGACCACTCAAATGCCCCTGGAAATGACAAAAGACAGACAGACTAGCTAAGAAGTGATCAAAGCCTGAACATCAATATACACAAACAGACGACTACTGAAGACTGCAAAGAAACAGGATTAGCTGAACAGATGGGTAATACTACAGAAAGGTGAAGTCGTCAGCGAAGTTAAGATCATCAAGTTGTTAAGCCATAATCTACTGAATTCCATTTCTGCTATTGTCTTCCTAACCCAGTCAATAACCAACAGAAAGAATAATGGCAATGATAGACACCCTTATCGCACACCACTTCTTATATCAAAGGCCAGGGACGGCGGGGGCTAGTGGTTAATTGAAACAGCTCACAACCTAAAGATGCTGGGTTCGCTCCACATCACAGCAACAGCCGTTACTCCGAGAAAGCAAATCCTTAGAAAATACAGATCCTTACATAAAATCCACGCTGCAGTCGGATCCACTGGGCCGACAGGCGCAAAATAAAAACGTATCGCAACACACACCGCCTTGGGGAATAGAAAAATAAGGCGAACACTCGCACGAAAAAAAAAATGCAAAAGAGATCTACAAATATATGGCCATCCCAAATCCCAGAGATATCACCATTTTCTGGTTTCATGCTCATCATATGCAACTTAACATTCACTTGAACAGAATCAAACCACAACAGACTTCAGATTGCCAGCTGTGCACACAAAATTCCTCTGGTTCGTCAGGATCCCTACTCTCCCGTCGCAGTTTTTAAAATGATTTTTGGCTGTTCCCCAAGCTGAAAATGCTGCTCATAGGAACCAAATTTGAGTCACGAGAAGACATTATGTAGAACGCTTTAGCTGAGCTGTATTCCATTCACAAAGAGGCCTTCCTGAAATGCATCCAACAATTACAGGACCACTGGGAGAAGTGTGAGCAGTCCCAAGGAGATTACTTTGAAGGGGTTTAAGACCTCCAGGTGAGTAATTGTATTTTTTTGCTGGTCAAATGTCACTACGCATCAGTGAAACAACTGAAGAAGACCTGTATCTACATAAGAATGGCATTGGGCTGGATATTTAGCATAATTTTAATCTTAATCTACAGCTTTTTCATGGACTATAAATATTTACATAAAACTTTTTTCTTTCTCCTTCTAGTATTGACAGCTGCAATCGATTGTGAGGCTAAGGAAAGCGATGCAATAACGCTGCCAAAAGTAGTTGTGAAGCAACAGTGTGGGGAGTCAAATCTTGCAAACAGGGAGGCCCTTGGAGAAGTGAAGCTGATACATAAGCCTTCTCTCAGATTACCTTCAAAAACTTCTGGGCAATCTCAGGGACCACTGCAAGCTCAGCTGTACCCGGATAAACTAAGAATGAAAACCAAAGGCTTAGAGCAAGATGCTGGTAATGTTAATACCACACAGCCACAAGACAGGCAGCAAATAAATGTTCTGAAGAAGCCAGGTATATCTAAACTGGCAACACTGAAACTAACAAGAAAGCCTGCTCTGACAAAAGACGTCCAGACAGCATCAGCTGCTGTCAAAGATGTATCCTGTGTAAACAAGTCTCCCCTACCTGTGATGGATGCATCAAGAACAGTGTCCAAAGGAGCAGTGAAAGGTATTGCCTTATCAGATGCATCTAGAACAGTAACCAAGAAAATATCCCCTGTCAAGGTCTTATTTCCAGTCAAGGATTCAAGAACAGTCACTATAGAGGATCAGCCGATCATGTCGAGAACAATCACAAAGGAGGCCGCACCTGCAGGATGTAAGACAGTTACAAAAGGTAGGTTATTTCTACCTTTTACTAATTTGATGTTATAAATTTATGTATATTATGGGGGGGGGGGGGGGGGAGGTCCCATCCCCTTTTAAAATAATAATTATTAACAAAGACCTAAGAATTCAAAAGATACAAACAACCCGAAGGTGCTGGGTTCGCACCCCATGACAGAACCTGTTGTTACCCCAGGGAAGCAAACCCTTAGAAAAGGCAAGATGAAGCAGACCCTTACATAAAATGCATGTCGAAGATGGATGCACACCGCCTTGGGGAATAGAGAAATAAGGCAAATGCCCCCCCTAAAAAAATTGTTTACATGGATCACGTTGATCCCCCAACTTGTTACCGTATCATGAAACCAGCCATTTCCAGGGAGAACTGTGACAGTGACGGGAGGGTCTTGATTACTATATTTCACTTGACTCCTGACTAACATTGTCCAATCAGTGTGTTCTGCCTGACCAGACCAGTCTCTTTTTGCAGCATGGGTACCACAGAGTAGTTACTGTGCTCCAGCATTCATCTTTTCTTCTGACTGCATGGCTAACCAAGTAGTGATTGGAGTTGTTGACATCCTGTTGTTCATCTATCGTAATCAATGAGGATTGCCTCATCATGTAGGACATCTTTGAGTGAGTAGCAGAGGCAGCGCAGTTGTTAATGGTCTGGCTTCCCAGCTGAGCAATCAGAGTTCTGTCCCCAGTTGGTGCAGGATTTTTCGAATCGCGGGACGACTCCTGGGGTTGATCCATCCTCAAAAATTGGGTTCTAGAATAATCTGGGTAAGTAAAAGCAGCTGGTGGGATGTTGACTACATCATCCCTAGTGTGCTGTCAAGAATAATACTTTTGTAGGACTTTAGTGTGCCAGTTCTGGAGGTCTCTATTGTGTAGACCCCTTTAGTGTTGTTTTAAGAAATAGGCCCACAAGACGGCATTAGAGTGAGACATGTAGCTCGTTCTCCATTCCTTTTGTCAGACATCAGGTTTCACTACTATAGCAGAATGCTGGGAGGAACACTTCTCCACATGTCTTCTTAATCTTCAGATGTTTTGGTTGCTGTCGTATTTGTTACAAGCTTGTTTTTACATTGACCAACTGGTACAGCATATGCAACAAAGACAATTGTTGTTGAAGGTCCGCAGTCTGGATGTGATACTTTCTTTCAACCTTCACTCAATATTAAACTCTGCAACATACTTCAAGAAATGAAGTGGTAAACTATTCAATATGTATGTAAAAACAGTTCTACCATATGACTAAAAAACATGACATGGCATGCAACAAAAGTTGCACGTGCAACGGAAGTCTGTGGATTGATTAAGTTGCTCTAAAAACTAAACTGCTGTTGCTCTATTGTAGTGACCAATGATTGTGTATTGTGAGCGCTTCTGGATGTTTTGAACTGAGCTGATATTTATATTTTGCAAGCAAGGGCTTCTGGTCAATTTTAATTGTAAAGGGTTGGTTGGTTATTGCGATATTACAGAGAATATACCAAGAAGAGTCCATAGCTCAATGTTTGCAGACGATCTGGCTATGTGGACCTCTGAAAAGAATCTCACCATAGCAAGAAATCGGATGCAGACGGCCCTAACATCGCTGGAAGAGTGGGCGAACTCATGGCTGGTCAAAATAAACGAGGAGAAAACCACGTGCACAATATTCTCGCTCTCATTAAAACCCCAAAGTACCAAATTAAGCCTAAATGGCAAAATCCTGCAGCCAAACGACAACCCAACCTATCTGGGAGTCACATTTGATCGGCGCATGACATGGAAAAGTCAGATTGAGAGAAACCGAATGAAAGCCAGAGAAAGAATGGCGATCATGAGGAAACTTGCTGGCACAAGCTGGGGAGCAGACGAAGGCATACTAAAGAAACTGTACACTGGAAGAGTGAGACCAGTTCTCGAGTATGGCATTGCGGCATGGACAACAGCAGCGAAGGCGAACTTCGATAAAGTTAACAAACTTCAAAACCAAGCCATGAGAATTATAACAGGTGGCATGAAGTCAACGCCAATTGTAGAACTTAAAAAGATTACAAAACTGCAATCCATGACCGACAGAAGAGACTGCAGAGCCCAGCTGCAGTCAGAGAAACTCCGAAGACTGACGGACCACCCAATGTACCAGAGACTAAACAATTTGGGAACTGGGAAACTAAAGCGGAGAAACTTTGCAGAAATAGCCAAAGCAAAGATGCACGAAGATCCCATAAACGCACTAACAACACCAAAACCCATCACTACTGTACGAAAACCTACTTGGAGGCAGGATATATTTCCAGAGGTGGTAGAAAATATACCAGGTATTGCAAACAAAAACTGCCAGACTCAAAAAGAAAGGAGAGACACTACCCTAAGCTTCATAACGAAAAGCTACCCAAGCATGGACTGGACCCATGCATACACCGACGGTTCTGTAACAAACACTACACAGAACGGAGGGGAAGGAGCATTCCTGAACCTACCAAATGGCAGACAAATAACACTGTCATTCGCTACTGGTAAGTACACAAGCAATTTCAGAGCGGAGGCAGAGGCACTGAGGGCGGCAGTGGAAGAAATGGTAACACACAGTGAAAATGAGAGCCATATAGTCCTGCTGACAGATGCTCTCGCCGTAGTCACAGCGCTAAAAAGCCAGAAAAACACTGAGCTTAATGACTTAAGAGCAGCACTCTGCAAACTGTGCCAGCAGTCCGCACCAAAAAGGGTAGTGGTACAGTGGGTTCCGTCACACTGCAACATCCAAGGCAACGAGGAGGCAGACAGACTGGCAAAAGAAGGTGCAAGGCTACCACAAACAGATACCAGTATGACGTACGAAGAGTCAAAACGGCTTATCAAAGCCAGGTACATGACCAAATGGGAAACCGAACATACTGGTTACACCAAAAACGATGCCTATTACCAGTTGAACCGAAGAGAGCAGGTCGTTGTCTTCAGACTTCGCACTGGCCACAACAGACTGAGGTACCACCTATTCAACAAATTGAAGATAGGGTGTACCGACGAATGCCCGTGCGGTACTGGTAAAATGACCACTGAACATCTGCTGCAGAACTGCCCGACATATGAGGATCAGAGAGAGCAGATGTGGCCATTGCCAGTGGAACTGCAAGACAAGCTCTATGGTAGTGGCGAGAGTCTCAGGATGACCGCCGCTTTTTTCGAAAAAATAATGGTTACTGTCTGACTGTGTACGCAGAAGAAGAAGAAGAAGAAGGTTGGTTATTGATCTAGTTGCCTATGGGCTCCTGCCCTTTGGCTCAATGCCACATAGTGGTATCTGCAAGTGTTTATAAGCTCTTGTTTAGTTTTGTACAAAGTGTTCCATTTGTCTGGCCTCTGAGGAAGAAGCTCTTTTCTAACACCAGCAAGCGCCGTACATTCAAAAAGATGATGTTCAACAGTTTCATAGGGGTGTGTGTTATCCGACACTCTGGAGTATGTTCTGGTTGGATTCTGTTCAACAGTTTCATCGGGGTGTGTGTTATCCGACACTCTGGAGTATGTTCTGGTTGGATTCTGTTCAACAGTTTCATAGGGTGTGTGTTATCCGACACTCTGGAGTATGTTCTGGTTGGATTCTGTTCAACAGTTTCATAGGGGTGTGTGTTATCCGACACTCTGGAGTATGTTCTGGTTGGATTCTGTTCAACAGTTTCATAGGGGTGTGTGTTATCCGACACTCTGGAGTATGTTCTGGTTGGATTCTGTTCAACAGTTCCATAGGGTGTGTGTTATCCGACACTCTGGAGTATGTTCTGGTTGGATTCTGTTCAACAGTTCCATAGGGGTGTGTGTTATCCGACACTCTGGAGTATGTTCTGGTTGGATTCTGTTCAACAGTTCCATAGAGATGTGTGTTATCCGACACTCTGGAGTATGTTCTGGTTGGATTCTGTTCAACAGTTCCATAGGGGTGTGTGTTATCCGACACTCTGGAGTATGTTCTGGTTGGATTCTGTTCAACAGTTCCATAGGGGTGTGTGTTATCCGACACTCTGGAGTATGTTTTGGTTGGATTCTGTTCAACAGTTTCATAGGGGTGTGTGTTATCCGACACTCTGGAGTATGTTCTGGTTGGATTCTGTTCAAAAGTTTCATAGGGGTGTGTGTTATCCGACACTCTGGAGTATGTTCTGGTTGGATTCTGTTCAACAGTTTCATAGGGGTGTGTGTTATCCGACACTCTGGAGTATGTTCTGGTTGGATTCTGTTCAACAGTTTCATAGGGGTGTGTGTTATCCGACACTCTGGAGTATGTTCTGGTTGGATTCTGTTCAACAGTTTCATAGGGGTGTGTGTTATCCGACACTCTGGAGTATGTTCTGGTTGGATTCTGTTCAACAGTTTCATAGGGGTGTGTGTTATCCGACACTCTGGAGTATGTTCTGGTTGGATTCTGTTCAACAGTTCCATAGGGTGTGTGTTATCCGACACTCTGGAGTATGTTCTGGTTGGATTCTGTTCAACAGTTCCATAGGGGTGTGTGTTATCCGACACTCTGGAGTATGTTCTGGTTGGATTCTGTTCAACAGTTCCATAGAGATGTGTGTTATCCGGCACTCTGGAGTATGTTCTGGTTGGATTCTGTTCAACAGTTCCATAGGGGTGTGTGTTATCCGACACTCTGGAGTATGTTCTGGTTGGATTCTGTTCAACAGTTCCATAGGGGTGTGTGTTATCCGACACTCTGGAGTATGTTCTGGTTGGATTCTGTTCAACAGTTTCATAGGGGTGTGTGTTATCCGACACTCTGGAGTATGTTCTGGTTGGATTCTGTTCAAAAGTTTCATAGGGGTGTGTGTTATCCGACACTCTGGAGTATGTTCTGGTTGGATTCTGTTCAACAGTTTCATAGGGGTGTGTGTTATCCGACACTCTGGAGTATGTTCTGGTTGGATTCTGTTCAACAGTTTCATAGGGGTGTGTGTTATCCGACACTCTGGAGTATGTTCTGGTTGGATTCTGTTCAACAGTTCCATAGGGGTGTGTGTTATCCGACACTCTGGAGTATGTTCTGGTTGGATTCTGTTCAAGTGGCTGTTAAGTTGTTAATGTTGAGTGCGAAGTCAGAAAATGGTGCTTTTGTCTCTCCTTTTCAGTGGGTTTATGTTGTCTTTGGGATGTGGGATGGCCATATGTTTGTAGATTTCTCTCCCAGTATTTCGCATTGCCAATCTATTCAGCCAAGCCTCTTTGTTGTTTGCAGTCTTCAGTAGTTGTTTGATTGTCTGTAAGGTTGTTGGTGTGAAGTGTTGTTCTTGACTTTGTTACTTCCTTAGCATGAATTAAAAGCAAAGTTTAAAGATTAATAATGTTCTTTCACAGGTTTTTGCGGGCTATCATCAGATACATCTCGAAATCAGGCAGGCACACCACTGATAGGAGACAGGCTTCTTGTACCAAAAAGACTTTCCAATGTCTTTCACACCCCATCAGCTTTAAGGTCAGTATTTCAAAATGCAGTTTTAGTATTTCCTATAGCTGGCAGAGAGGTTGGAGAACTTGTCTCTAATAGGAAAGGTATTACATTTGTGACTTGATTGTGGCACACTATGATATACCCAGCAGTAAAAATGTGTACATGAGTTAGGGAAGGCTTGGTAGGGAAATAAACCAGCCACTCCACTTCATAAAAAAACTATATTTAACCTAATGTGGTCTTAATCATATCCTATGGGACTTTTAAGTGCAGTACTCATTAGTATCAGTTTTGTTATCTTTTAATTTATGGCAATGGATATGTTGCCAGTAGTACTGTATTAAACATGTTTCTGGCCATGCCAAGTGAATGGAATAGGTAGATGATGATGGTGTAATGGGTAAATGCTGGGACTGCAGGAATATGAAATCAAACATGTGCAGGGAGGGATGATTAGCTAACCCTGGTGTAAAAACTATTACGATCATAGAAAGAGGTTAGTCGAGGTAGCCAGGTCTCCTGTATGGCATTAGCGGCTAGATCTTAATTAGTATGGATAATGTTGGAGTTGTTATAGGTGACATCCAGACATAAACTGGCACAAGTCAAATCCTATATGCATCTGGGGTAGTTGTCTCGCCGCAGCGACTCAATTTCAACCAGTGTTCGTAAAGCGATCTCAGTCCCGCCAGGCGGAGCGATAGCGCGGGCTTGCGGAAAACGCTCGCCTGCCTTTCCCCGTAGTGCGAATTGGGTGCGGTTTGTGGTAGTGGCTCCTCCACCGAGGTGCCCTAGTCTGGTCCGTATCAGGAAACGTGGTCCGTCCGTGGTGATTTATCTAAGGCTTATAGCAGAGCTCGACAGTACGTCTCGCTGGTGGTCCGACTCTCGCAAAGAGCTTGTGACCGGCAAATGGAAAGCAGGAATCGTTGCCTCGAGGCCCTGCGTTCTCCCTACGGAGAAGGGCAGGCCAAATTGTCTCTAGTCCCAGTGAAATTCGTCGCCGAGGTCGTTGGGATCCGTTCTGCACAGAGCGCTGCCATCCCTCCTCGAGCGAGCCCGGTCGGTCGGTCGTCTGGTGCGTGTGGGAGGCCCCTGTCAGGCGGTCCTAGGTCGACGGAGTGAGGGACGGGTGGAACAACCGTCCGTCCGTCCCGTCAGTCGGTCCCTGCGGCCGTCCCAGTGAGGCTTTTTACACACCCTTCCTCCGCCGACCGGTGTGCGCTGTACGTACGTCTCCGACAGATATCTGGTTGATCCTGCCAGTAGTCATATGCTTGTCTCAAAGATTAAGCCATGCATGTCTAAGTTCACACTGTCTCACGGTGAAACCGCGAATGGCTCATTAAATCAGTCGAGGTTCCTTAGATGACACGATCCTACTTGGATAACTCTGGCAATTCTAGAGCTAATACATGCTTACCAAGCTCCGACCCTCGCGGAAAGAGCGCTTTTATTAGTTCAAAACCAATCGTCGTTTCCCCTCGCGGGGTTGCGGCGTCCCCACTGGTGACTCTGGATAACTTTGTGCTGATCGCATGGCCTCATGTGCCGGCGACGCATCTTTCAAATGTCTGCCCTATCAAATGTCGATGGTACGTGACATGCCTACCATGTTTGTAACGGGTAACGGGGAATCAGGGTTCGATTCCGGAGAGGGAGCATGAGAAACGGCTACCACATCCAAGGAAGGCAGCAGGCGCGCAACTTACCCACTCCCGGCACGGGGAGGTAGTGACGAAAAATAACAATACGGGACTCTTTCGAGGCCCCGTAATTGGAATGAGTACACTTTAAACCCTTTAACGAGGATCTATTGGAGGGCAAGTCTGGTGCCAGCAGCCGCGGTAATTCCAGCATCTCATAGCGTATATTAAAGTTGTTGCAGTTAAAAAGCTCGTAGTTGGATCTCAGGCGCAGGCGGGCGGTCCGGCTCGCGCCGGTTCACTGCCCGTTGTCTCCTGCCCTACCGTCTGCCGGCTCTCTCCCACGGGTGCTCTTCGCTGAGCGCCCTGGGTGGCCGGCGCGTTTACTTTGAAAAAATTAGAGTGTTCAAAGCAGGCCTCGGCTGCCTGAATAATGGTGCATGGAATAATGGAATAGGACCTCGGTTCTATTTTGTTGGTTTTCGGAACTGGAGGTAATGATTAACAGGGACAAACGGGGGCATTCGTATTGCGGCGTTAGAGGTGAAATTCTTGGATCGCCGCAAGACGAGCTACTGCGAAAGCATTTGTCAAGAATGTTTTCATTAATCAAGAACGAAAGTCAGAGGCGCGAAGACGATCAGATACCGTCGTAGTTCTGACCATAAACGATGCCGACTAGCGATCCGCAGGAGTTGCTTCGATGACTCTGCGGGCAGCTTCCGGGAAACCAAAGTGTTTGGGTTCCGGGGGAAGTATGGTTGCAAAGCTGAAACTTAAAGGAATTGACGGAAGGGCACCACCAGGAGTAGAGCCTGCGGCTTAATTTGACTCAACACGGCCAACACTGAAATGAGTGACATGCCGAAACCACTCTTCTGGGGTCTAATATGGAACTGGTGCTGGACTTAGACCCCCAGAATTCTGGGGTTATGCCCCTGTGGCTCGGTTCTGTCTGCATCCAGTGTGTGATAAAGGAATTGACGGAAGAGCACAATCAGGAGTGGAGCCTGAGACCTAAGTTAACTTACCACGCCAATACTGCAGAATGACTATCAAAAAGTACACCCTCGCGGGGTCTAATAGAGAACATGTGCTGGAATTAGACCCTCGAAAATTTTGGGGCTACCCTCTAAGAAACTTGATTGTCTCGCTAAGGGAATTGACGGAAGGGCACCACCAGGTGTGGAATCTGCGGCTTAATTTGACTGAACACGCCAATACTGTAGAACAACTGACAAATCGAGAGCACTGCCGTTTGGGTCTAATAATGAACGTACGCTGGTATTAGACTCACGGATGACAAGTCAGCTCTCAAACACTCAAATGAAAGAACGCTACGGAAATCGTGTTTTAACTCTGCAGAAACCGCAGATTTCAAATACCTGGTCATTGACAAACAAAAGCCCTCAATAAATTCGTCTGACCAAATAGTGAACGGGTGCTGGAAATAGATCATCTGAAGACAGGTCAGTTTTACCCTACAAATGACTGGGCGTTGCTACGGAAAACCAGCTCAAATCGAGAGGAGCCGCAGACACTTTGGTTCACGTACCAGGCTGATAAGCCAAGGGCGCGAGGCTACCATGTGGGGGATTGCGACCGAACCCTTGTAAGCCGCAATCCCGCCCAAAATCTCAGCACCACTGCAATGGGAGGCTCCTACATGCTCGGGACCTGGGGCTTGCGCCCCAGCCCTATCAGGTAGAGCCACAGTAAGAGGCCCTTGCCGCCCGCAAGTCAAAGCGGGCGGACAACTGCTTGATACTCACCCTATACGGCGATGGGGTACGAAAAAACACCAACCAAAGACTTAGTACCTGGTCGGGGTGTCGAAAACAGTAGAGCAGCCACCTCACTGTGAACTGTCAAGACTCAACCACTGACCATGAGAGTTGTCCGCACACCAGGCGAACAACATCTCGGTGACATTACCAGGCTTGTCCTCTGGCTGAATGCACTCCGGCTACGATATCTACCTCTGTACGTTATCAGCCATATAACTATCATACTGGACGCAGAAGAGATGCAGACCAGCGGACATTGCACACCTGCCCCACTGTGTCAACACCCCAGGTGGCGGGGAATGCTAGGCGTACCATCCCTGCATAGAAGCCAAGAAAATAAAGGGAAAAAGAGATACCCCACTCAAATGCAAATGCTACGTTTCTGGCAGGACGTGACGATCCTGGGATACAGACACACTGGACTGCCTCTCTTCCGGGTAAACCAGTCCATCTCATATATCACATATCATCATTGCACCCTATAGACACGAGTAGTGAAGACACGATAGTCTGGTAAGACAACTTCCATAGGAGAGAAAACTCTGATCGTAAACAACTGCTGCCTTGCAGACAGGCTGGGGACAGCCAAAGGCTAAGGAGGGCATCCCTACAGAAACGCCTGTTGAAATCGGATGCACGGGGCCGCAAGCCTAACAAAACAGTGCAACGTAAATCACAGTATGATGGCAGTACAACCTATTCGAAAAACGTATGGCGCTCATCCTGAGGAGACCCACCAGGCAGCGATAGCGCCGGGCCTCACGCCTCGAAGGGGCCCACCCTTGACTACTGGTGGTCACCCACCCATGTGTCGTGGAGTCAAGGCACATGGCTATGGGGCAACGTCTATTGGCCAAAACTTCAAGACCCTCAGAATATTACAGTGGAATGCGGAGGGAGTCATTAACAAAAAACTTTCCCTAACACACCACCTGCATGAAGGTAAGATTGACGTGGCATGTATCCAGGAAACGCACCTCAACAATAACCATAAATTCTCAATCAGAGGATACCAGACCTTCCGTCTAGATAGAGAAGGCCACAAAGGAGGGGTCCTGATACTGACCAGAAACAGCATACCGAGTAGCGCGGTACCTGTCAATCACACCGGACAAGCAGAAATTGTAGGAGTTGACATAATGGCTCAAGAGACGAAGCTCTGCATTTTCAATCTGTACGGACCACCAAACAGAGACCTATCGCTCTCGAGTATGGAGGTCAGAGACTCCAACTGCATAGTAGTTGGAGATTTCAACAGCCACTCGGAGAGATGGGGCTACTCTGACACAGACAGCAGAGGTGACGAAGTGGAAGATTGGGAGATAGATGCAAATCTCTCCCTAATCAATAGGCCGGAGGATAGCCCTAGCTTCTATTCAAGAACATGGCATACCACCTCGACTCCAGATTTGGCCTTCTCCACACAGGACATACACTATAAAATAGACCGCCAGGTGCTAAACCAACTGGCAGGTAGCGACCACAGGCCGATCAGGCTAACCATTGACATGGAAGTAGGCCCACAGGAAACAAAACCGCTCCCACGTTGGAACTACAAACGAGCCGACTGGGACAGATTTGCAATCCTGACAGATGGGCTGTGTGAAACCATCAACACACGAAACACCAAAATGAAGCCCATGGTAGAGAGCCTAAGCAAGGCAATAATGCAAGCCGCCACTGAAACCATCCCAAGAGGAGCTAGGAAAAACTATAAGCCCTACTGGAATGATGAGTTACAGAAAGTGGAAGATGCAGTAACAAATGCTAGGAACGTGGCAGAACGAGAAAAATCCATGGAGGCAAACATCGCCCTCAAAGCCCCCACGGCGAAGTACAAACACACTCTCAAGCAAACAGCAAGAGAAAGTTGGAAAAACAAAACGGAAAGTTTAAACCTGGACAAAGAAGGGAACAAGCTATGGAAGCTAGTCAGAGCCATGAATGACGAAACCCCGTCAAATAAAACAATTACTATCAAGCAGGGCGAGAACTTGATCACAGGTAAGAAAGCCGCAAACGCCTTTGTCGATCACTATGCCAGAGCAAACCACATCGAGGTCCCTGCAGATAAGCATACAGACATTAGCGAAGAGCTAAAGGGACACGAAAACATAAATACGGCTCCTGAAGAGCACATGATGGCCAAACTAACCATGCGCGAAATGGAAGAGGCTATGAGAACACTAAAGAAAAGGAAATCTCCCGGAAAAGACGGGATAACAAACGAAATGCTGATGGGGCTGGGCCAAACAGCGAAGAAAAAACTACTATCAGTCCTGAACCAAAGCTGGAAAAGGGGTATTGTACCCCAGGCATGGAAAGATGCAATACTGGTACCAGTACCAAAAACAGGAAAGGATAAAACAGATCCGAATGGATACAGGCCCATAAGCCTACTGAGCTGTGTCGGCAAGCTGATGGAACGGATGATAAACACCAGACTGATGTGGCATCTGGAAGAAAAACGAATACTAATTCCACAGCAAGCCGGCTTTAGACAGCACAGATCCACTGAGGACCAGGTCATCCTCATAGCCCAGGAGATAGAAGATGCCTACCAGGCACAGAAGCACACAGTAGCTGTTTGGGTGGATCTGGAAAAGGCATTTGACAAAGTCTGGAAGGATGGACTTAGAGTCAAGCTGAGAAGAAGTGATGTCTGTGGGAAGATGTACAAGTGGATCAACCACTACCTCAAACAAAGAACGGCCAGAGTCCAAGTCCAAGGGCAGATGAGCAAAAAGGTGACACTCGAGCAGGGAGTACCCCAAGGGGGAGTACTGTCACCCACACTCTTTCTGGTATATATAAACGATATTACAGGGAATATACCAAGAAGAGTCCATAGCTCAATGTTTGCAGACGATCTGGCTATGTGGACCTCTGAAAAGAATCTCACCATAGCAAGAAATCGGATGCAAACGGCCCTAACATCGCTGGAAGAGTGGGCGAACTCATGGCTGGTCAAAATAAACGAGAAAACCACGTGCACAATATTCTCGCTCTCATTAAAACCCCAAAGTACCAAATTAAGCCTAAATGGCAAAATCCTGCAGCCAAACGACAACCCAACCTATCTGGGAGTCACATTTGATCGGCGCATGACATGGAAAAGTCAGATTGAGAGAAACCGAATGAAAGCCAGAGAAAGAATGGCGATCATGAGGAAACTTGCTGGCACAAGCTGGGGAGCAGACGAAGGCATACTAAAGAAACTGTACACTGGAAGAGTGAGACCAGTTCTCGAGTATGGCATTGCGGCATGGACAACAGCAGCGAAGGCGAACTTCGATAAAGTTAACAAACTTCAAAACCAAGCCATGAAAATTATAACAGGTGGCATGAAGTCAACGCCAATTGTAGAACTTGAAAAGATTACAAAACTGCAATCCATGACCGATAGAAGAGACTGCAGAGCCCAGCTGCAGTCAGAGAAACTCCGAAGACTGACGGACCATCCAATGTACCAGAGACTAAACAATCTGGGAAATAGGAAACTGAAGCGGAGAAACTTTGCAGAAATAGCCAAAGCAAAGATGCACGAAGATCCCATAAACGCACTAACAACACCAAAACCCATCACTACTGTACGAAAACCTACTTGGAGGCAGGATATATTTCCAGAGGTGGTAGAAAATATACCAGGTATTGCAAACAAAAACTGCCAGAGTGAGAAAGAAAGGAGAGACACTACCCTAAGCTTCATAACGAAAAGCTACCCAAGCATGGACTGGACCCATGCATACACCGACGGTTCTGTAACAAACACTACACAGAACGGAGGGGCAGGAGCATTCCTGAACCTACCAAATGGCAGAAAAATAACACTGTCATTCGCTACTGGTAAGTACACAAGCAATTTCAGAGCAGAGGCAGAGGCACTGAGGGCGGCAGTGGAAGAAATGGTGACACACAGTGAAAATGAGAGCCATATAGTCTTGCTGACAGATGCTCTCGAAGTAGTCACAGCGCTAAAAAGCCAGAAGAACACTGAGCTTAATGACTTAAGAGCAGCACTCTGCAAACTGTGCCATCAGTCCGCACCAAAAAGGGTGGTGGTACAGTGGGTTCCGTCACACTGCAACATCCAAGGCAACGAGGAGGCAGACAGACTGGCAAAAGAAGGTGCAAGGCTACCACAAACAGATACCAGTATGACGTACGAAGAGTCAAAACGGCTTATCAAAGCCAGATACATGTCCAAATGGGAAACCAAACATACTGGTTACACCAAAAACGATGCCTATTACCAGTTGAACCGAAGAGAGCAGGTCGTTGTCTTCAGACTTCGCACTGGCCACAACAGACTGAGGTACCACCTATTCAACAAACTGAAGATAGGGTGTACCGACGAATGCCCGTGCGGTACTGGTAAAATGACCACTGAACATCTGCTGCAGAACTGCCCGACATACAAGGATCAGAGAGAGCAGATGTGGCCATTGCCAGTGGAACTGCAAGACAAGCTGTATGGCAGTGGCGAGAGTCTCAGGATGACCGCCGCTTTTTTCGAGAAAATAATGGTTACTGTCTGACTGTATACGCAGAAGAAGAAGAAGAAATCCTATATGCGTGTCACCACAGATACATGACAACCTCTGTACAGTAGTATCTCAGACATAAAGTATCAAGAGAGGGGATCTCAGACATAAAGTATCAAGAGAGGGGCGTCATGGATAGCACAGGCAGACAACAATCGGACACGTCACTCCAGCTGAGACGATAGCCAAAGGGGAAGAAAGGGTCCACACTGATGATAGAGTACCAGAGAGTCATCATAACCTTAGGCAAGGAATGCAAAGAATGGAGCAACGGGAGAGCAGAGCATGAGGTGAATCAGCTGATAACTGAGAACACACAGGAGAGCGATTTTGCCTTCCCACTGCGATCCATATTCTCTTAACCAAATAACCACACTGCACTAGTGCAGCCTGTTTCCAGGATTGCTGCATGGAGGCAGAATAGGATCTTGTTAGCTCTGGTATGCTGGCCCTGATGCAAGCAGGCAGCTATGAGTTGCTGGCTGCTGTAAGCTCTTTCACTGTGCTGCATTTTTGGCCTCACTGTGTAATTGATTACTACCTTTCCTGAACAAGTTCTACAAAGAATACAGACAACTTTGTGCTGACTAGTGCTTTCTTTAGAATAAAGTCAAGGTTTGTCCCAGTTACACTACTGCCAGGAAATGAAGTTCTAAGAGGTTTCAGTATACTAAACCACAGCTAGTATGAGGTAGTGTGGCCGGTATCTTTCCTCGCTGTCTTTTACTTCACTAGTGATGAATACTAACTAACGTCTGGTGGGGCAAAACAAACTCATCAGATATTAGTCAGGCTCAGGCCTTGACTTTCCCATAGTCCTCCCTGGAAATGGGCTGTTTGTATGGCAGCCTGGCTAACGAGGTGAGAGATTGACACATACCCTATAGTAGTGAGCGACATGCAGATGAAGCCAAGCATAGCGCAACTGCCTGGAGGACCCCAGTCCACCTTCATCAGCATGCTTGGTATGTGAGGAAAGCTACAACAAACCGCGACTTAACGTCCATTTCAGGGCGCACATAAAAAGTAAATCTACTCAATGTGGGCGTTGGACAACAACTACTACTTCCCTAGTCATTTTTTTTTCTTCTTCTTTCGTTCGCCTTGTTTGTCTAATCCCCAAGGTGGTGTGCGTTGCACTGTGGTTTTTATTTTGCGCCTGTCGGTCCAGTGCATCCGACTTCAGCATGGATTTTATGTGAGGGTCTGCTTCCTCCTGCATTTTCTAAGGGTTTGCTTCCCCGGGGTAACGGCCGGTGCTGTGATGGGGATCGAACCCAGAACCCAGCGGGTTGTGAGCCGTGCTACTTAACCACTAGGCCACGCCATTCCCCCCCTAGTCATATGATAGGTACCCATTAATAACTGCGTCAACTAGAGCATACCAATTGTTGGGATTCGTACTTTTGATGTGAAAAAAAAGTGTCGTACAAATGCGTAAATCTATATAAATTCTTTTGAAAATATTCCATTTAATGTTTGAAAGCTTAAAAGAAGAAAAACTCTCAAATAAATTATCATGGAACAAAAATTTAACAGACAATTAACGTTTTCCAGCAGTGGTAATGTGAGTGACAATGACAAGAGGCATCATTCTTTCATTCCAACACCAACCAGGTTCAGCCGCACATCCAGGTAAGCTGTCACCTTTTTGTTCCTGATATTATTTTAATTTCCTTTTCTTCTAGCTATTGCCAGCATGGCTACCTGGAGTGCTTGGTGTGTGGCAGATGAGAGAAAAGAACAATTGCCACGCTGATAGCATATATAAAGTATTTAAAAAAAATATTTTTTCCCCAAATGTTTAAATTAAAAAGAAAAGTTAGTTTGGTTGGTTTTTTATGTGGTTTTAAAAAACATTTCTGTTAGCCTCATTTCCTAAGTCAGAGTGTTTTATGCTGTTTTACCCAATGCATCCGACACAGTGGGCATTCAAACAATAGTTTTTCTTCATACAGGGGTATTTTTTGGGCTGGGCGTATGCCTTATTTCTCTAATTTCTTTCCGTCGGAGTGCGTTTCACTATGTTTTTATTATTGTGTCTGTCTGCCCAGTGCATCCAACTTCGGCATGCATTTAATGTAAGGGTCTGCTTCCTCCAGTATTTTCAAAGGGTTTGCTTCCCTGGGGTAACGGCCGGTGCTGTGATTGGGGAGCGAACCTAGCACTTTTGGGTTGTGTGCTGTGTCGCTTAACCACTAGCCCATGCCGTCCCCTTCGCAGGGGTATGACCTTGCCGGGTTGAGAATTCGAACACAACATATGCAATTTTGGTTTGTGAGTCATGCCACTAGCCGCTTAGCACATGTTTGAGTCTATAAAAAGACTCTGTAGAGACTGGCAGAAAGACTGGAAGATTGGGTGATTGTCCCATCATACACTTTGAGTTTAACCAGTCACACTTAATTTGGTTCATGAGCCGTGCCACTAGCCCCTTAGCTAATCTGCCTCCTGCGGAGAGCATGTCGCAAGAGTTGACTAACAGTGCAGTTTAATCCCATCTAGGGTGGAAGACTATTCTAAATCAAGAATTTGTGCCTGCCGAAAACGGATGTGTCAGACTGAAAGGTGCAAATATTGCAGTCAATCTGTAAACTAGTGACACAACACATTCTGTTCTCCGGACTACATCATGTTACTTGCAAAGCCCTGTTCATACTATAGCTTGGTAGCGTGAGATTGAGAACGAACGCTGAAGAAGGAGGAGAAGTAGTATTTGTGTAGTCTTTCACACAGCCAAAAGCCTACTGAGTATGAAGTAGCATTGAAGGTTTGAAAGAAAGCTCTAGACACACTTATATGAAATACAGGAACAAAAAAACTGAACGAAAAAGTTTTCCAGGGGATTTGAAGTAAAAGATGCCACTTAAACCAAGAGTCAAATTGCTGCTAAATACATGTAGAATAAATTTATGCTTTAACTATCTAGAACAAATTGCAATGTAAACCAAGTCAAACAAATTACTACATAAACCATGTAGAACACATTGCTATTTAAACTATCTAAGACTATTTACTATGTAAACCAAGTCAAATACTGTTTATACCTTTGTGACAGTTATAGCTGGAGCATGGACATTTAGGGCAGGGGAGATTGGGCTGGCGACTCTAAGAAACAAAAGTTGCCTAAATGCGTTAGACAAACACAGGTCAGTCCAGGGTCAATCACCGTTTTGACACTAGGTCAACAAGGAAACGACAACCAATAACATTTTAGATGGGGTAGTTCCAAATTGGGGTGATGGCTAAATCAGCCATGGTTGTTGTTTGAGTTTATAAAAAGACACTGTAGAGACTAGCAGGAAGACTGGAAGAGAGAAGGTTTACTGGGTGATTGTCCCATCATACACTTCGAGTTTAACCAGTCACACTCAATAGGGGCTTTTGATGGATACCCTGTGAACAATGCGGGAACTGATTATGTGTAAGTGTACAATTTGCATGAGTACGAGAACTGATTGTGTGTGATCGTACAGATCGCCTGCGTACATGAACTGATTATATGTGACTGCACAGATTCGCCTGAGATGTGAAGTGATATGATAATATGTGGATGCACAGATTGCCTGAATACGTGATCTGATTGTTAGGACGAGTTTGTGATTATGTGTTGAGTGTGGAAATAGAGGATGGCGAGCTAACTGATGAGGCCGGCAGATATAAAGAAGTCAAGAAGGCGATACAATAAAAGATGAGAGAGGCGAAAGAAGTGTGGATATGTGAGCAATGTACAAACATCGAAGAGAGATTAGACAGAAATGACGCTAATGGAGCATAGAAGGTGGTCAAAGAAATGGTAATACCAAGACAAGGCAGGAACTTTATGATCCAGGATAAAAGTGGCAAGTGCCTGATTGAGGACAATGACGTACTGGCACGATGGACAGAGTACTGGTCCGAGTTATACAACTATGAGGGACGGAACAAACCTGAGAAAACAATCCCTCCAACACCAACAACTATAGAGGATAACCAACTGATAATGAAGGAATAGGTAACTGCAGCGGTAAAGACATTGAGAAGAGAGAAGGTGGCCGGCGTGGACAATATACCAGCAGAGCTCTTACAGGCAGGTGGGGAGGTAGTGGTGGAAAGTCTGACACACATCTGTAACAAAATATGGGTGACAGGAAACTGGCCGGACTTATAGACAAAATCAATGGTTATACCGTTACCTAAGTCTGGAAACCTAAAGCTGTGCCAAAATTACAGAACAATAAATTTCATCGGCCATCCTAGCAAGGTTATGCTTAGATTAATCCTTGAACGATTGAAACCCCGAGCAGAAGAGAACATCATTGCTGAGGCGCAAGCAGGGTTCAGACAGGGAAGAAGCACTACAGAACAGATTTTTAATTTAAAGCTGCTAAGCGAGAAATATCTAGATCAGAAGCAAAAATTGTTAATGTGTTTGTTAATTTTAAGAAAGTGTATGAGAGGGTATGGTATAAAGCGCTATGGGTAACCATGATGATGTATAAAATCAATGTAAATATTACAAAGGTCCTTGAACACCTGTATGACAAGGCGTCCAGCACAGTTCTTGTAAATGGGAGGCACTGGGACTGGTTTCGCACATCAGTTGGTGTGAGACAGAGTTGTAAACTCTTTTCAATATATTCCTTGAGGGAATTATGAGTGAGGCACTCGGAGGTCATGATGGTACTGCCAAGATAGGGGGCCGAACAATTACCAACCTTCGTTTTGCAGATGACATGGATGGGTTGCCGAGATCAGAAGCAGAACTCCAGGAATGGGTCAGAAGGTTCGATGAAACAGCTCTTGACTACGGTATGTAGATAAACGCGGGAAAGACAAAATTAATGACCAACAACACTGAGGGCTTAAACAGTAGGATAAAAGCTATGGCCAGGAACTCGAAGTGGTTGACCGTTTTAAATATCTGGGTTCGATTGTCAGTGATGAAGGATCAAAATGTGAGGTGTTGGCCAGAATAGCACAGACAATAGCGGTGCTTGCACGGCTTAACAAAATCTGGCTAGATAAACGGTTAGCACTATGCATGAAAATCAGATTAATGCATACATTGGTCCTGTCAATATTCCTCTATGCTTGTGAGCATGGACAATTACAGCTGACCTTCAGCGAAGGATACAGGCCTTGGAGATGAGATGTTTCCGAAGACTTTTATATGTCACGTACAAAGATTGAGATACAAATGAGGAAATACGAGATAGAATTACAACAGCAACAGGACCTTTTGAAGACCTCTTCGCAACTGTCAAAAGAAGGAAACTCTCTTGGTACGGTCACATATCAGATCAAATGGTCTTGCAAATACGATCTTGCACGAAAAGGTGCAAGGCAGACAACGAAGAGGCCGTTTCAAAAAGAGGTGGGAGGACAACATAAAAGAATGGACCAATCTTCGACCAGAAGAGGCACAGGCAGTGGTCGCTGACAGAGAAGGGTGGCATAGAGTTGTGAGGGTGTCTTCATGTGTGCCCCAATGACCTCACTGGTTACGGGATGACCTGACTTGACCTGAGAGTAGTATTGTTATGAAGTTTTGTTGTTGCAGGTATAGACTTAGAATCTGGTTTTTCTAAATGTAGTTTCAGAAGTAACTTCAAAAGCAATTGCTTGTATCTTCTGGGGTAGTTATATATTATGATTATTTAGTTTAGAAGTTCTTGCTTTTTGTTGATATTGTGCAACGATTATTCTTGTTAATAAATGATATTATTTTGTTTTATGGCTAGCGATAGTGTTTACTGTGTTGAAGTTGTGTTATTGTGTAGATATATATTGTAACTCTTAAGATGAGTAAACTACTCAGCTAAAAATAGACTCCATGACACCTTGTAGAACAAATTGCTATGTAAACCAAGTCGAACAAATTGCTATTTAAATTATGTAGAATAAATTGCTAATAAAACTATGTACAACAAATTGCTAATAAAACACATTGCTACAGAAACAAAATAAAACACATTGCTACAGAAACAAAATAAAACATTTCTGCAGAAACCAAACAAAACACATTGCTACTTGAACCAAACAAAACACATTGCTTTTTGAACCAAATGAAACACACTGCTACAGAAACAAAACACATTGCTATTTGAAAAAAATAAAAAACATTGCTACTTAAACCAAATAAAATACATTGCTACTTGAACCAAACCAAACAAATTGCTACATGAACCAACTGTACAAGAGGATAGAGTGCAAGCTTTACTTATGTGTCTAGTGTAATGGTGGTACTATGCTTGATAAAATGCAAAATGGAGACATATAAAGCTTGGTTTTGTTGTATTTTCCTTGTCTATCTCTTGATAAAGATCTTTAGGTTTACTCATACATTTTGTCTGGCTACACACAATACAATAGTTTGCATTCAGGTGCCAGTTTTAATTTTATTCGTGTCATTGTATTTGTCATCAGCAACTCCAGTCAAGGGTCAATGACAAGTGACAGTTCATTCAGAAAGGCATCATTTGCGTCCCCAATACCTGGTAAAAGGGTATGCATCTATGATATTAAGACACATTTTTCTGGTGAAATATATTACACACATTTATATATACTTGTCCTTTTGTATTCTATAGAGCTTTCCATAGATCTCTATGAGTTATACTTCTGAGACTCCATTTGTTTTGACTACTGTTATTGTCAATAAAGTTTCT
Source organism: Ariolimax columbianus (assembly GCA_036924085.1). NCBI lineage: Eukaryota > Metazoa > Mollusca > Gastropoda > Stylommatophora > Arionidae > Ariolimax > Ariolimax columbianus. The sequence continues at coordinate 48,645,256 of JAVGWX010000009.1, forward strand.
GGCCTTCCAATTTTTCCATTATGGGTTTCAGTCAAGTACATGTCTGGTTCTTTGGTTAAGCTTGGTCCTTAGTGCAGGGCAGAACAAATCCCAGCTGCTATGATGCCCAGAAATGTTGCTGTCGCACCTAACATTTCAGGATCAGTGTTGTTTTTACTTGCACAATTTCTCCCCATCGGTTTATCTCCCCCTCAAGTTTAAAGAACACAAAATAGAATCTGGCAAGGTCAGACTGATGGAGTCGTGTTACGCAGCATCTAAGACATACATGAAAATAATGAATAGCAGAAATAGGTAAGTATTACTTTGAAAATAAACTTAAATTTGCACATTGAGAATTATTTCATTCAGACCCTCCAGCTTGTTGCACAGTCCTGCTTGGAACTTTTCATCCATTGCTATGCCTGACTCCTACATTTTTTACTTGGCTTCTAAATCCTAAACAAATTTTTCACCTGGCTTTAGGCTCTGGGTCTTAGTTGACCTGTACTTCTACAAGGGCATATGCCTCTGTGTAGGTTCCAGCTCTAGTATTAGCTGGATGTGGTCGAGAGGAGGATTTCCTGCTTAGCTGGCTAGATTCAAGCACATTACTACTCCACTGCATTGGGACAAGTGCTGCAGAGGGTGGTTAACGGATGTGCGAGTCCATTTTAATAGACTCAAAACACTAGAGCAAAGTAGACTCACAGCCTGTTAAACGCCATCTATGCTCTTCTAAACAAACTATCAAACCATAGCTGGTGTTATGACATGTCGCACAGTTAGTTGCCTCTTACGACATGTTCTCTGTGGGGCAGTGGTGCTATTCATATCCTTGTCAAACACAAAGACCCTGGTGGACCATTCGGGTTTTTATAGTATATCTATTTTTACATTTTGTCTTTTCAGTATTGATTTGAATTGTTTGTTGTGTACTTTACTGTAAGTCAGTGGTTGTTATTATATCTGACATCGGATTGAAGTATGCTACAGAAATATTTGTGTGTGAAAGATCTGTTGTTTTAAAGAGATATTCTAGGTTATATGTTCCATGCTACGCTGAAGTCGAACATCCTGCTACTTGCAAAGCCCTTTTAGGAAATTGTTAGCACGCTTATAAGAACAAAGTAGAAGAAGACCAGCCCAATGATATTTTACTGAGAGAATTCTGTAGAGCAAACTCAATAATCATGCAAGCTACTTTTAATTAAAAATATTTTGAGGGACCATGTCACAACCATGCATTATTTATAGCAGTCACTTATATTATCTAAATCACTTAGAACAACACTTCTAGAACAACTACAACTGGTCAAATTTTTATTGCATTTCATCAACTAACAACCATTTTATGATGAATTTGTATTCTTTTTTTTTCCTGCTGCATAAATTATTCAAGTGTAGTACTACGAATATGAAGGAATATAAATAGAGCTGTTCTGATTTTTCTGTGTAAATTCAGTAACTGACATACTCGATTATTTCTCTTGTTTGTTCTTAATTTTCTGTGTAAATTCAGTAACTGGCATACTTGATTACTTCTGTTGTTCCTATTTTTCTGTTTAAATTAACTGGTGTACTTGATTATTTCTCTTGTTCTTATTTATCTGCATAAATTAAGTAACTGACGTACTTGATTATTTCTCAGGTTGATTCTTGAGTGACAGAAGATAAGAACAACACAGGAAAATTCAAATCTGAGATAAAATAATGTTCTAAAACTGCAGCACAAGTCTTGGATAAGCAACACTGAAGTGAAGGAGCTAGGTTGTGAGGACTTGAGAGTCACATGTTGAAAAATATGGTGATGATTGTTAACAGTTTAGGTTGTACCCTCACAGTAAGGGATTTCCAGCTGCTCATCAGCGTGTTAAGAATTTTCTAAGAAAACTGTGAAATTTAATGAGTTTTTAATATTAGGAAGTTTGCATTACACATAAATTAGACAAGTTTCATGTCTGATTCTTAAATATACCAATAACTCGGGGTCTTCAAAATCTTTTTTGCCCAATACACTCCATCAACTATGTGTCAAAATGTCATTGCCCTCTTTTCAAGATTGTCTGACTCAAAGGGTGCATTCCAAATAATATGCATATTCTTCTGATTATCCTGAATAGGACTTTGTGTCATAGTCTACAGCAAAGCTGCAATATCTGTGCCTTTTGGCTCGACACATTCGATTTCACCTGGCTTTTTTGGGTACCAGGTTTGTCTTCCCACTGATCTCTATTCTCTTAATCAGACTTTATCTAGAACCAGACAAAACAAACGCAGCACAGAAAAGACTTAGCTAAATACTTAATTATAAGTTGAAACTTCAAGAGAAAATCTTTTTTTTTCCTCTTCTTCTTTTATCATACTGTCCTTGCCATCAGATAAAACAAATGCAGCACAGAAAACATTTAGCTAAATACTTAATTATAAGTAGAAACTTAAAAAACAAAAAAACTTGTTCTTTCATCTTAAATCATACTGTCCTTGCCATGCAGCATTCTAGCGAGGTGTGATATATAGATTTATTGTTATTGGGGGGGGGGGGGGACTTGTACTGTCATTAGGTGGAACTTCCTGAGTGTGTCAGAGACACCCTTAGTCTACCTACATCTTCACTTTCATCCTGTTTGTTGATAACACCATATGCATATTTCCGAATTACCTTTACTTGAACACTTTTTATAAAACAGTTGGAAATCATCTACCAGCTTGCTGGGCCTGTCGCAGGATCACTTTTACACATTTTGAAGTTCCTGTAGGTTTTACATTGCAACTGACCCTCTGTAAATGCTATAAGAACAGATAGAAATTCTAGTGCAATAAATTAAAAGTTTGAGAACAAACATTTCTTTAAAAATCTCTCTACTATATATTGTTTGATTAATTACTTTCATTAATTTCTTACACTGTTTGACTTTTAGAGTTTTCTACTTACATTTAGCATTTTGCTTGTGTTTTTTGTGCTATTTTAATTTTGCCTGGTACTTTATAAAGACCCTAATTAGCAGAAACATAGGTGAGGGTCTGTTATTGTTCTTTTGTATAACTGAATTTCAACCTTTATGATTTTCTGTAATCATTCATTTTGTGCTACATATTAATAGAATAAGTTGTACCTATTTCTTTTATTTTAAAACGTACATTTTCCCCCATTAAAAAGTCTATAAAATCAAGATTTCCTGCAATGACATATTACAATCACCACAAGAAGAAATTTGTTTAGAGTCAAATGGACGGGACTTCAGGTGACATTGTCATTGCTTAATGAATGTGTCATTTTGGCAGTGGAACTTCCTGTGTTCCTCCTGTAATAATATTAAATGTGAAGTTTGACCCTGATATTCATTCAGAAGGAAGTGATATATAACATATCACCTAATAAATAATTTGTTTTTACTGAATTGATTGATATATTATTTTTGTGTGTGTGATAATTGTGCATCTTAAAATTTACTCTTAACATTTTTTGTTTGTTCATGGTACTGAGATTAGGGCATGAGTGTTAAAATCTGAGAAATATGATATATCAAAATAGAATTAGAAAATATAGTGAAAATTTACAACCAGAAGTGATAACTTAAATGACTTTTGTGTCCTCGCCAGTCCTCCCCGAAGAGCCTGGCTAAACAAAATGCTGAAAAGAAAGAGGATGACCAATGGATTATGCCAATTAGGACCCTTAGAGTAAAGTCACTTCAATCATCTTCAGCACAAATAAAAACAGGTTGTACACCTTTATATGATAATCATTGCAGTTGGAAAAGCTGTCACATATTGAAGCCCTTCTACAATCAGAGAGAAACACTTACAAGATAACATTATTCTCAGGCCAAAGAACCTGTAGAACATGTCATCCCTCCATCAGACCTATTAAAACCATTGTCATGAGAATGGTTATTAATCTAGAAAGAAGTGAGACAGGGTTGTATTTTCTCCCCATATCTATTCGTTTACTCTGAGAATATCATGAAGAAAATCAGAGATGAGTTAGAATGCTCACAGTGCGATGTATTCAGCATCAAAGGATATCAGATTGTGGAAGTCAGACATGCAAACAATACAGTTCTCTTATCGGTGACACAAGTACGGGCTGGAAAAGCTGAGTCAACGAAAAAACACAGCCTCTTAGAATCTATATTTTAAAAATAAAATAATGACTACAGAACAAATTAGTGGTGAATAAATTAATAATTTCCATTGATTATGTGGAAATAGAAGATGTGAAAGAATTTGAGTATATGGGATCCACAATAATCAACTTTAAGGACTTTGGTTGTAATCAACTAAAAGTTAACAATTGCTACACACAAACTAATACAGATGAAAAATGTGTGGCAGAGCACCAGAATGAAGACGAAGACCAAAAAGAAACGATGGACAATGATGATGTTTTCCATTTCAGTAGTTAACCATTTGCTTCCCAGTTGACAAAATTACGTCTATTTCCTGTTTCTGTATAATTTTTCAGCGTGTCATGTCCCGACGTGATTGTTGATTCTGAGAACCTCTAATTTGTTAAAAAAAATTTTGTTTGTGTCTGTGTGTGTCTAGAGACATATATTAATAAAAAACATGTAATTTTGTGCATGCTAACTTAACTTAACGTCTTTATACTGGTTTAGAAGACTCTGCAGAGTCTGTATACAACCAGTTTCATTTACATCACCTTGCTCTAAAAGCTATGCGCATTCAATATATTCTTAAATGCATTAACTGTCCCTGCCTCCACTACCTCCTGTGGCAATGCATTCCAAGCATTCACCACTCTCTGGCTAAAAAAAATATTTCCTAATATCTAATCTGGACATCTCTTTAGTTAATTTGTAGCTATGCCCTCTTGTTCTTGTGGGTGGCTGTATTTAAAAAAAAAACTTGTTATAGTCTAATTTATCCATTTCTCTGAGATGTTAGTTTCTGAGATACAAGAAGATGAAGGTGATAGTGGTGAAAAAATGCACAAACATATAGAGTAAAAAAAAATATTCGCAGAAAAACGTACTATACTACTATTGATGTTTATTGTAATGGCTATGTCTGTCACTTCGACTATAAACGTAATTATTGTATCTACATAAACAAAACTAAATAAGTCTACCTCAGAAAAATTCATTGCAGAAACTTAACTCCCCCATTCTCAATAATGGGTGAATCTTTGTATCCAAGCAAAAAACCTAAGAAATCTTTTCCAAAATCTAAAACAAATTTAAAAACCGCATTGTTTTTTGTCTAGCCGAACATGACGGAAGTTGGAACTCTCTATAATCAAACAAGCAGTATGTTCAGCCGTTACTATAGCATTAACCAGGTAGTTTATATATGATAAAGCGATGACCCTGGAGCTGGCAGCACGCAACGCCAGCGGAACCGAGCCAAATCGTCGTAATCTCACGCTGTTGAAACGGAAAATAATACCTAAAGATGCAATAGTCAGCCCGAGGTTAATTTATATCTCCATAGAGCTTGTCCAGTATTGGCACTGGAGATATGTACTTTTTCTGTTCCTCAAATGTTGAGCAGCTACTCTTTTGAGTGCATACATTTGTAGTTTATCAGATTAATTAGTTTGATAGATAGGACATGTGTTTTCCCTGTTGCAACATATGGCTGCTAGGGTGCAAGACATGGACATAAATAAAACCATTGCCAACAAAAGATATCTTTCAAAGGATATTGAAAATAGCTTGGGTGGAGAAGAAGAAAAATGTATAAATTTGGAAACAGCTAGGTATAGAAGAAAACTGGCTAATAAATAATATAATTAGGAAGAAGTTGGGTTATTTCGGTCCTATGAAAAGTCACAATGGCTTGGATAGGTAGATAGTGGAACACACAGTGTCTGGGAGAGGAGGAAGAGGTCATCCCAAAAAAAGACGGTAGCAGACCATTTGTGACAGTTTGAAGATGTCTGTGTGTTGTTGTTTCGAATGCCCACAATGAGTAGATTACTCTTTTGTGCGTCCTGAAAAGGGCGTTAAATTGACAGGTTGCAGTAGCTTTCATCACATCCTGAGCGTGCTGATGAAGGTTGACTGGGGTCCTCCAGGTGGTTGTGCTATGCTTGGCTTCATTGGGTGTCACTCACTACTATGTCGATCCCTTACCTCGTTAGCCAGGCTGCCATGAGAACAGGGAGGGCTACTACAAAGCCGAGGTGAGGGTCTTGGCCACTAAATTTTGCCTTACCCTGACTAACATGTCTGATCAGTATATTTTGCCTGACCAGACGTTAGTCTTCCTCCCCATGTCCGTGTGTGAATCGGGTTATCTTTCCAGAAATCGAGACGTGTTCAGGGCTGCTGTAAAGGAGACTATGTTTTGGAAAGAATGTGTCACATGACATGGCATGTCAAAGAAATCAATAAATGGGAGAAGGAGCAGGGAGCAGCCATCCTACATGCTCCTAAAATGACTATACAGGAATGAAAGTTATTATCTAAGTAATATTTTATTACATTTTGTCTACAAATATTATCTAATAATTATAAAATAACCACAAATATTAAAATTAATATTAGCTCGTATTAGCTATTATGGTACCTTTTTTTATGTGTAGGACATATCTATTGTAATGCATTATAATTATTCCTTGACTTAATGCCACTTCAGCAATGAATTCTGAAGAAGGAAAGTGCAGCATAAATCAAGACCCACTTATATATGAGTTTATATTTATCTCATCTATAGCTGTAATGACTATACTCTAGATTTGAAAGTGAGATGGCTTAGCTTACAAGTGCACTGAAAGATATTTAACTTAACTGAATGTATTTATACTGGTTTAGAAAACTCTACAGAGTTTGTATACAACCAGTTTTTTCAAGGGTAGTTTGTTCATTTATGTGCGAGTCCATCTTAATAGACTCAAATACTAGAGCTAAGTAGATCCGCAGCCAGTTAGACGCCATCTATAGCTACTCTTAACAAACCACCTGGGGAAAGGTACAAATAACTTGTAGAAATTTGTATATTATGATTTATATAACAATTGTAATATTCTGAGTCTCTTCAGATGTACCGACTACAAAAACTATCGCTACAAGAGGGCGTGTAAGATTAAGTAAGGATTTAAGATTGTTGTTCAGTATTTGTACATGTTTTTATGCGGTGTGACCCCTTTGGTCATAAAAATGCTGTCCTTGAACCATTGGAATTATCTTCATACTTTGATTGGATAATTAAAAAAATGACTTTATACGGTTCTTTCTTGGTCCACTAACTTGACTTCATGCAGCTTTGATCCACTAACTGGACTTCATGCAGTCCTTGGTCCATTAACTGGACTTCATGCAGCCTTGGTCCACTAACTTGACTTCATGCAGCCTTGGTCCATTAACGACTGCATGCAGCTTTGATCCACTAACTGGACTTCATTCAGTCCTTGGTCCATTAACTGGACTTCATGCAGTCTTGGTCCATTAACTGGACTTCATGCATTCTTTGGACCATTAACTGGACTTCATGCATTCTTTGGACCATTAACTGGACTTCATGCAGCCTTGGTCCATTAACTGGACTTCATGCAGCCTTTGGACCATTAACTGGACTTAATGCATTCTTTGGACCATTAACTGGACTTCATGCATTCTTTGGACCATTAACTGGACTTCATGCACTCTTTGGACCATTAACTGGACTTCATGCAGCCTTGGTCCATTAACTTGACTTCATGCAGCCTTGGTCCACTAACTTGACTTCATGCAGCCTTGGTCCATTAACTGGACTTCATGCAGACCTTGGTCCACTAACTTGACTTCATGCAGCCTTGATCCATTAACGACTGCATGCAGCTTTGATCCACTAACTGGACTTCATTCAGTCCTTGGTCCATTAACTGGACTCCATGCAGACCTTGGTCCATTAACTGGACTTCATGCAGACCTTGGTCCATTAACTTGACTTCATGCAGCTCTTGGTCCATTAACATGTGTCCTCATGGTTCATGTGCCATTAACTTGACTTCAAGCAGCCCTTGGTCTATTATCTTGTCTACACATGACTCTGGCTCACAACTTGACTTTGTGAAGCCTCCAAAGTGCATTTATTTTGAGAACCCACTGAAAGAAGAAATAATTGTACTCTGAAAAATGACCAATTGCTTCAGAGCTGTTCTTGAACATGGCTTAAAATTCTGTCCTTCTCGTTCTATATGATTACCATATCAGTTTTCTTGTTCATAGATATGCCTTGTTCATTCTTAGTTTTAATGTGTTTTCAGTTGATGTTAGGTTGTGGCTATTATATTATTGTTCATATTTTTGTTCAATCCAGCATGTATTATAAACTATATTTCATTTTCATGACTTTGTCTTGTTTATTCTCTGTTCTTTGTAGCATAATATTCTCCTATTTCTAGTTGTGTTCATAAAATGTTCTCAATTTGTCACAGTATTTCTTTATATATGTGTATGTATGTGTTCATATCTCTAACCTGTTCAGCCTATTTTGCAAATCACATCTGTCTTGTCTTTCATGTCCAAAATTAGTCTTGTTATTTGTTTCTTTGATGTTATTTTAGCAACCTAAACACACGTTCTTATTTGTGTTCATGTCATTTTCTTTATTTGTCAGATCATTTCAATTTTATTATTCATAGTTCTGTCATGTTCATTCAAACTGTCTATCGGGTCATTTTGTCATAGTTGGAATATACTATTTCTCTTAGTAGCTTCTTTTTGTATGTGTCATGCCTGAGTAAAGATTGTATTCTTTTATATTTAATCAACTTAGCCTTCTTATTTTAGTTTTCATACATGATAATTTGTCCTGTTTTAGATTTCCATATATTGGATTTGTCATTCTTATGACAAGCTCGCCTTGAGAATATTGTCTTTTGTTTTTCATACATGAAATGTAATCCTATGAGCTCGTCATAACCTTCTGTTTTTGGTTTTCATGTTAGAGATTTTGTAATCTTATATACGTTTCTGTTTTTGAATTTCATACATTCGATTTTGTCTTCTTATATATGTGTTTTTCTTGATCTTCAATTTATTTTCACACACAAAATGTTGTCTTCTTTTGTTATGTGTTTATCTTGACCTTCTCTTTGAGACTTTCATACATGAGATATGTCTTCTTTTATACATGTTTATTTTGACCTTTTTGTGACTTTTGTACACAAATTTATCTTCTTTTATATGTGTTTATCTTGACCTTCTCTTTGAGACTTTCACACATATGTCTTCTTTTATACATGTTTATTTTGACCTTGACATTCGTACATGAGATTGTCTTCTTTTATACATGTTTATTTTGGCCTTCTTTTTTTGGATTTCCTACATGTCTATCTTGACCCTTCTGTTTTTGACTTTCACACAAGAGATTTTGCAATTTACAAGAGTAAAAATTACAGAGTAATAATACTCTTATCTGTACCTGGTAAATTGTTAAACAGATTTATACTTGAAAGAATAAAACAATGCTGTGGATATCAAGTTAAGAGGCGAGCAAGCGGGAATTGGACAAAGCAGATCTTGGGTAGATCAGGTAGCCAAATTGTGAATAAATGGGGAAGAGTCATTAGAATGGAATTCAAGTCTGTACATTAACTTTGTTGACTATGGAAAAAAAACCTTTAACAGCTTGGATAAGAATACACTTAGGGAAACTACTAAGTCATTATGGGATACTGCAAAATCTCATAATAAATCAGACATGTGTGGACATGCAGTGTAGAGTTTTGCACGAGGGACAACTCGCAGAATTACCTAATAATAAACCTAAAGTTCGTTGGGCTGTCGTACTATCACCTTTTCTGTTCCTGCTGGCAGTTGATTGGATTATGAAAGAAATTACGGTTTATGGGAAAAATGAATTGCAGTGGATCTTATTTAAACAACTAGAAGACTTGGACTTAGTAGATGACATAACCCTCCTATTTCACACCCCCTATGCAGATTAAACACAGACAAAATCTCACAACAATTTGGTCGGATTAGGACAGAAAAGGCAACAATTATAAAATTAAATGAGGCTAACAACACAGCTCTTATCAAGCTGAGAGGAACACCATTGAATATAGAACTTCACATATCTAGTGAACATAAGTCAAGTGGTGCAGATAAGGATGTAAAAGCCAGGATACAAAAGGCAACTGGTCTTTGTCATGTTGACAACCATATGGAACTCTTAAAAGGATCTGAATGCGTACCAGGCTATGCATCTTCAACTCCAGTGTGAAGTCAGTCCTTTTTATATGGAATAGAAACATGACCGATGACCAAACTCAATATTAAGAGATTGCAACAAATCAATAAATCCCTGAGAACGATTCTGGGCAAGGTTACAAATGAAAGCTTATGGGAGTGAACAGAACAAAGAAAGAGGAAACAGGAAATCTTGGCCAGAACTTGATGCAGGATAGACCAGAAAGCCCAAAGCCTTTTATCACCAATCAATCACCGCCATGAAACCCACAGGTAAAAAGAGGCAAAGGAAAAGCCAAAGAGAGCACAAAGAAAAGATCTAGAGGCCAATAAAAGAAATATAGGGGAGAAGCTAGATAGAACTGCAGAAAATAACACAGGACCAGTCTGTTTGGAGAGGGTTGGTTGATGGCCTATGCACCTCAAAAGTGCGAAGAAGAAGACGTGAGATTATTTTGTCTTCTCTTATAGGTGCTCTTATTAATCTTCTGTTTTTGATTTTAACACATGATATTTTTGTCTTCCATCTTATTTGTTTCCTTAAACCTTGTTTTTGGTTTTCAAATGAGATTTTTCTTCCCCCCACATGTGCTCGCCTTGACCTATTTTGAGCTTCAATGCATGAGATTTTGTCATCCTTATTTGACAAGTTTGGGTACATCAAGACTCTCTAAAAAGTTCATCATCTATAATAGTCACATATAGCTGTATGATTGGCTCACCTTTATCATTTGAATGTTATGTGGTCTGGACTGTAGTATTGAAAGGCTCATCAAACTTTCATCTGCAATATCTTTAATGGTGGTCTGGATTTTGTAGTATTGAAATGCTAATATCAAACATTAAATGGAAATATCTTTTATGTGGTCTGGCCTGTAGTATTGAAATGCTCATCAAATTTTCAACTGCAATATTTTTAATGGTGGTCTTGACTTTGTAGTTATGAAATACTCATATCAAACTCTTTGCAGTCTGTTTGGTTCAAAATCGAAAGTGTGCAGAACAGGTTGCAGTCCAGAACCATCCACTAACTTGTGTCTTTACCGCATAGTGATAGACATTTCATTTGTTAAAATGAGCTTAAGTAGACAGAATTTCCGGCGCATGTGCAGCTTTCGTTTAATAAACAGTTTTAAACAATCAATTGGTATGTGTTTTCAGTGAATATTTTAATGTTATGACTTCTGAGCAATAGAATTTGGACTTTTACAGTCAAGAAATAATTTATTATTTGATCAGACCAAGGATCACTCATTTGTTTTGGACGTGAATGTTAAAAGCAAATTTGATTAATTGATAGTGAAACAAAGATGACAATGAAAGTGGTAATGCTATTGATATGATTATACAATTATACAAACATTCACGATGAGTAAAACGAAAACAGGTTAAGTGGTACTTCCCCTTCTACATTAATGGCATTTATTACTTCATACTAATATATTATTACTAGTTAATGCATATACTGGATTACTTCCTGGACGACCTGTTCCTCAGCATTGCAGGTCCCAACTTCTGTTCCAACAGTCTCTGTCTTGGGCCACGGTGGACCAGTGAATAATGAATCACCCATCTGGGGCAATGTGAATGTTGTTGCGAGACACAAGGGAGTCTGAACAACATTGTTGATGGTTGTCTCCGTGGCTGTTTCTTGTCTCTGGGGTACCATATACTACAATAATACAAATATTATTATTAAAACTTCAGGTCATAGATCATTTAATTATGTGTCTTTATATCTATTAATTTTAATATTAGCTCACTTTGTTTAATATTAATGAATTTTATTTAGAAAGCAAGTAAATATTTTAAGTTTTTTTAGTTAAAGCATTTATTTATGCTAAGGCTCTTTTTTGTTTTTTGGACTTTACTGGCAAACCCGCCACGAACTTCGCCTCAACACTTTCTGAAACGGGGTAACGAGACTATGAGTCAGTGGAATTTAACATATGTATATGGGATTGTAATTGTAAAGAAACTGTTTTTTGGTAAAAGTTTTTGAATGACATGTCCAATATCCATCAAAATTTGATGGATTAGGTACCCGAGAATTAGTTTGGTAACAAAGCTGATAAACAGTATATTTATGCCGACTCTGTGTAACTAGTGCCAAACATGGCCTCTGTCCAGGGTGCATGAGAGCACAATTTTGACTGCAATAAAATGTTTGAGGAAGGTCATCTGTGTTACCAGGAAAAACAGAATGTGGAACAACGAAATTCACAGTATGGTCGGCACTGTGTCTTGTACAGAATACATTTCCAGGCACAAAATACATTGGTTTGGACATCTCATGAGCATGCACCCTCATCAACTTCCACTGATGAATTACAATGCTGGTAGATCTAGCTGCAGGGCAGGTGGATAGATGACATTAGAGTGATTGTGCAGCAACACAGGCCCACATAGACTGACACAACACACTTGGCGTAGGACAGATGATTTAAGCTCCCCACGACACTTAATGGCAGAAGTGGAAAGTAAACTAACTAAACAGTGGTCACACTAGTGGAGTGTATGTACACAATTTCAGCTAGGTTATTGAGAAGTTGATAAAATATGAGAAATATAAGGAGACATATCTGCACAGCGATCGTGTCAAGTTTAGAGCCTTTGAACAAAAACTCCCACAGGAAACAAAACCGCTCCCACGTTGGAATTACAAACGAGCCGACTGGGACAGATTTGCAATCCTGACAGATGGGCTGTGTGAAACCATCAACACACGAAATACCAAAATGAAGCCCATGGTAGAGAGCCTAAGCAAGGCAATAATGCAAGCCGCCACTGAAACCATCCCAAGAGGAGCTAGGAAAAACTATAAGCCCTACTGGAATGATGAGTTACAGAAAGTGGAAGATGCAGTAACAAATGCTAGGAACGTGGCAGAACGTGAAAAATCCATGGAGGCAAACATCGCCCTCAAAGCCGCCACGGCGAAGTACAAACACACTCTCAAGCAAACAGCAAGAGAAAGTTGGAAAAACAAAACGGAAAGTTTAAACCTGGACAAAGACGGGAACAAGCTATGGAAGCTAGTCAGAGCCATGAACGACGAAACCCCGTCAAATAAACAAATTACTATCAAGCAGGGCGAGAACTTGATCACAGGTAAGAAAGCCGCAAACGCCTTTGTCGATCACTATGCCAGAGCAAACCACATCGAGGTCCCTGCAGATAAGCATACAGACATTAGCGAAGAGCTAAAGCGACACGAAAACATAAATACGGCTCCTGAAGAGCACATGATGGCCAAACTAACCATGCGCGAAATGGAAGAGGCTATGAGAACACTAAAGAAAAGGAAATCTCCCGGAAAAGACGGGATAACAAACGAAATGCTGATGGGGCTGGGCCAAACAGCGAAGAAAAAACTACTATCAGTCCTGAACCAAAGCTGGAAAAGGGGTATTGTACCCCAGGCATGGAAGGATGCAATACTGGTACCAGTACCAAAAACAGGAAAGGATAAAACAGATCCGAATGGATACAGGCCCATAAGCCTACTGAGCTGTGTCGGCAAGCTGATGGAACGGATGATAAACACCAGACTGATGTGGCATCTGGAAGAAAAACGAATTCTAATTCCACAGCAAGCCGGCTTTAGACAGCACAGATCCACTGAGGACCAGGTCATCCTCATAGCCCAGGAGATAGAAGATGCCTACCAGGCACAGAAGCACACAGTAGCTGTTTGGGTGGATCTGGAAAAGGCATTTGACAAAGTCTGGAAGAACGGACTTAGAGTCAAGCTGAGAAGAAGTGATGTCTGTGGGAAGATGTACAAGTGGATCAACCACTACCTCAAACAAAGAACGGCCAGAGTCCAAGTACAAGGGCAGATGAGCAAAAAGGTGACACTCGAGCAGGGAGTACCCCAAGGGGGAGTACTGTCACCCACACTCTTTCTGGTATATATAAACGATATTACAGAGAATATACCAAGAAGAGTCCATAGCTCAATGTTTGCAGACGATCTGGCTATGTGGACCTCTGAAAAGAATCTCACCATAGCAAGAAATCGGATGCAAACGGCCCTAACATCGCTGGAAGAGTGGGCGAACTCATGGCTGGTCAAAATAAACGAGGAGAAAACCACGTGCACAATATTCTCGCTCTCATTAAAACCCCAAAGTACCAAATTAAGCCTAAACGGCAAAATCCTGCAGCCAAACGACAACCCAACCTATCTGGGAGTCACATTTGATCGGCGCATGACATGGAAAAGTCAGATTGAGAGAAACCGAATGAAAGCCAGAGAAAGAATGGCGATCATGAGGAAACTTGCTGGCACAAGCTGGGGAGCAGACGAAAGCATACTAAAGAAACTGTACACTGGAAGAGTGAGACCAGTTCTCGAGTATGGCATTGCGGCATGGACAACAGCAGCGAAGGCGAACTTCGATAAAGTTAACAAACTTCAAAACCAAGCCATGAGAGTTATAACAGGTGGCATGAAGTCAACGCCAATTGTAGAACTTGAAAAGATTACAAGACTGCAATCCATGACCGATAGAAGAGACTGCAGAGCCCAGCTGCAGTCAGAGAAACTCCGAAGACTGACGGACCATCCAATGTACCAGAGACTAAACAATCTGGGAAATGGGAAACTGAAGCGGAGAAACTTTGCAGAAATAGCCAAAGCAAAGATGCACGAAGATCCCATAAACGCACTAACAACACCAAAACCCATCACTACTGTACGAAAACCTACTTGGAGGCAGGATATATTTCCAGAGGTGGTAGAAAATATACCAGGTATTGCAAACAAAAACTGCCAGAGTGAGAAAGAAAGGAGAGACACTACCCTAAGCTTCATAACGAAAAGCTACCCAAGCATGGACTGGACCCATGCATACACCGACGGTTCTGTAACAAACACTACACAGAACGGAGGGGCAGGAGCATTCCTGAACCTACCAAATGGCAGAAAAATAACACTGTCATTCGCTACTGGTAAGTACACAAGCAATTTCAGAGCAGAGGCAGAGGCACTGAGGGCGGCAGTGGAAGAAATGGTAACACACAGTGAAAATGAGAGCCATATAGTCTTGCTGACAGATGCTCTCGAAGTAGTCACAGCGCTAAAAAGCCAGAAGAATACTGAGCTTAATGACTTAAGAGCAGCACTCTGCAAACTGTGCCAGCAGTCCGCACCAAAAAGGGTGGTGGTACAGTGGGTTCCGTCACACTGCAACATCCTAGGCAACGAGGAGGCAGACAGACTGGCAAAAGAAGGTGCAAGGCTACCACAAACAGATACCAGTATGACGTACGAAGAGTCAAAACGGCTTATCAAAGCCAGATACATGTCCAAATGGGAAACCGAACATACTGGTTACACCAAAAACGATGCCTATTACCAGTTGAACCGAAGAGAGCAGGTCGTTGTCTTCAGACTTCGCACTGGCCACAACAGACTGAGGTACCACCTATTCAACAAACTGAAGATAGGGTGTACCGACGAATGCCCGTGCGGTACTGGTAAAATGACCACTGAACATCTGCTGCAGAACTGCCCGACATACGAGGATCAGAGAGAGCAGATGTGGCCATTGCCAGTGGAACTGCAAGACAAGCTGTATGGTAGTGGCGAGAGTCTCAGGATGACCGCCGCTTTTTTCGAGAAAATAATGGTAACTGTCTGACTGTGTACGCAGAAGAAGAAGAACAAAAACTTTTTGACAAATGGAGTTGCTGCATTTTGTTCACATGCAAGTCCCACAGTCTTATCTACTCCATCACTTGTCAATAGTGTAGAATGACATGCTTTGGGGAAACTGGTCTGAAACTGTGTGAGCATTTCCTTCAACACCTCAATGATATTCGTAACAGCTCAGGTTCCCCAATTGCCAGCTACTTCAATGGTTCTGGTGCACTAGGGTAAAGCTGATGTCACAGGCATAGTCTTTTGCCTATCTGACAATCGTCATTGATTCACGCTTGAGTACAGACTGGTCTTCAGCATGGGCTGCCTCTAACCACACAACATTAATATCATCTCATATCGGCCCATATCCATTTGCCTTCCCATTTTCCCTTTACCTACATCACCATTTGGTCACCACTGGCTTATCTGACAGTTTCCTACTTTTCATGCCCTCCTGGCCACTTCACCTGACCTTTGTCTTGTCACTTGGAATCCTTCACTCGACCAAAGGTAGGAGTGATGTGATGTTTTCAGTCAAGTACCCTATTTTCTCCTTATATGTTGACATCTCCCATTTATGTATTTTTCCTTTCTTCTATGATTCGCTAGTTCATTATTGTTGTTGTTCATCGTCCCTGATGAAGGATTGGTCGTAACGTAGGCTTCTCTTGTGTTTTTGTCTCGGTGCGGTACCTGACCATACCTATTAAAAATTTGTTTTCACTTTTTTTTCTTGCTTTTGTATAGAACTGTAAGAAATAGATCTACAAATTTGTGTGGACTTGAAATACTTTTTTATTGCCTATAAGCGGCTGACCTTTATACACCAATTCTTTTTGGAACCTACATCATCATCATGTCATTCAGTCCTGGGACTGGTTTGGAAGCTCATGATTCTGTCTGTCATCTGTGGTCATCTTCAGGTCAGCGCGTCTTCACTACCATGTCTATGCATGCTTGTGTCACAAGTATTTCTTGGTCTACCCCTTCCTATCTTTTCTCTGTTCTGTCTTCCAAGACTTTCTTCACTGGAACCACATGATATAGGTTGTGTCTTAGCCATGCTAGCTGTTGTTTAGAAGCAACCCTCTTTCCTCTCCCACCTCTGCCAATGCTCAACCTCCCACTTTCGCTAACACCCTTTGTTTGGTTGCCTCTCTGTCCAGCTCACTTTATTCATCTTTTGGTAACACCTCATCTCAAAAGCCTTCAAGTATTTCTTCTCCCTTTTATTTCTTCTTCTTCTTCTTCGATCGTTCTCAATCTCCTGCTAACAAACCCTGAAAGGGCTTAAGTAGCAGAATGTAGTCCAGAGAACGGAATGCATTGTGCCGTAGTTTACAGCCTGGCTGCGATATCTGCACCTTTCGGTCCAACACATCCGACTTCAGCAAGCATTTTTTGAGTACCGGGTTAGCATTCCCTCTTCGATCCCTTCTCCTTCTCCTTCTGCTGCAGCCTGTTATCCAGGATCACCGCGTGGAGGTGTAGAAGGGTCTTGGCAGCTATGGTTCGCTGGCCCTGATGCTAGCAGTCAGCTATGGGTCGCTGACCACTGTAGCTCATGTGCTGCTCAGCATCTTGTTCCCCTCCCTTTTATTTAGTATCCATGTTTCAAAACCGTAAAACACTTCTGACAAGTCATGTGGTCATACATGTTCTAATGTTGTTTCGTCAATTTAAAAAATATGATTTTCATACTAAAGATTTTGTCATACATGAGTTATTGTGGTAAATGAGATATTTGTCTTCTGTCATTATGTACCCTCCTTGAAAGGTGTTTATTGTTTTAAATAACATGCTCTGTGGTTATACCTTGACCTAAGTTGAAAGAGGTCAATACAAATCAGATCATTTTTTTGTGTGAATTCGTTCATAAAAGCGGTAATTTCTTCCATGTTTTTCAATATGGTCCTGCTGATTCTTATTTGTTCATGGCTTGAACTTTCTGTGATTTTGTTCTTTGTCATTAACTTTAATTGTATTTTTTTGGTGGTCTTTAAATACACACAGATGAGGGGAGACACACACATATACAAGACAGAAATGCATACAAACACCCATGAGTGAAGCAGACACATATATGCACAGGATAACAGACACATATACAAGACAGAGACAAACAAACACATGACAGACAAAACCACAATGAATGACATACACATAAATGAGACACACACATACATACCAGAGTTTTATTTATCTATCTTCAGTCCACATATGTCGTTAGACGTAGTGGGGAGGTGTGACCTCCTTTGTTTCAAATTTTTTTGGCAGGTGAAAATCTGTTAGTGACTTGCCAGGTCAATCCCAGTATCTAGCCCTGAAATATACGATCACCTATTTTTGGGACTGGTGGTGGTGGAAGCATAATTTAGAACAAGGTAGACTCTCAGCCTGTCGAGCACCATCTATGCAGCTCCGCTAACCACATAACTAAGACCTGATGTTATAGCCACATATTCCCCCTTTTGTGACATATTCTCTGTGGATCGAGAATCCCCTAGAATAATCAGAGTAGCAGATAGAGTAGCAAACACAAATGTACACAAGATGAGCCGACAGATGCAGATACACACATAAATGCAAGGCACATGTGAAGGAACCATACACACTCAGACAGATAGACATGCATACAATGTTTTTTTGTTCACTTTCAGAGTAAACCATATATTTGTGTACATTACATGCCTGGTTACAAATAAAACTTTATTCAGCAAAATGATTGTTGTGGGTTATTTATTGTTTACAGTTTCAGTTTTTGTCATATGAGACTAGGCTGACATGTTTAGTTTTGTTTAGAAGTGAAGTTGGTATTACCAGACTTTGTTAATGAAGTTGGTGTTACCAGACTTTGTCAATGAAATTGGTGTTACCAGACTTTGCTAATGGAGTTACAGTGGCACCATAATTTGTTAATGAACTTGGTGTTACCAGACTTTGTTAATGAAGTTGGTGTTACCAGACTTTGTCAATGAAATTGGTGTTACCAGACTTTGTCAATGGAGTTGGTGTTACCAGACTTTGTTAATGAAGTTGGTGTTACCAGACTTTGTTAATGAAGTTGGTGTTACCAGACTGTGTTAATGGAGTTGGTGTTACCAGACTTTGTTAATGGAGTTGGTGTTACCAGACTTTGTTAATGATGTTGGTGTTACCAGACTTTGCCAATGGAGTTGGTGTTACCAGACTTAATAGAGTTACAGTGTTACCAAACTTTGTTAATGAAGTTGGTTCTTCTTCTTCTTTGCATTCAGGATCTTTTGGTCATGCTATATCTGCAGGCCAGTCACCATGATGAAGTCTGTAGTCTTCACCAGGTCGGAGCGGCTGCCCCACAGCTTTTGTCTCAGCTCCGCACCCTCTGGCCAGGTCTGGCATCTCATTTCCCTATAGATTGGGCATTATTGTAGAATATGTTCAGGGTTCTGGCATCCTGTTCCACATGGGCACTCATCGGTGTGTGAGATCTTAGTCGGTATAGATGTTCTAGTAGTCTGCATTGCCCAGTTCTCAGGCGAAATAAGGTAGTTTGTTGATTTCTTTTGAGATAGTGAATTGGTTCTGGTGTATTGCTTATGTTTCTGTGTTCTCTCCATTGGTGTATATACTGATTTCTGATGATGTTCTTGATTTCTCTGTATGGTACTCTGTGATTAAATTGTGCCTTTTTGCTGCTATCTTTTGCCAGAGCATCAGCTCTCTCGTTTCCCGTGATTCTGCAATGGGAGGGTATCCACTGGAGCGCTATTGTTGAGGATCTCTGGAGATTCCCCAGTTCTGCTCTGTTCTCTGATAACAGTGGTTCGTTGTTTGTTTTTTGTATTGTCTCTAATAGTTCTCTGCAGTCCGTGAATGCAGCTATTTTTCTTGGAGGTTGCCTTTCTGTTTGAAGTATATTCAGTGCTCGCAGGAGGGCCATCGATTCTGCTCTAAGGTTTGTGGACAACTTTCCTGTTGGGAGGGCCTCTTCTGTTATATTTCCTCTTTTGTGTTTTATGAATATGCCTCCTCCCCCGCTTCAGCCTGCCCCCTCTGCTGAACCATCTGTGTACATATGTGTCCATTCCTTGGTATTATATTTCTCCTCAATCATTGTTTGTGCTAAAATTTTCAGCTCGTGGATACTGTGTTGGTCTTTTCTTCTTATTCCTGGGATCTCTGTACTTATTTCGATTTTGTTTATGTTGCAGCTTGGCTCTTCATAGTTAATAAGCATTTCTATTTCTGTAGGTTGGTTGGGAATCAGTTCTCCATATTTTTTGTGTAGGTGGTTTGATATATGAATGAAGCTGGTTCTATTGAGCCTATTTTTAACTGGTTGTTTTAGTTTGATATGTATGGGAGGATCAGGCATGCGTAGCATCTTTTCACTATGTGTCAGCACTCTTTCCTCTTGTATAGTATTTAGGTGTCTTATATTTGTGTATGTTTCCATTTTCTGGATTGGTGTAGTTTTCATTCCTCCTGTTATTATCCTTAAGCCTGAATTTTGAATTTTGGTTAGGCGTTCCGTGTTTGTTTTTGATGCTGTGGTCCAGGTAGTCATGCCGTATTCAAGTACTGGCCTGACTGCCAGTGTATACATTTTTGAGGATGTTGCTATTTGCACCCCATCTTGTTCTGGCCAGCTTCTTCATGAGGGATAGTTTTCTGGTTGCTTTTTGTTCTATCTCCTGTATGTGTTCCCTTCATGTGATTCTCTTGTCCATTTTAACTCTGAGATACAAGGGGTATTTTCTTGTACAAGCTTTTTGCCATTTAGAATAAGTTTTGTTACTTCCTTGGTGTTGGACAGTGAGAAGCATGTTGTAACTGTCTTTGAGATGTTAATCTGCAATCCCCAATCTGTAACCCATTTTCTAACAGTGTCCAGTGCTGTCTGCATTCTATTTTCAGCTGTTGGTAGTTTTTCTGCAGCACTCCACATTGCGAAGTCGTCAGCGTGTAGGGCACTGGATAATTTCTTTGGGAGTTTTCCTACTGTATCGTTTATGAACAGGATAAAGAGGGTAGGGGAGATGACTCCTCCCTGGGGTACGCCTTGTTGGAGAGTTATTCTATGGCTCAGTGATCCATCTAATTTGACTCTTGCTGCTCTGTATCGGAGGAAGTCTTGTATCCAGCTGTACATTCTCCCTTCTATTTTGTTGTTTAATAGTTTTAGAAGGAGTCCTTCTCTCCATACCTTGTCAAAAGCTTTTGCCATATCCACAAAGACCTCAAGTACTTTTTCCTTACCTTGGAATGCATTTTCAATTTCTTGGGTTAGGTACACTAGTTGGTCTTTGTTGCTGTTTTTCCTAAAGGCTGACTGTGAATTGCGTAGGAGCTGGTTTTTTTCTAGATGGTTTATTAGTCTTGCGTTTACCATTTTTTCCATGACTTTTCCAACACAGCTGAGCAGGCTTATTGGCCTATAAATTTCCTTGCTTGTCTTGTCCTTTTGGGGTTTTCTGATGGGGATAATGACAGCCTCCCACTACTGGTCTGGGATCTTACCCTTGCTCCATGATTGATTGAAGATTTTCAGGAGTTTTTTTCTTGATCCTTGGTCTAGGTTTTTAATCATTTCATTTGTGATGCCACCTTTTCCTGGAGCTTTCTTGCTTTTCAGTTTCTGAATAGCAGTGTTTAACTCTATTATTTTGAATGATGACTTCATGCAGGGATCCGCATTCTGTGTCTTCAGGTTCTCTTTTATCTCTTTTTTTTACTTCTAGTTTGCGTTCTCATGTCAATGTTGTGGTACTCTCGTCTCTGAAAAATTCAGCTAGGATGTTTGCTGCCATTTTCCCTGTATGATGTTTCTCATTTTTCTTAATGACCGTCTTCCAATGGCTCTTGTCAGGTTCCAGAGTTTACTTGTATCCCTGTCCATGTTGAGGCTTTCAGTCTTTTCATGCCAACTTCTTTGGATCTCCTCCTTCTTTTGCTCTATGAATGGGTTTTTAATTTTGCTGTGTTTCTCCTATGTTTTCTGGTGAAGGATTTTTTTCCATGGTATCTCTTGCCTCACTTAGTTCCTTGTGCATTTTCCCTAGTTTATTGCTCCAATAGGGTTTATAATTTTTCCGTTTTCCATGTGGAATTGATTTCTTTGCTGCCTGGATGATAGCCTCCGTCATAATGGTAACATTTTTGTTTACATTTTTGTCATGGGATATATCTTGACAGAGTTTATTTACATTTTCTCTAAATAGGGTCCAGTTTGCTCTTTTAAAATTCCAGCTTGGGTGCATATCTGTTATCTCTGTTTGTCCCATGTTACATATTTCTAAAGTTATTGGGACATGGTCGCTCCCACCCAGTTGGCTGTTGACTGTTCTTGCTATTTGCTGGTGAAGGTCGTCCGATGCCATCGCAAGGTTTGGAGTACTCATTTTTTTCCATATTCTAGAGTAATATGTGTGCCTATCGTCTGGCCTATTTATTAGAATGAGTTTGTTTTCTATCATCCAATCTTCTACCTCCTCGCCTCTCTGGTCCACTGTTTCGTAGCCCCAGCTTGGGGAGTGACTATTAAAATCTTCCACTATGAGGTGTCTCGATTCTAATGAAGTTGGTGTTACCAGACTTTGTTAATGAAGTTAGTGTTACCAGACTTTGCTAAGGGAGTTACAGTGGCACCAGACTTTGCTAATGATATTACCATACTTTGCTAATGGAGTATTATCAGACTTTGCTAATTGAGATGGTGTTACCAGACTTTGTTAAGGAAGTTGGTGTCATCAGACTTTGGTAATGGAGTTGGTGTTACAAGATTTTGTTAACTGAATTTAACGTCTTTATACTGGTTTAGAAGACTCTATAGAGTCTGTATACAACCAGTTTCATTTACATTTCCTTGCTCTAAATGCTATATGCATCCAATCTATTCTTAAATGCATTAATTGTGCCTTCCTCCACTTCATGTGGCAATGCATTCCAAGCATTCACCACTCTCTGACTAAAACAAAATATTTTTTCACATCTAATCTGGATCTTTGTTTAGTTAATATATAGCTATGCCCTCTTGTTCTTGTAGGTGGATGTATTTGAAAAATTTGTTATAGTCTAATTTATTCGTTCCTTTGATCCAATTGTAGAACTTGAAAAGATTACAAAACTGCAATCCATGACAGACAGAAGAGACTGCAGAGCCAGCAGCAAGCAGAGAAACTCAGAAGACTGACTGACCATCCAATGCACCAGAGACTAAACAATTTTGGAAATGGGAAACTAAAGCGGAGGAATAGCCACAACAAAGATGCACGAACAACACCAAATCCCATCCCTACTGTACGCAAACCTACCTGGAGGCAGCATATATTTCCAGAGGTGGTAGAAAATATACCAGGTATTGGAAACAAAAATAAGCCAGACTGAAAAAGAAAGAAGAGATACAACCCTGAGGTACATAACGAAAAACTACCCAAGCATGGACTGGACCCATGTATACACCGACGGTTCTGTAACAAACACAACACAGAACGGAGGGGCAGGGCATTCCTGAGCCTACCAAATGGCAGAAAAATAACACTGTCATTGGCAACTGGAAAATACACAAGCAATTTCAGAGCGGAGGCAGAGGCACTGAGGGCGGCAGTGGAAGGAATGAAAGCCATATAGTCCTGCTTACAGATGCACTGGCCGTAGTCACAGCACTAAAAAGCCAGAAAAATACTGAACTTAATGATTTAAGAACAGTACTCTGTCAACTATGCCAACATTCTGCACCAAAAAAGAGTAGTGATACAGTGGGTTCCATCCCACTGTGGGTTCCATCCCACTGTAACATCCAAGGCAACGAGGAGGCAGACAGACTGGCAAAAGAAAGTGCAAGACTACCACAACCAGATACTAGTGTGACGTACGAAGAGTCAAAAAGGCTTATTAGAGCTAGATACATGACCAAATGGGAAACCGAACATACTGGCTACACAAAAAACGATGCCCATTACCAGTTGAGCAAAAGAGAGCAGGTCGTGGTCTTCAGACTTCGCACTGGCCACAATAGACTGAGGTACCACCTATTCAATAAATTGAAGATAGGTGGCACTGACGAATGCTCGTGTGGTACCAGGAAAATGACCGCTGAACATTTGCTGCAAAACTGCCCGACATACGAGGATCAGAGAAAGCAGATGTGGCCATCACCAGTGGCAACACTAGACAAGCTCTATGGCAGTGTCGACAGCCTCAGGATGACCGCCGCTTTTTTCGAAAAAATATAGGTTGACGTCTGACAGCGTACGAAGAAGAAGAAGGAGAAGTTCCTTTGATCATCTTATAAACCTCGAATTCTTCTCTTTTCTAGATACTGTAGGCCGATTTTTCTGACTTTCCTCATAACTATAATTCTGAAATCGCACTATCAGCTTTGTTGCTATTTTTTGTATCCTTTTCAGCATGTTTATATCCCCTCTACGATAAGAACTCCACATCTGTACACAGTATACCAATGTAGGTCTAAACTAATGCTTTATACAGTTTGACTATTTGTTGCTCTCCCTTCAGGATTTGGTAACACAGAAACAAATATAGTATTTATTCCCATTTCAAGTGCCAGAAGAAGGGATTTATACGGCTGATAAATAAAGGCCACTTGCCCATGTTGCTGACACATAGTGTGCAGGCTGGTGTGTCATTTTATCACAGACTGAAAAAATATCTCTCCGCTCACTTTTCTTCACCTTGTCATGCAGAGGAGGTTGTTCGTCTCGGTGACTTTAAGAGCTAAATCGGTGGTAGATAGCTGTGAGCAGGACCTACCAAGCGAGAAAGGTTGAAGGATTGGGGCAAGAACAAGTGGAAAACAGACCTCTTGCCTTGCAGGCAGACTTGAGCAGTCATTGACTATGGATAGTAAATCTGTTATAAATGCCTGTTGAAATTTAATGCATGAGGGGGATCAAGATGCTGCAGTGGTCAGCGACCCATAGCTGACTGCTAGCGTCACGGCCAGCGAACCATAGCTGCCAAGACCCTTCTACACCTCCACGTGGTGATCTTGGATAACAGGCTGCAGCAGGGCAGACTGGCTAAGGAGAAGGGATCGAAAAGGGAATGCTAACCCGGTACTAAAAAAATGCTTGCTGAAGTCGGATGTGTTGGACCGAAAGGTGCAAATATCTCAGCCAAGCTGTAAACTACGACACAACGCATTCCGTTCTCTGGACTACATTCTGCTACTTAAGCCCTTTCAGGGTTTGGTAGCTGGAGATTGAGAATGAGCGAAGAAGAAGAAGAAGAAGTATGCATGAGGCCACAGACAGAACGAAGCAGAACAAAGTAGTTTTACTTTATGAGAATGTCACGAAAACAGTTGCCAGCTTAGTGCTCACCCTATGAAGCACCACCAGGTGGTAGCCAGACTGCAGGGATGCAGCCTGTTTCCAAGAACCATGACGAGGATGTGAGGTGTAGGATCTTGATCACCATGTTTCACCTGATCCTCATTAACCGAACAATGCAGTCTCCTCTAAAGAAGTCTTAGAAGAAGGCTTACTACATGGATCTACTTTGAGCTGCACTCATTTTCTCATCTACATCAATGACCTGGCCAAGCACATCAAAGCTGAAAAAGTCATGTATGCTAAGGCAATATGGCAGAGTAGTGAATATGTAGAAAGCGCACCACAAAGATTAAATGGAGACATGAGAAGACTGCATGAGTATTGCCAAATGTGGAAACTGAAGATAAACTGTGAAAAGACTGTTTACACTATCTTTACTGATAACCACAAAGTAGCCAAGCAAAATATCAGTCTGAGGTTCAGCAAACAGAAAGTGTCCAGAGAGGAAGAGCCTATATATCTTGGAGTCACTCTCGACCAACAGCTGAGTCTCAAAAAACATGTCAAAAATGTTAAAAATAAAGCGTTGAGGCGGCTTCAGTTATTGAAGAGTCTTGCTGGTACAGCATGGGGACCAGACAAGGACACTCTGAGAGGCTTGTATCTTGAATATGTATGCTCTGCTTTAGAATACACCAGTGCACTCCTGACAACATGCTCACAGACTAATGTAGAGTCTCTGGGCAGAGTGCAGAGCAATGTCCTGCGGCTTATTAGCGGGGCAATGAGGTCAACGCCCACGGCGACAGGAGAAATTCATGTGAATGGAAATTTATGAGAGGTGTAAAAGAATAAGCAAAGATCACCCTGATAAAAGGCTTGTAGAAAAATGGCAACAAGCACAGAATAAAACAAAAGTCAGTCCTCCACAACGTCAGTGAGATTAAATTCAAATAGTCAGAAATTCAAACAAACCTAACAGATACCACAATAAGAAGTACTGATCCAGTCAGTCTTATGAGGGCATCACAGAGAATGATTGACACCTACCCAGAAGAATGGATACATGTCTATCTTGGTGGGTCTACTTTGAAGCAAGGTATAGAGTATCCAGACAGAATATCTGATGAGCTGTTTGATGCTTGTGGGGAGATATGTTCAAATTATGAAGCAGAAATTACAGCATTGGAAGTAGATTTTGAGGACTATTTGATGCTTTCCCATCAAAAGCCCAAAGTATCATAATCTTTACAGACTAATTATCTGCCCTTCAAGCTCTGGAAGATGGTGGTTACTGTAGGCCAGAACTTACCCAAATATCCCTAGATGCCAACCAACTTCTCACATCCCATGAAGTCAGAATAATTATACAATGGATTCCTGGTCACTCAAATACACCTGACAATGACAAAGCAGATACAATGGCTAAGACGGGATCAAGTCAAGAACAACAATACACACCAACAACTCTACAGACAGCCAAACAACTACCAAAGACTGTAAACAAAGAAGCCTGGCTGAATAGATAGGAAATACTGGTAGAGAAATCTACAAACATTGACCTCCTGAAAAGAAGAGACCAAAGCATCATTTTCCGACTTCACTCAACACACACAGCTTAACAGTCACTTGAACAGAATCCAGCTAGAACATACTCAAGAGTGCCGGCTGTGCACACATTCCTAGGAAACTGTTGAACATCATCTTTTTGAATGTCCGACGCTTGCCAGTGTTAGGAAAGAGATTCTTCCTCCGAGGCCAAGCAAATGGAACACTTTGTACGGAACTAAACAACAGCTTTCAAACACTTGCAGATACCACTTTATGGCATTGGGTCAAAGGGCAGGAGCCCATAGGCTGATCCTGATGCTTGTCTTGGTTGCCATCCTGAAATGATAAGACTGCACTAATGGGCACATTCTATGACATACTTTGTGTCACCTTGTTTCTATTCTCTTGTCATACACAAACAATTCTGGAATCCATTCATGATGTATAACATTTTGAGTCGCCACTAAGAATCATTACATCCAACAACATTAGTTTGACTTTAAAGAAAAGAATCTTTTACACATATGTTTTGGACTGTGGCAATGTATGGCTCTGAAACATGGACTATAAATAAAAGAAAGGAAAAATACTTGGAGGCGTTTGAGATGTGGTGTTACCGAAAGATGGATAGTGTGAGCTGGACCGAGAAGAAATCAAATGAAAAGGTATTGACAGAGATGGGAGAATAGAGAAAGTTGATAGGGAAGATAAAAAAAAAAATGACTTGGATGGCTGAGACATAATCTGCGGAGAGATTTAGATTCATTTAAAAGGCTGCACTTATTGGACTACAAAGCCACATGCAGCCTTAGTGCAACAGGTTTCCTACCCCTGTTTTAGTCCAATGTAGATTTCAATATCTGATAATACTGAAATTCTTGTTCGTTGCTATGAACTACTTAAAATATTTTAAAACAAAAATTCATAAAAATACAACAAAGAAAAGACAGACATTGTAATTATGTTTTAACTTTATTCACCCTTACAATGTACACAAGACAAATTCATTTATAACTTTATTCACTTGTGCAATTGGCAAGCTCAGGTTCATCCAGCTGTAAATAGGTACCTGGATACGAATAAAATTAAGGCTGTAAAAGAAGGCGACTGATCACTACCTCACAAGAGCTAAGATCAAATACATTGCAGACACTTAATCTCCAATGGAACATCTGCAAAAGGACTGGCTTTACCATTTTACAATCTGCTAGCTGTAAATTGGTACCTGACTTAGTTACGCAAGGCAAGACAGCAAGTAATGGAAATACCCCATCACAAAAGCTAAGATCATAAACAATGATTTTTTGGGTCACCCTTTCGACTTTTCCTAAGACAGAATTGTACTGTGTTTTACTCTTAAGATCCAGTGTAGCTAACTTCTGCACTTATTTTTTAATTTGTTTCACTTCCCATATTGGTACAGCCTTGCCTATTCTTTGATGCAAGTCATGTTTACGATAAATGCCACCAAGTTTCAAAGAACACCACTCTTAACACTTCATCCCCACTAGCAGTCTGTGCAATGGTACTGCTTTCACCAATCTGACTGTTTATCAACAATTTAATCTAGTATTATTTCCAACAAATGTGCGATCTATAACAAGCAAACTGGCAAATCTGTTAAAGAAACATTTAATCAATTCAGTTCTTTTCATCAGAGAAAAAAATAACCCCAAAAAATCATACAGAACAGTTTTAATTACTTGTTCAGGATTAGGATTTTAAGCAGCGCATGAGCTGCAGCGCTCAATGACCCACAGCTAACTGCTAGCTTCAGGGGCTGCGAACAAGAGCTGGTAAGACCCTTCTTCACCTTTACTCGGTGACCCTGAATGCAGTAGAGCAAACTGGCTAAGGAGAAGGAATCGAAGAGGGAAGACTAACCCAGTACCCAAAAAATGCCTGCTGAAGTTGGATGTGTCACACCGAAAGGTGCAAATATCGCAGTCAAGCTGTAAACACGACACAACGCATTCCGTTCTCTGGACTACATCCTGCTACTTGCAAAACCCCTCTCAGAGCTTGATAACGGTAGTTTGAGAACGAACGAAGAAGAAGAAGACACATTTCTTGTACTATTATACAGTTAAGATTATTTATGATCAATTTTATCTAGGAGTGATGTGACCATGTTTTTGTGGATTCTACTATTGATGTTTATACTCCTTGTGTATCGATCCGTTAGGTGCACTTTGGCCTTGAAGCTTGATCATTTGTTGTTGAAGGATTGTGTTTGATTGCTTGTGTTCTAGTGAGATGTCTAGATTGTAAGGGTGGTCGATTGGGTTGTGTTCTAGTGAGATGTCTAGATTATAAGGGTGGTCGATTGGGTTGTGTTCTAGTGAGATGTCTAGATTATAAGGGTGGTCGATTGGGTTGTGTTCTAGTGAGATGTCTAGATTATAAGGGTGGTCGATTGGGTTGTGTTCTAGTGAGATGTCTAGATTATAAGGGTGGTCGATTGGGTTGTGTTCTAGTGAGATGTCTAGATTATAAGGGTGGTCGATTGGGTTGTGTTCTAGTGAGATGTCTAGATTATAAGGGTGGTCGATTGGGTTGTGTTCTAGTGAGATGTCTAGATTGTAAGGGTGGTCGATTGGGTTGTGTTCTAGTGAGATGTCTAGATTATAAGGGTGGTCGATTGGGTTGTGTTCTAGTGAGATGTCTAGATTGTGAGAATGGTCAATTGAGTTGTGAGCTGTCTAGATTTAGAGAATAGTAGATTCGGTTGTGTTCAAGTGATTGATCTATCTAGATTGTGAGGATGGTCGACTGGGTGGTGATCAACTGAAATTCCAAATTACTAGTTGATGACTGGGATGTTAAAAAAGGAACATGCCAAAAATTGTGTGTGTAGATAGTTGGGCATTATTCTAATGATATGCCAAGATTGCGTGTGTGGATGGTTTGGCATTATTCTAATGATATGCCAAGATTGTGTGTGTGGATGGTTGGGCATTATTCTAATGATATGCCAAGATTGTGTGTGTGTGGATGGTTGGGCATTATTCTACAGAAGTCCAGTGCACGGTAAGCCCTCCTCTAGAAGCGTCTCGAATCTTGTGTTCAGCAAGGGAGTCTGACCTACACATTGGGAACATTCTCTTTGGTCTCTTTTTACCTCGTAAGTACCAGATTACTGGCCTTGTGCTCCATCCACCGTCGTTTCGTCTCCACATTGGGCTTGCCCATCTACCTTGTGCCTTGTCTGCATAGATTACCGAATCATTCACCAAGGACAATCATTGTATGTCGGAATTGTAGAGCTTTTGTATACGTTGGTTTCGGATTGTGATTCCGACTAAGCATCTCTCAAGAGAGGCCTGTGTTACTCTCAATATATATATATATATATATATATATATATATATATATATATATATATATATATATATATAGATATATATATATATATATATATATAGGGACACATCCATGAAATCCCTAGAAAGATCGAATAAATTGCGTTTCACGATTTTGAGGAAATATTAAAAGTATTATTTTAAGCCATTTGGATCTAATATTGATATTTCCAAGAATCCTGACTAAACTATCGAACAGCTCATAGGGGCAACACTGAAAGACGCCGACTTGTAAGACATGTGCAACAAAACAATGGCGTCCTCAACTGAAATTTGTCAGTGGTTCCAGTCATAATGCTCAAATCTAGCCCCACATTCAGTTCTACTATATAAAAGCGTTAGTCAATACCATCATTATTCTTCTTTACTTTCTTCAATTGGGACATTGATCCATACTATAGTTGCATCTATACAAGAAGTCTGTCCCAGAGCATTTATGTACTTTGGTAAAGGTCGTTTCTGTGGTACTTTGTGTTACATTACGAGGGTGTCAGCCCCCATATACTTATATAGGAAAAAGTGGTATTTTAAAACTCAATTACAGAAAATTGTATATATCTTGAAATTTGCTTTTAAGAAATAAGGTAACAAAAATACACAACTCCTCCCATTTAGAACTGACAGAATGTTACTATTATAGGAATATTTCAAACTGAGAAGTGAATATTATATACACGTTATTTACAGCGGTGCAACTACAACGTAGCAAATCCTCCTTCTGGGAGTAAATTAAGTGGCCGTAACTCTTATATCGTGCGCTATCTTTAATCAATATTCAGTAATGTTAAACTGTAATTTTAACCAATATACAATAATGTTAAACAGCAATGTTAACTAATATACAATAATGTTGAATACATTAACAAAGAACAATAAGGATATATACACTTGGATGACCCGAAGTATGCTTTTTATAGGAATTGTTATTATTTTCATATTAAAATCTGGCTCCTTAACTGCTTTAAAAATAATAACAAAAAGTCAGTATATATTTTAATTCGTAAAAGAGACACAAAAGGGTAAATAAAAGCAATTTTACAACTGCAGTACAATTTGCAAAATGTGTCCAGTAACAACAAAAAAGAAAAAAAAAAAAAAAAAAAAGACTGTAACAAGTCCTCTGGAGAACGTCATCATATTTGCCTCGTTTAGGTTTCTTGGCACGTGTACAGGACGGTATGTTGCCATTTATTTCGGTACGTGGATAAGCGATTGTACTAAGAAAGGAGGGTAGGGCAGGTGTGTAAGGGATAGTACCCCTTCTTTGTGAGGCCGTCGCTTCCTAGTAAAATAGGATGGCCAGGATCCTTTTTGGTTTTTCCCGCCCTTGCCTAATTCACGTATGGCTCCAAGAGTTTGCTAATGAGCAGCAGCATCACTCCCGGGAAATTGTTTCGACTTGCCGGATAGAGCTACGTGAGCAAACGCGGAAGAAAGACCAGGGAGGAAATTCTGATATATCCGGGAAGAGCGGGATGGTCCTGGTTGATAGTTCTACCTGAGAGTTGAAAAACTTGAAAGAATCTCGGGTAGAAAAGACCCAACAACCTTGCAAAACAGCTTTCCTAGGAGAGATAACTCTGACCTCAAATAACTGCTGCCCTGCAGGTGGCCTGCGGACAATCATTGGCTAGGGAGACAGTACTTAATAAACCCATTTTATGATGATAAAAAAACAACTCTGTCTGTCAAACTGGACAATGCGGTATTCATACCCAGTTCATTGGAATTATAGATCTACCATTTGACCCCTAGACCACGCTGCCTCCAGTCTGTGGTGTCATGACTAATTCTTGGGGAATATATATTTTAAAAAACCTTCCAACTGAAAAGCACAATTTTAAAGACACTAAAACCAAAACAAAAAATATGTTTAATAAACATCTATTTCAAGGAATTATGTTTAAATGTTCTTAGACAAACTGATTCCTACATGTTATATTGCAATTCCATACACCAATGCAGTAATTTGTTCCACTTTCTGTCTTTTTGTTTCTTTATGTGCTCGTCTTTTGTTCTACATTTTTGTAGATGATGAAACGCAAGCTACTAATATACAATCAGTGTTTTGCAACCTGTCGACACACAAGATAAATAACATGTAAGTGAATGAGTTGTACAGGACATGGCTTTATAACACTACAGAGTGTCCAACAATGATGTTTACACTATTTTAACGTTAATATCAGAGAACATATTTACGATAACCTGATTGGACTCTGCATTTCTAATGACTACACTGAATATGTGCGGGCGCGAGTAGTGATTCGGGTGTATTTAGTTCCCATGCGAAGATCCTAAGTTAACTAGACAAAATGGCAGAGGTAAATAAGTTTTTCTTTTGATCAGAGAAAGAGGATTTTAAAGTATTTATGGAAATGTGAGAATGTGACTGAAGTGCAGAAACGATTGAGGTCATATATTTATACTACACAATCGTCCCGTGCAACAATTACGATATTACGTGACAAGTTTGAGAGGGAAGGAACTGTGTGTGATCTGAAGAAACACGGTGCGGCAGGAAGAGGGCAAAAAATAGACGAAAGACTTACTGAGGCGATGTTGCAGACTTACACAAGATCCCCCAATTTCTGCCTGTAGGGAAAACAAAGAATATTGTGTACGCCACAAATACACAGACACTTGATGCAACGAGAGATGCTTTTGTGACTGGTTGTGATTCTATTTCCACGGAAACTGTATCTAATGTTTGTCGATCTAATGTTTGTCTATTGTTGACGTTGCAGACGATGTATTGTTGCACATTTTGGCCATTTTGAACACCATTAACTTTAAGGTATTTGCCATTAAAAAAGTTCATGATTGCTGTTATTTATGTTCGAGTTATTAACGTTCATAAAGTGTAACCATTATTTTGGGACACTCCGTATGTATATATAAATAAATATATATACACACACTCACAAAAAGTATCCGACCTTAAATTTTCGCAGAATCAAATGAAGCATGGTTGTTGTCCTTAGGCAGGAAGGTATAGGTGACCGCCATGTGCATCCCTGAATTTTTTCCCGTCCTGTATTGCATCAGTCACTAACAGTCAGCCTTTCAGTGTTGAGCGTAGTGTGCACCAGTCGTGTAAGTGTGCACCCGTCGTGTAAGTGTGCACCAAGTGATGCAATATCAAAGTCATTTTGATCGTTTCTTTGATTCTCGTCGGATTGAGCATCACGAGTACGCATCACAAGGTCAACACATTACCAAAGAGCACTACCTGGAGGTCATCCGTCGCCTTCGTGATGCGACCAAACCTGTGGACAACGGGAACTTGCCAGCTCTATCATGACAACGGGAACTTGACAGCTCCATCATGACAACGGGAACATGGCAGCTCCATCATGACAACGGGAACTTGGCAGCTCCATCATGACAACGGGAACTTGGCAGCTCCATCATGACAACGGGAACTTGGCAGCTCCATCATGACAACGGGAACTTGGCAGCTCCATCATGACAACGGGAACTTGCCAGCTCCATCATGACAACGGGAACTTGCCAGCTCCATCAGGACAACGGTAACTTGCCAGCTCCATCATGACAACGGGAACTTGCCAGCTCCATCATGACAACGGGAACTTGCCAGCTCCATCATGACAACGGGAACTTGCCAGCTCCATCATGACAACACACCAGCCCATCCTTTGTATTGGATTCAGACTTTCTCGACCAAACACAACCTTCCTCTGTTTCGCCAGGTTCCCTATCTTCCCGATATAACACTTCGGGATTTGTTGCTGTTTTCCAAGCTGAAAATTCCGCTGAAAGGGACCCAATTTGAGTTACGAGAAGACCTTATACGGAATGCGACGACCCAGCTGTACTTCATTTCCAAATAGGCATTCCTGAAATGCTTCCAGCTTTGAGCGTGATCACTCGCTGTGAGAAATGTGTCGAGACCCAAAGTGAGTACTTTGAAGGGGATTAGGGTTTCAAACCTCCAGGTGAGTAATTGTATTTTTCCGGGCCAAAGCTTGGATACTTTTTGAACACACCTCATGTGTGTGTGTGTATATATATATATATCAAAGCGAAGGTGCCTTTAAACCTCTAACTTCAAACTATAACTGTCAGGCTGGAGGCGCGAAGATCAGACAGAACCTTGCAGTTGCACCACTGCTCATTCACAAACACACAAGTATTTACAAATGTGAACTAGGCACACATTATTCGATTCAAACCAATAAACAGTTTGGATGTATACTTAAAATGTGAGTATTAATGTAATTAAATCGCAACACTAATGAATACTGCAACGTAAAGAATAAAAAGATACTGAAATAAGTTTGTTTTACAACACAGTGTCATATTATTTCTGAATCAAATTAAAGCAACGAAACTAATGATTAATTATGTTCAGTTGTCCATCCACTTGCGGCGTGGGGAGCTTAAGTTATCTCTATTGTTGCATCTGCTATTGCAAGTCCGTGGTATTGTGGGAACACCCTGATACCATCCATCCATCTGCCACATGTACTGCCTCGTGTTCTGAAGCTAGAGCCTGTAGTATTATAAATGTGCAGTGGGAATTGGTCGCATTAGCATGAGATGACCAAACAGTTCTAATTTGTGGCTAAAAATACAGTCAGCACAAGGGATTATTGATTTCGGGTAAAAGATACAATTTTGCTGCTATGTAAAATGATCTTCATCATCATCGTGTAGCATATCCTTTATAGAACGTCGCTCGCATCATATTCTGTCTGAAAAAAACTCTTTCTCGTGCCGAAACACTAACCTCCGTCACAGTCATACCCATACATTTCTGGATATATTATTGCCATCGTCTTCTCGGTCTACCCCTGCCTCTTTTGCCTGGCACCATACATTCCATCGCTGTTCTTTCAAGACTGCTGTGCCTCTTGTTGTGACCAAAGTATTTACATTTTCTGGCCAAGATGGAACTGATAAACCAGTTCTTCTCTATGCTCAACTCTTTGCCGAATGTCTATATTTGTTTTTTTTCTTTGTCCAGGGTATTCTGAGGATATTTCTGAAACATTTTGACTCGAAGGACTCGATTCTTTGTCTAAAAGTTTTGGTAATTGTCCATGATTCGCAGCCATATGCTGCTACATAAAAAAACACAGGCTCTGAAGACTTCCACTTTTGTCGTTTTATTGATGCTCTGGCATAATTTCGTCAGATTATTCAGCCTCTACATTGCCATGGCTAGTCTTCTTCTGATTTCTTTTGACCAGTCGCCATTTTTGTTAAATCTGGAACCCAGATATTCAAAATTCGTGACCTCATCTATTTCCTCACTACCTACTGTAAATTCATGTTAACATCGTGTTTTGGCGGTGGACTTCATCTTTGTTTTGTTTATGTATTTATACATATAAACAAAAAATGAACTTATAAACTTAAAAAAACAACAACAAAACACTGTGTTTACATGATCTATCATCTGTATTACTTGGGCTCATAAGAGGCGACAAAGGACGACTAAACATGAGGCCGGCTACCTCATGATGTTGAAACTGTAAAGCAACAAGAAAAAGGAAAGACCTCTACGTCTCATTGTAGAAGAGGAGCATGACTAAGCCAAGTCTGTGCTATCTAGCTCTTGGTTTGGTTGAACTATTGCAACTTGATAATAATATTTGGTGAACAATTAGAGTAGTGCTCATTTCTGTGTCAATGTTATACTTTTGTAAAAATTTCCAGGTTGCGTCAATTTCAGATTCATTTATACTTTTGTGAATATTTCCAGTTTGTGTCAGTTTCAGATTCCTTTATACTTTTGTGAATATTTCCAGTTTGTGTCAATTTCAGATTCCTTTATACTTTTGTGAATATTTCCAGTTTGTGTCAATTTCAGATTCCTTTATACTTTTGTGAATCTTTCCAAGTTTGTGTCAATTTAAAATTATCTTATTTTACCTTTTCGCTGCAGTGATCTGAATTTTTCTCTCTTTGGTCAATGTGTTATAAAAACTTGTAAATTAAGAATACTGAAACGTAAAATACAATCTGAAACTTAAAGAAAATGTGTTTCGCTTTACAGAATGTACAAATAATGTCATGTCTTTGTTATTTAGCTAGAGTAAAATTGTATTGTAAATAATACATGAATTATGATTATTATTATATTAATTTACATAACCGCTGTCGAAGGTCACTTATTGAAACATACGACTATTGTCATCGGTTGTTGTACATCTCTAAGACGGACATACTATTTAAAGTACACTAGTTTATTTTTATGAAGTGTTTACAATACCCTCATGATTAACAGGGAGCGGCACTTTGCACGAAGAATGCAGCGGATAAAGGACAAATAAAAGACTACTACCTTAACCTATCAAACTTTAAAATACTGGTTTAGCAGGCTCTACATTGATTGTATACAACCAGTTTATAAAAAAATAAATTCAACTTATTCTAACAATAACTACAGCCGACCTTCGATGCGGAGATGGCACTTGAACAGAACTGAAAATGTATTTTGTGATTTTGTGTTTACGTTGTTTTTTATATTGATTCAACCAGTCACATCCACAAGTGACGGATAGTGGAACGGCCTCCAGATATGGAGCGTCAGCTGCGATATTAGCCAGGTAAAATAACTGGATGAATAAGCAGTCGTGGACCAAGCGGCGATATTTTCCAGCAGGATCGGGTGGGACAACAGGTGGCACTGTTTTCTCCACTGAAATGCCCCATGTGTTCTACGACGGGTACACTAAGCGGATGAGAGCCGCTATATGCTCAAGCCACCAGAAGGAAACTTCGGTAGAAAAACCAACCTACTGCCTTGCAGCTACGATCGGGAGATGGAAAGGCTATGGGAGACAACCCAAAACAGAAAACTCAAAGACGGAGTGTGTCAGCTACGGCGCAGGAACCGGGAAAAATCAGGGCACACACGCATCAACAGCATATGGTCATGCGACAGTCTACGCTATCGTCATGGTGTCACTCCTACAAATTACAACCGGGCAGGAGCGGTGCCGGGTCCCCAGTCTCGAGGGGACTCCCCCAAGTAACCGGTGCCTCTGCTAACCTAGTGGTCAGGGGAAGGCAGAGTACTTGGCCAGATGGTGCGGAGCTGAGACAAAAGCTGTGGGGCAGCCGCTCCGACCTGGTGAAGACTACAGCCTCCACCATGGCGACTGGCCTGCGGATATAGCACGACCAAATGCTGTGGGGCAGCCGCTCCGACCTGGTAAAAACTACATACTTCATCATGGCCACTGACTTACGGATATAGCATGACCATAAGATCCTGAACGCGAGGAAGAAGATTAAGTCATAATATTTTTTCAGTTGTGTTTTTTAAGATTTAGAAAATATGTATGTACCTCATGCTTATATATTTTATTTTGTTTTGTTACCTTTATTTTGAATATAGTTTTTGTATAAAAAAAAAAAGGCTTTTGTTATTCGGTAACTACCTACAAAAATATTTCACTCACTTACAAAAAATTATATTTTAAAATAATTTAAAGCTAAATATAAAGGGATCCAAAAACGTACCCCCCCCCCCCACCCCCCAGAGTGGCGGAAGTTAGATCGGGTTCTAAATATACGGGCACACAATCTCTTATCTAAAATCTTTTGGGCTAGACACAGAAGTTTATAAGTTCTCAAATGTTAGAATGACAGCTAAGAAGGGCTTAGGAGCACGTGGCTGATGGATGAAAATACCAGTCTAAGATCAATGGAATGATGGTTCAAAACCATGGTATTGCATAGTCTTTTTCTTCTATCGATAGTAAAATAAAAACATAGCCTTTTGACCATGCTACGACAATAGCCCTGTAAATTTCACAGAAGGTGCACAGCAAGAGAAATAAACGCTGCAAGGAAAAGTTTAGTTTGAATGACTACTGAGACTGGATCTTAAATGAAAATATGCACAACTTATCAGCATTTGTAAAAATACAAAGAAATTGGCAGCGCTTTTAGTTTGTCGATTTGTTTTATTCATCCCACCTAACATGACGGTGTTGCAATTTGTGTGAACTACGTTCTGAAGCACTGAGAGAAAACATGAGAGACAGTGAGAGATATATAGATAAATAGAGAGAGATAGAGTGTGTGTGTGTGAAAGAGAGAAAGAGAGAGAGAGAGAGAGAGAGAGAAGAGAAAGAGAACAGTAGTGGCAGAGAATTGAAATAGAAATAGGGAGTGGACAAATATTTAAAAAAAACAAAAGTTTTTAGTACGAGGATAAAAACAAACAAATTAAAATATATTACTTGATACAGAACAGTAAGATGCACGGCTTCTTTGTGCAGACATATACGTTTGAACACTAGTAAGACCTTGGTGTTGCTGCTAGTGGTGTAGATTAGAACAAATTCGCCTGCACGACAACTTATATATCACTACTGTGTACCAAGGGTGGGGGAACATCTATACAGTGACAATTTTTCTTTTTCTTCAAATTTAAAGCTATTAACAGTTTGGATCTATATTTGAAATGTGAATATTAATGTCATTAACTGGCAACACGTAATCAATCAATCAATCAATTAATCAATTAACCAATCAATCAATCAACTAACCAACCAACCAATCAACCAACAAATCAATCAATCAACTAATCAATCAACTAATCAATCAAATAACCAATCAATCAATCAACCAATCAATCAATCAATTAATCAATCAATCAACTAACCAATCAATCAATCAACTAACCAACCAACCAATCAACTAACGAATCAATCAATCAATCAATCAAATAATTAATCAATCAATCAATCAAATAACCAATCAATCAATCAACCAGCCAATCAATCAATTAATCAATCAATTAATCAACCAATCAACTAACCAACCAATCAATCAATTAATCAATCAATCAACTAATCAATCAATCAATCAATTAATCAATCAATCAAACAACTAACCAATCAATCAATCAACTAACCAGTCAATCAATCAATCAATCGAAGCGCGTCGCTGTTCTCGGTGCATAGTCCATTTATATCCCGCCAGCATACACGGTCCTGTGCTGCTCTGTTCGCTTCTCTCCAGGTAATAATAAAATAATTTTAGTTCCTTCTCACATTCTCTTCTGCAAGTATTTTTTAGGTATACCCCTCTCTCTCTCTTCTCTTGTGGATTCAATGTAAGAGCCAGTCTAACTATGTTCAACGGCGACTTCCGCAGCGTATGCCATTTATTTGCAGCCCAATTTTCTTCGCTCAATTTATTGTTCAAGGGGGGAAAAGGTGTTGTTTGCTCCATTTCCACAGGTCTTCATTCCTCACCATGCCCTGCCACTTTATGCCCATCATCCTCTGTAGAAGGAGACCTGGAGTCTTTGTTGTATGGCATTGATCGTTCTCCATGTCTCCACTCGTTCCTGCAGCCGACTTGGCAAAGGTATAGCACATTCTATCTGTGATGTGAATCTTGATTTCTCTGGATCTCCATTAGCTGTTGAGTGAGACGAATGCCCATATTATAATTCCAATCCTGATCATTACATCTGCATCTGTACCTTCTAGTGTATCATTTGTGCTGACCACATAGCTAAAGACATCCACTTCTTTCATAATGGCAACACTAATGAACACAAATATAAAGAATACAATGATAACGAAACAAATTGTTTTACTGATTAGAAGGTGGGGCGAGGAGACTAGTTTCTGGTCATGCAGAATATACTGATCGGACATGTTAGTCAGGGTCAGGTAAAATATACTGGCTAAGACCCCCACTTCTTTTCAACGCAGTTCTCCCTGGAAACGGGCTGTTTCCAAGGCAGCCTGGCTAACGAGGTGTGAGATCAACGTGATCATCGAATAGTGACCAACACGCAGATGAAGCCAAGCATAGCACAACTGCATG
The DNA here is from genome assembly GCA_036924085.1 of Ariolimax columbianus. Lineage (NCBI taxonomy): Eukaryota > Metazoa > Mollusca > Gastropoda > Stylommatophora > Arionidae > Ariolimax > Ariolimax columbianus. The sequence continues at coordinate 48,685,046 of JAVGWX010000009.1, forward strand.
GAGGACCTCGGTCCACTTTCATCAGTACGCTCAGAATGTGAGGAAAGCTACTGAAACTCGCCACTTAACGCCTTTCAGAGCGCACAAAAAAGTAATCTTACTCATTATGAGCAATCAATAACATCAAATGCTTAGAAGGTATACGATTATACCGCCAACGAGTTAATTCATCTCCAGATAATGGAGAGCTGAGTGTATTAATATTTTCAGTGTGACTTGAACATTAACGTCTGACGTCTCATATACTGCTGTTATTACTTGCTGTCATTACGAACAAGTTTAAAGTATAGTCAAAACATGATATCGTATATCGTACACAATCACTCAAACCAAAATAAACACATGACAAATCGTAGCTGGGGTAAAACAGAACTACAGGTATGACTCACAAACAAACTTAAATAAGCTGAAAACACAAAAATGAAGAAATCAGTCAAACAGAAACTCGTCCTTGATCCTCCGACAAAGGCAAATGGCAAATGTCATTCCTGTGACCTGCAAGTGAGGGAAAAATGGAGCAAAATTACAAATGATTGCCTGGCAGTTGCAAGAACAGTTCTAAGTCGTCTTAACAGCATTATAATATTATACGCCTTTGACAGCATTATAATATTATACGCTTTTGGACAAAGTAATGCACCGAGTCCCGACCATTCACAGTAATAAAAATGTAAATTATATATCAAATAAAACTTATATTTATTGGTGCATCTAACAAAATCATTGTGTAAACATTAAATTATATGCTGTTAGCAAAGATTAGTCAGCGCAAACGTTTGGGCAATTTAACATGAGCCTTGAACTTGACAAACGAAAATGTCAACATAAAAATGATTTTCAATTGGTAAATCATAGAAACGGAGATGGAACTGCATTCAATAACTATGAATTGTATTGTAGAATGTATTTTGTAGATTATGGCTTCTTAAAGGGATGTTTTAAATGTGGATCATCGGGTAAAAATTTCTTCTGATTTCTGAGTAGTGTAGAGTAGACACCCGTGTGCAGTGACGCGCATGTTAAAAATCCCTTACAAGTTGGAAATCGAAAAGAGCAGGTTTTGCGGCCTCTGCTGTGGCAAAATTCAAGTTAAAATCTACTAAAATTATTCTAGGGATTCCCGCCTACAGAGAATATTTCGCAAAAAGTGGACTGTGTGGCTATAACATCAGGTCTTGTTTATGTAGTTAGCGGAGCGAAATAAATGGCGCTTGACAGGCTGCGTGTCTACCTTGCTCTAATTTACGCTACCACCATCCACAGTCTCCAAAATAGGCGATAATATATTCCAGGGGCTACCGACCTAACTATTGTTGACATATACTGGGATTGATCTGTCAAGTCACCATCGGACTTTTTGCCTTTACAATTTTTATTAAAAAAAAATCTGAAACAAAAGAGGTCACACCTCCCTACGACGTCTAACGACACAAGTGGACTGAAGATAGATAGATAGATGGCTATTTTTAATCGCCTATCTATTTGTCTGTTAACCGTTTCTTGGCAGGTGTGGAGTAAAATAGGTTACCATTACTTTTCGTAAACAGATCAGCGAGATCACCGAAAAAAGCAGTGTTGCCAAATTGGACACGTTAGGATTTCAACCGAGTTCGTTGGGATTGCGAAGAGTGATATTTCACAGCTAGACCACGCTGCCTCACTACTATGAATTATTTATGATTAATTAAATGTTCAACACACACATTTCATAATTTCTACAATTTTCACATCCTTTATAATCAACTTGTCTGTTGAGATCTCGCAAACTATCAATACAAAAATAGATTAGTATGGGACTTCTATACTCGTGACCCCACTGAAAGTGTCCAGAGTACCCATGCGTTAAGACGGCATTGGTTCTAGAAGTCGAATCATTTGTTTAGAAGTGCATGAGCTGCAGCGGTCAGCGACCCATAGCTGACTGCTAGCTTCAGGGCCAGCGAACAACAGCTACCAAGATCCTTCTACACCTCCACGCGGTGACCCTCAACTGCAACAGAGCAGACTGGCTAAGGAGAATGGATCGAAGAGGTAAGGCTTACTAAGTACCCACAAATACCTGCTAGTGTTGGATTTATCGGACCGAAAGGTGCAAATATCGCAGTCAAGCTGTAAACTACAACGCATTCCGTTCTCCTGACTTCATCCTGCTACTCGCAAAGCCTTTATCGAGGCTTTGTAGTGAGAGATTGAGAGCTAACGAGATTTTAAGAAGAATCATTTGTTTTCCTTCGTTAGCGTGATACGAAATTGCAATTATGGAATCGTAACAATATTTTTTCTTAGTAAAAATACGAAAAAGGTCATCCATTTCAGAAAGTAACGTCTAGTCAGGCACAACATACTGATCAGACGTGTAAGTAAGGGTCAGGTAAAATATACTGGACAACACACCCAACCCGACTTCTATGTAATCTTCCATTGCAACGGATTGTTCTTCTTGGCAGCCTGGCTAATGGATGGGGATCGACGTGATCTCCGCAGTTGGCGACACGCAGATTTAACCAACCACAGCACAATCACCTGGAGGATCCCGGTCCACCTTCATTAGCACGCTTGGGATGGGAGGAAAGCTGCTGAAACCCGCCAATAAGCGACCTTTCTAAGGGCGCACACAAGAGTAAACCTTCTTATTGTTGGCATTCATAACAAGAACATATAAGGATAGATCCGGTCACACATTTTCTTCTTCTTCATCTTCTTCATCGCCCGCAGTCAGACAGTAACCATTATTTTTTCGAAAAAGGCAGCGGTCATCCTGAGGCTGTCGACACTGCCATAGAGCTTGTCTAGTGTTGCCACTGGTGATGGCCACATCTGCTCTCTCTGATCCTCGTATGTCGGGCAGTTTTGCAGCAAATGCTCAGTGGTCATTTTCCCGGTACCACACGGGCATTCGTCGGTGCCACCTATCTTCAATTTGTTGAATAGGTGGTACCTCAGTCTATTGTAGCCAGTGCGAAGTCTGATTACCACGACCTGCTCTCTTCTGTTCAACTGGTAATAGGCATCGTTTTTTGTGTAGCCAGTATGTTCGGTTTCCCATTTGGTCATGTATCTAGCTCTAATATGTCATACTAGTATCTGGTTGTGGTAGTTTTGCACCTTCTTTTGCCAGTCTGTCTGCCTCCTCGTTGCCTTGGATGTTGCAGTGAGATGGAACCCACTGCACCACTACCCTTTTTGGTGCGGACTGCTGACATAGTTGACAGAGTACTGTTCTTAAATCATTAAGTTCAGTATTTTTCTGGCTTTTTAGTGCTGTGACTACGGCCAGAGCATCTGTAAGCAGGACTATGTGGCTTTCATTCCTTTTACCTGTCACCATTTCTTCCACTGCCGCCCTCAGTGCCTCTGCCTTCGCTCTGAAATTGCTTGTGTATTTTCCAGTAGCGAATGACAGTGTTATTTTTCTGCCATTTGGTAGGTTCAGAAATGCTCCTGCCCCTCCGTTCTGTGTTGTATTTGTTATGGAACCGTCGGTGCATGCATGGGTCCAGTCCATGCTTGGGTAGTTTTCCGTTATGTAACTCAGGGTAGTATCTCTTCTTTCTTTTTCAGACTGGCAGTTTTTGTTTCCAATACCTGGTATGTTTTCTACCACCTCTGGAAATATATGCTGCCTCCAGGTAGGTTTTCGTACAGTAGGGATGGGCTTTGGTGTTAGTGCGTTCATGGGGTTTTCGTGCATCTTTGCTTTGGCTATTTCTGCAAAGTTTCTCCGCTTTAGTTTCCCATTTCCGAAATTGTTTAGTCTCTGGTGCAAAGGATGGTCAGTCAGTCTTCTGAGTTTCTCTGATTGCAGATGGGCTCTGCAGTCTCTTCTGTCTGTCATGGATTGCAGTTTTGTAATCTTTTCAAGTTCTACAATTGGTGTTGACTTCATGCCTCCTGTTATAACTCTCATGGCTTTGTTTTGGAGTCGGCTAATTTTATCGAAGTTCGCCTTTGCTGCTGTTGTCCATACCGCAATGCCAAACTCGAGAACTGGTCTCACTCTTCCAGTGTACAGTTTCTTTAGTATGCTTTCGTCTGCTCCCCAGCTTGTGCCAGCAAGTTTCCTCATGATTGCCATTCTTTCTCTGTCTCTCATTCGGTTTCTCTAGATCTGACTTTTCCATGTCATGCGTCGATCAAATGTGACTCCCAGGTAGTTTGGGTTGTCGTTTGGCTGCAGGTATTTGCCATTTAGACTACATTTGGTGTTTTTGGGTATGATTGATAGCGAGAATATTGTACATGTTGTTTTTTTGTCATTTATTTTGACCAGCCATGAGTTCGCCCAATCTTCCAGCGATGGTAGGGTCTGCTGCACCCGATTTCTTGCTATGGTGAGATTCTTTTCAGAGGTCCACATAGCCAGATCGTCTGCAAACATTGAGCTATGGACTCTTCTTGGTATATTCTCTGTAATGTCATTTATATACACCAGGAAGAATGTGGGTGACAGTACTCTCCCTTGGGGTACTCCCTGCTCGAGTGTCACCTTTTTCTCATCTGCCCTTTTACTTGAACTCTAACCGTTCTGTTTTTGAGGTAGTGGTTGATCTACTTGTACATTTTCCCACAAACTTCACTTTTTCTTAGCTTGACTCTAAGTCCCTCTTTCTAGACTTTGTCAAATGCCTTTTCCAGGTCTACCCAAACCGCTACTGTGTGTTTCTGTTCCTGGTAGGCATCTTCTATTTTCTGGTCTCTGATGACCTGATCCTCAATGGATTTGTGCTGTCTAAAGCTTGCTTGCTGTGGAATTAGTATGCGTTTTTCTTCCAGATGCCACATCAGTCTGGTGTTTATCATACGTTCCATCAGTTTGCCGACACACCTCAGTAGGCTGATAGGCCTGTATCCATTTGGATCTGTTTTGTCTTTTCCTTTCTTTGGTACTGATACAAGTACTGCGTCTTTCCATGCCTGGGGTACAATACTCTTTTTCCAGCTTTGGTTCAGGACTGATAGCAGTTTCCTCTTTGCTGTTTGGTCCAGCCCAATCAGCATTTCGTTTGTTATCCCATCTTTTCCGGGAGATTTCCTTTTCTTTAATGTTCTCATGGCCTCTTCCATTTCGTTCAAGGTTAATTTTGCCACCATATGCTCTTCTGGTGCCATATTGATGTTGTCGTGCCCCTTTTGCTCTTCATTAATGTCTGTATGCCTATCTCCAGGGACATCTATGTGGTTTGCTCTGGCATAGTGTTTAACAAAGGCGTTTGCGGCTTTTTTTCCAGTAAGCAAGTTTTCGCCCTGCTTGATGGTAATTTGTTTGTTTGACGAAGTTTCGTCATTCATGGCTCTGACTAGCTTCTATAGTTTGTTCCCTTCTTTGTCTAAGTTGAGGCTTTCTGTTTTGTTTTTCCAGCTTTCTCTTGCTGTTTGGATTAGAGTGTATTTGTATTTCGCCGTACCGGCTTTGAGGGCGATATTTGTCTCCATAGATTGTTCTCGCTCTGCCATGTTCCTAGCATTTGCGTCACACATTTTGAATATATGGGCTCCAGAATTGACAAAAATGGCGACTGCTCGAAAGAAATCAGAAGAAGACTAGCTATGGAAATGCAGAGACTGAACAGCCTGAAGAAATTATGGCAGAACACCAACAAAATGATAAAAGTAAAAGTCTTGAGAGCCTGTGTTTTTCCTGATGCAGCTTATTACTGTGAATCATGGACGATTACCAAAGCTTCTAGACAAAGAATTGAATCCTTCGAGTCTAAATGTTACATAAAGATCCTAAAAATACCCTGGACAGAGAAAAACACACAACAAAAACAAACAAATGTAGACATTCGGCAAGAGTTGAGCATAGAGGAGAACTGGTTTATCAATTCCATTTTGGCTAGAAAATGCAAATACTTTGGTCACATCAAGAGAGACAATGGTCTTGAGAGAATGGTGATGGAAGGTATAGTGCCAGGCAAAAGAGGAAGGGGTAGACCAAGAAGACGATGGCACCAAGATATCCAGGAATGCCTGGGTATGACTGTCGCGGAGGCTGGAGTTTTGGCAAGAGAACGAGTTTCTTTCAGACAGACTGTGATAGGAGTTACGTTCTACAAAGGACATGCTACGTGATGATAAGGAATGAATGGATGCACTGTACCTTCATGCATGTCGAAAAGCGGCTAAAGAAAGATGTAAATGGGTCTAGGAATCTCTTTGTGCAAAACAAATGACTACAGCAATCGCCACTGCAAAAGCACGCAAAATGCTTTGCGTGGGTCTCCTGAATTGTGTGGAGATACCCTGACAAACACATTCCAAGAGAGAAGGGAAGCAAGAATGCATTGTCAAGCTGTTATTGTTGTGTTCGCCTGTGTTACAGAATGCACTAAACAAAATTCTAATTCTTGACATCGTTATATTTATCCAGCTTAAGAATCGTTTCAGTGGCGCAGCATTTATGTGGCTCTCCTGACATAATGGTTACCCTAGGCTACCCGAGGGGCACAACTGAAGGAAACAGGGGAGTGGTGTGGGATAGGATCCTTGAAAAATATAATATTCAACTTTCAGTAATTCAATTGGTTCACTCCAAAAGGTCGAATAGTTTCGATGCATGTCTGCTGACATGGTGGTCAGCGGATCGAATCCCCTGTAAGGCACATGCTTTTTTTAAAATTGGCTTGAGAAATAAACAAACATAACCAGCACACGACGTGGTGACATCAATGGCGAAGCGGCCTGTAGTCCTCAGTCTAAAACACCTCTACTAGACCATCAAATGGAATGCAATCGTACAACAAGACAAGACAATACTCCGTAGAGCCAAAGTATCGGCTTGAACATTTTCTTCCAATGCTATAGAGCCAATACATTGGCTTGAACTATTGCAATTGAACGTTTTTCAATAACAACTTTTCTAGAATTTATAAATGTATGTATACTTCCTACCAGGAGTTTTATATTAAAAAAATTAAATGGCTCCATTTGGTTTTATGTCAAGCACTGGATTTGTGCCTACTTGTTTCCCTATATTTTCGTTTCTGATTGTATCTATTCTTGTTAGTCGTAGGTATTTAATCTCTGTTGTTTCAATGTTTCTTTTGTCTATGTTTGTTAATGTCCAATTCTGGCGCTGATAGCACAATATGGGTAGGACTATCGTGCTGTATATCGTTCTTTTTGTATCCATTGTCACGCGCTTACATAGTAATATCGAGGACATCCTTTTACTTGCTTTATTACATCTGTTTTGGATTCCAGTGTCAACTTTTCCATTTGCTGAAACTATGTTACCGAGGTACGGGACATTTTTCACCTGTTGGATTCGTATGCATATTGTTGTTTCTAATTAATTTCTTGAATTGCCATACAATTCTGTGTTCTATATGTTGATTTTCATACTGTAATCCGTACATACCTCATTGAGATTGTTTGTATGTTTTCCTGTATTGATTTTCTGAGGTTGCTATTATTGCATGGTCGTCAGCAAAATACGAGATAGAATTACAACAGCAATAGGGCCTTTTGAAGACCTCTTGGCAACTGTCAAAAGAAGGAAGCTCGCTTGGTATGGGTCACATATCGATATCAAATGGTCTTGCAAATACAATCCTCCACGGAAAGGTGCAAGGCAGACGACGAAGAGGCCGTCCCAAAAAGAGATGGGAGGACAACATAAAAGAATTGACCAATCTCCGACCAGAAGAGGCACAGGCAGCGACCGCTGACATAGAAGGGTGGCGTGGTGTTGTGAGGATGTCTTCATGTGTGCCCCAACGACCTCACCGGTTACGGGATGACCTGACCTAACCTGACATGACGTCAGCAAAGAAAAGTTAATTTAAGTGATCACTGGGGTTTTTTCTCTGACTAATATTGGCTTTTCTACATATTGTGTCTATATATGTAAAGTAAAGTAAAGTAAAGTAACCCATTGCATTACTGTCGTTGGGGTGTGAGATGTTAGCGATCTCAAATTTCGAAGGCTCGGCTATATGAGGGCGGTAGTCATCTCCTCTCCCTTGCCGCTTTTACTTCCCGGACTGAACCCATTTAAGGCTGGATCGTCTCGGGAGCCATTGCGGTCTGAAGAAGTTGGTATCTATTCATTGGATCGAATGCCTAATTAATATTTATTTTTTATTCCGGAATGATTTATTTCGGTTGTCTGTACTGCCTGCACATAAACATGGAACACATGGCCAATTTTAGCATGTGTAAGTAGCCATTCAATCGGTAGTGTCCTGTTCTCATGTGAAACAAGATCATTTGTTCCGCTCGATCAAGACAGTGATAGCTGTCTCTCGTTGGGTCGACTGTCCTTATGGCTCGGATAAGGGTCATTTTCGTTGAAAGGTGATTGTTTTTTGTTTTTTCGTGCTGCTTTCTCCTTTTCTAAGCTGTCTGCTGTCTCATTTCCGGACATGTCACAGCATGATGATATCCACTACCATTCTCTTGGCTTTTAGTTCGTGGCTTATTTAAGCTTTAGCAGTTTATTATTCACGAGGACTTGCAGAAATTGCATTGCATTTGAAAGGAATACAGTCAGCTGGCATTGGCTTGAGCTGCTAATAATTTCTGCAGCAACAAATAGTACCAGTATTTCAGACGAGTAGCTTGATTAGAATTTTCCAGTGAATGATCTAGTGGTTTCGTTTTATTTATCTGTGTACACAACAAAAATTCCCGAGCCTCCATTCGTCACTGCACTTGTTGCTGATCTAACAGTAAATACCAGAATTCTTTCTTCTCTGGGATAATATTGTCCGATCATGTCGCATACCGCTTTTTTCCTTTGATGAAAATTTTCTTACCCTTAGGACAAATGGTAGTTAAGAATGTTTGTAGGCTGAACTTTTGTTGTTGTTCTTACAGAACTGCTTTCTGTGGCAATCTATTGCATATTATGAGACTACTATTTCCATACAGTTATTTTTTTTGTCGCGTTTTTCGACAGTTTAATAAGCTGCGTTGGTTAACAAAAGCCTTTTTTCACGTACATCACTCAGGTGAAAATTACTATTTTGTTTTTAAAACGAACTCTGTAAAATTATTTGTCAAACTTTCAAGTAATTTTAGAGTTTAGACTTACCATTAGGACTGATATACCAGCTGCCAGACCAGCAAAAATTCGTACATTGTCCGTCAGGAAACCGATGACTGCATTATAGCAACCCTGGAATTAGTATAGAAAGAAAGAACATATTATTCAAATTGAGAGGAAAATAATAACAGTAATAATAATAATAATAATAATAATAATAACAGTCTTAGTCTTGTGAGTCCTAGTCGACCTTTACTTCTACGGGGGCTGGATTTAGACGGGATGAGGATTTCTTGTTTAGCGAGCTTAGTTTATTACTCCTCTGTCTTGGGACAAATGCCGCAGAGGGTGGTTAACCGATGTACGAATTCATCTTAATAGACTCAAATATTAGAGCAAAATAGACCCGCAACCTGTGAGACGCCATATATGCTGCTCTTAACAAACCACCTAACCATGGCGAGTGTTATGCCATGTCACACAGTTAGTCGCTTCTTGTGACATGATCTATGTTGGACATTGGTGAATAATGATAACAATAATAATAATAATTACTTCCAAATATATACATGCATACATACATCTATTCATCCATCTATCCATCCATCCATCCATCCATCCATCCATACATACATACATACACACCCACTGATACGTACGAACGCACCCTCCCAACTCAAATTCCCCCAATCGCCCCCTCTTTCTCTCTCCCTCTCTCTACCTCTCTCTCTACCTCTCTGTCTCTCACACACACATACACACATACACACAGACGCCCACACGCACACGCCCACACACACACACATACACACTCGCCCACACATATATACACACACATACACACACACGCCCACACACACACACGCCCACACACGCACACACCCACACACACACACACGCCCACACACGCCCACACACACACGCCCACACACCCGCCCACACATAGATATATATACACACACACGCCCACATACACACATATACACACACGCCCACACATACACACACACATATACATACACACACACGCCCACACACGCCCATACATATATATACACACACACATACCCACACGCCCACACACACACGAGCCCACACATATATATACACACACACCCACACGCCCGCACACACACACGCCCCCACACACACATACACATACACATACACATACACACACCCACACATTATACATACACACACATATTTAGTCCCGAGTGGTATGCCGGGGTCTATGTGTATTACAAGGACAAGAATAGCACCACTGCCCGACATAGAGCATGTCGTAATTGGCGACTAACTGTGTGACATGGCATAACACCGGCTTTGGTTAGGTGGTTTGTTAAGAGCTGCATAGATGGCGCCTAACAGGCTGCGGGTCTGCTTTGCTCTAGTGTTTGAGTTTATTAAGATGAACTCGGACATCAGTTAACTCCCCTCTATAGCGGAGTAATAAGCTGCTCGAGCCTAGCCCGCTAAGCAGGAAATCTTCATCTTGGCTACATCCAGGTCACATTAGAGATGGGACTTGCACAGGGCCTTATGCCCCTGAAGAAGAACAGGTCGACTAAGACTAATATATATATATATATATATATATATATATATATATATATATATATATATATATATATATATATATATGGTTTTCCCGTGCATCGACACTGCCTATTATAAGTTCGACCATTGGAATCTATCCAAATTTACTTTGTGGCGCAAGGTCTTAAAAGGTTGTCAGAAACAAACGCCAAATGCATTATGATAGAAGTTAATCTCTCCCACTTAATTTCAGCTTTGATAACGCCAATACTCGTGGTTAAATACAATTTGTTCGTGAGCTTGGTAACATTGGCATACACGTTGTAGAGCAGTTACAGTGCAGGTCTTCCACACAGGAGAGATTGATTCGCGATATTGTCGCGGAACACTGTAGTCTACTCTGCTGTTGTGTAATGCACACCATTTTTTTTGTTGGTTTGTTGTTTATTTGTTGCGTTCGCCTTATTTCTCTAATCCCCAAGGCGGTGTGCGTTGCATTGTGGTTTTTATTTTGTACCTGTCGGCCCAGTGCATCCGATTTCAGCATTCATTTTATGTAAGGGTCTGCTTCCTCCTGCCGGTGCTGTGATGGGGATCGAACTGAGTACCTTCTGGTTGTGAGCCGTGTAACCACATAACCAGTAGCCCACGCCGTCCCCATGCATACAATTAAGTTTACTCTTTTGTGGATCCTGACAAATGCGTTAAGTAGCGGGTTGCACGTAGCTTTCGTCACATCCCAAGCGTGCTGATGAAGGTGGACCATGGTCCTCTGGGTGGTTGTCCTATGCTTGGCTTCATCTGCTCAAAGCTCACTACTACGGGGATCACGCCGATCCACATCTCGTCAGCCAGACTGCCCTGAAAACAACCTGTTTCCAGGGAAAGCTACATGAAAGAGGGTGGTATTGGTCAGTATATTGTGCTTATAAATAAAATGTCGTTTTACTGTCTGTAAGTGGGTAACAACTTACGTTTGTAAACAAAATGTCGTTTTCCTGGATGTAGCTGACAGGTGGTAGTGTAGCTGGTATAATGTGATCGTAACCTTGACCGCCGACACACTTAGTTCTGTTTAGACCAAACACGTTTCTACAGCAACTCTCTGGAACATATTCCTTTATACTGGCTGTAGAAGAAAGAGAGAAAAAAACCAATTGAAAACGGACAAATGTTTGATTTTTCATTGAACACAATATTGTTTGTATCAGTTACGCTACAATAGTCTCTGTGGATCTTATATGGTCACAAGTAGGTTCTGCTAGACGTAATTATTAAGTAAATGAAGGGATCAATATGCTGAGCGGCGCATGAGCTCCAGTGGTCAGCGACCCATAATTGACTGCTAGCGTCAGGGCTAGCGAACCAGAGCTGCCAAGAACCTTCTACACCTCCACGCGGTGATCCCAGATAACAGACTGCAGCAGGACAGACTGGCTAAGGAGAAGGGATCGAAAAGGGAATGCTAACCCGGTACTCAAAAAATGCTTGATGAAGTCGAATGTGTCGGACCAAAAGTTGCAAATATCGAAGTCAAGCTGTAAACTACGATAGAACGCATTCCGTTCTCTGAACTATATTCTGCTACTTAAGCCCTTTCAGGGTTAGTCGGCGGAAAATTGAGAACGAACGAAGCCAGGCCAGGCCAAGCTAAGTAAATGAATTTCCTCTTCTAATTTCAATTGAAACATTACTTTAATGTTGCTGCATGTCTGAGATGTAAAGGCGAGTCTTGGTCGCCTGGGTACTCTCTTCCCTTGAATCTTGTCCTCTAGTATCTTCTGTAGAAGACTTTCACGTTTCATATTGTGACCCAGACAACCCAACCAACGTTTTTGTATCATATGCAATACTTGTTTTTGTACGCCCACTTCAGTGAGTACATTGTCATTTGATCTACTGTCTATCTAGTTCTTGTGCCCGGTTGAACTTTGAAAGCTTTGTATAGCCTAATTTATCCTTTCCATTGATTAATTTATAAACTGTGTTAAAGGCAAGTCCAGATTAGATATTAGGAAATATTCTTTTAGCCAAAGAGTAGTGAATGCTTGGAAAGCATTGCCCCATGATGTGGTGGAGGTAGGTTCAACACATGAGACTGATGTTCATCTAGCCACCTATGCCAATATTCTTTGACGCATACCTGGTTTTGTTACAATATTTTGCCATTTTACAGGAAGTGTGCGACAGGTAAATCCTTTGGTGAAGGTCTGCAGTCTGGATGGGACATGTTTCTTTTAGCAAAACGTAATGGCTCTTTTATTATGAGGAAAAGTTCTTAAGTAACAGCGAATTTAATTTAAAACATTTTTACAATAGTGCGATCCACAAATTTTGTGTTGCCTGGCAACACACTTTGTCCACATGTTAACTAGCTTGTCGATGTCCTTTAGAAAAAAAGTCTTTTGGCGTGACCCGTAACCAATTTTTCACAGTATCCATCACCTTGGGACGATCTGCTACCCGCATTCCTTTACCGAGATCATCATGGACAATTTTAAGCGCAGCGCCGTGACTACTGTTGAAATCTGCGGCAATGTCATCAATAGTTCCTCACCTATTACCACGGACTAGCTGGTGAATCTGCTGTGACACTGTGCCAGTTGCTGGTCTCCCACACCGCGGTTCATCAATAACGATTTGTCTTCTGTTTCTAAATCTTTCTACCAATTCATACACTCTCTTCTAACTCAAACAACTGCCTCTATAGTGAACCTCAATTCTTCAATCTATTGCATATTTCATACTCTCTGACCACATAAAAAAAAAAACGAATAACGTCTTGTAGTTTTTCAATGGTGCAAATCGATAGTGGGTGGCCATAATGCACTCTATATTGCGTATGCACATACTGCTCGATCGTCACAATCACTACATGCAGTCAGTCATTTTGTGTCCTGAAATCAGAGTCTCAGTGTACGCACTCTTCAATGCACTTTATAATAAAATTGCTGTTACTTAATTACTACCCCTCGTACACTAATGAAAGCATGCAGTCCGAATATGATTCTAATAGTAAAATTGTTATCTTCTTCTCTTTTCGTTTTCTTCTTCTACTTCTTTTCTTTTTCTTCTTCTTCTTTTCTTCTTCGTCTTCTTCTTCTTTTCTTCTTCTTCTTTTCTTCTTCTTCTTCTTCTTCTTCTTTTCTTTTTCTTCTTTTTTTTCTTCTTCTTCGTCATCTTCTATTTTCCTTCTGCTTTTTTTCTTTTTCTTCTTCTTTTCTTTTTCTTCTTCTTCTTCTTCTTCTTTTTTTCTTCTTCTTTCTTATTACTTAGGGGAGGGCACGACGTGGGCTAGTGGTTAAGTGACACGGCTCACGACCCGAAGGTGGTGGGTTCGATCCCCATCACAGCACCGGCCGTTACCCCGATGAAGAAAATTCTTAGAAAACGCAGGAGGAAGCAGAACCTTACATAAAATGCATGCTGAAGTTGGATGCACTGGGCCGACAGGCGCAAAATAAAAACCACAATGCAACGCACACTACCGTGTGGATTAAAGAAATAAGACGAACGCAATAAAAAAAACAAAAAAATAAAACAAAAAACAACTAAATTACTTAAAGGGAGCACATGTTATCAAGTAATCCTCTCCAAGGAGAACTGTCCTGTGTGTGGTTTTCAGTTCTTTTACTATTTTCTCCGTATTTATTGTATGCGTCTTTAGGTCTCTCCTCCGTGTGTTCTTTGACCCTACATTCCCTCGTTTTCCCTGTGGGTTACTTGTCATGTTCAAGAGTGTTAGAATAGGAAATATTTTAAATCAGTGAAGATTTGTATCCTGGATGTGACACTCTTCTTCTTCGTACACTGTCAGACGTCAACTTGAATTTGTTCGGAGAAAGCAGCGATCATCCTGAGGCTATCGACCCTGCCATAGAACTTGTCTAGTGTTGGCACTGGTGTTGGCCTTCTCTGGTCCTCGAATGTCGGTCAATTTTGCAGCAGATCTTCAGGGGTCATTTTCCCCGTACCACAGGTGCATTTCTTAGTAGCACCTACCTTCATTTCATTGAATAGATGGTACCTCAGTCTCTTGTGGCCTGTGCGGAGTCTGAAGACAACCACCTGATCTCTTCTGTTCAACTGGTAATAAGCATCAGTTTTTGTGCAGGCAGTATCCTCTGTTTCCCATAAGTCCATGTACCCGGCTCTAATAAACCTGAATGTGGTACTCGCAGCTACAGTTTATGTTTCTGAGTCAAGAGTAAGGATTCCTTAAAATGATTGAAGGTCCCCAGCCTGGATTAGATACGTTTAGTACAGATCCAATTATATCGGCTGCCATCTAAATATCTTTGAAAATAAATGTTTTAAAAATTATTGAATAAACGCTAGGACCAGTTCATAACTAATGACTCGATCAGGGCAAAGACAAACCAACTATACGTGTGGACCATCATCCGTAAAAAAATACGACGAACATACATCGGAGATATCCTTAGAATGAACAACAACCGTCTTCCACTGCAAGATCTCGAATGGACACCAAGGGGCGTTCGGAAAAGATGGAGACCCAAGGAAACACTCAGATGAACAATCATCAGTGAAGGCTCAACTATGGGCCTCAGCACCATACAAGATCTAAAAACAGTGGCGTCACACCGTTCCAACTGGAGATCACTTGTTTCTACCTTGTGCGCCAAATATGGCGCACAAAGAACATAGATAGATAAATAGATAAATAGATAGATAGATAGGTAGGTAGATAGGTAGGTAGATACATAGATATATAGATATGTAGATAGGTAGATAAGTAGGTAGGTAGGTAGGTAGGCAGCCCGGTAGGTAGGTAGGTAGGTAGATAGGCAGGCAGGCAGGTAGGTAGGTAGGTAGATAGATAGATAGGTAGATAGATAGATAGATAGATAGATAAAGATATATAGATGGATAGATAGATAGATAGATAGATAGATAGATAGATAGATAGATAGATAGATAGATAGATAGATAGATAGATAGATAGATAGATAGATAGATCTTCCCATAGAAGGGCATCCACAACTACATAGATCTAACAATGAACAAGGAGGGACAACACATTGAAATCTAATTAATTGAAATGGAGAGAAGAAGAAGAAGAAGAAGAGGAAGAAGAAGAAATGAAGAGAGAGAGAGAGTGAGAGAGAGAGAGAGAGAGAGTAGACATGTCATGTTTGTGGAGTCGGAACATGGAAAAAGAGATGCTTAGGTTGGGGAGGGGGTGAGTAAGTAGTGGGTTTATTGAGAGGTGGGGGGGGGTGGGGGTGAGCGAGATGAGGTGGTAATTGACAGCAGGGTTGGGTAGTAGGGTATGCAAAAAAGCCAACACTATTATGTAAGCGTTCCGAACGTTCGCAACGCTGTACGAATGTAGGTCTAGGTCTTTGGCCAGTCCATCTCGCCATCCAATAGGTGGACAATCCCGTGGATGTGTACAGACATATGAAAACCAAAACGTTGATCTACGTGTCCATCTGTTGTCAGCCATGCGTCCCACATGTCCAGCCCAACCATGTTCACGTGATATCGATGCGCCCCCAACGTTCCGAAACTAAGTTCGATTCGGATCTTATCCCGTCACCATATTTTTTAGTATGAGGAATACAGCATTGATAAATGGTTACCTATGAAGCGTGTTCAAATCAAACCGGAACTTTTTGGTTCTAGTTCTACGTGGAACTACTTTCATTAGTTAGGGGTACTTGTGTACTATTAATGCTAGGTGGCCCACTTGTCATGGGCCAGTCACGTGAGAGATAAATACAAATGGCGGACAACACTGTTAGTGCTTGCATGGATCAGCGTGTTGTGATGAAGTTCCTTGTGAATGAAGGCGTGAAACCTGCGGAAATCTACATAAGACTACAATAACAATACTGCGATGAGACGCTCAGCCGCAGTAAGATATTTGAATAGTATAAACGTTTTAGAGAAGGCCGTACATCGGTGAGTGATGATTCCATCTTGTTCCTGCAAGAAAAAACTCGACTTCATACGGCTCACCGCACAATGTGCCTTCTGCAGTAACTCACATCCACTTTACAGCTCTCTTCGCTCCAAGCGATTTCCTCCTGTTTGGACCCCTAAAAGAGTTCTTGGGGTGTCAGCATTTCATCAATGATGACGAAGTGAAACAGGCTGTCCTCGATTGGTTCAGACATACTGACAAATCTTTTTACACCGAGGCTTTTCAGGCATTACTTAAACGTTGGTATAAATGCATAAACCAAGATCCAGCCAGTGTATTTCTATTTGGTTTTTCATACCACATCCCTCTAAAACAAAAATAATGTTTAGTTACATCATCCGAGGTAATAGATTACGACTCTTTTTTACGGTATTTATGGTCTGAAGTTTGACCCAAAAAAAAGTAAGATGCCCGTACCTAATTGGCTGCGCTCTCGACTCGCTCCGGTATTTGTGTCGTTTTCTAGTTTACTAACAAACAGTTTACTAGTTCCTATTCGGATTATGATTCAGGACGCCTTCATCAGGTGGTTACAATGACTTTATTCTGTGGAATTCATGTGCTTTCATTCGGTTATTCTGTTATGCTGCATCTTGATGCGGCTGTGCCTGGCTTAAACACTGAGAAAACAGTCAAGGATGGCGTTTAACGTTCCGCTTAACTGCATCATAGAATTCAGCCCAGGTTTTTCACTACTCAAAGGCCTTCTTGCTTGGACTTCCTATTGTCCTTCTCCACCAAAGGTTACACGATACCTCCCCCAACCTCGTATTCTCAGCACAGCTAGAGTCACGCTGACCCGAAGGTGGACACAATCCAGAGGCCACGGGGGTGGACCACGAAGAGACAGGGAGTCAGGCACGGACAGATTAAAAAAGCTGCCACAAACATTGGTTCAAAACACACTTTTCGTGGCCCTCATCCCAAGGCTACAGAGTAGTGGGCTCCACCTGCGGAGTCTGTAAAAAATAGATCGACACACTACGCATGAACAACTCTCAGTAGTTGGACTTGGTAGTGGTCGATCGTCGCAATGAGCCTTTGACGATCATTGTTAGTTTGTATTTAAACCTATTAGTTCCATGCTGAGTTTCCACGCCACACCAAATAAGAGGGTAAGTCAGAAAGTAGACCACACACTGATATGGCATATATGGAAAATGTAGTTGGCAGTATCTGAATCTGTCATTAAGTATCAGCAGCATCCAGCTTGGTGATTACTTTAGGGAGCAAACGATAAGTGTCGCATGCACATGCGCAGCCGAGATATAAAATGGCGCTCGTGCTGACGTAGTGTACAGTAACAAAAAACAGCGTGCTCATTTGGCGTTTCATTTTGGGCAGAATGGCATTTGCAAGGGATATTCATAAGGAAATGATTCCAGTTTCGGGTGAGAATTGTTTTTTGCGTATAGCGCAGTGCATAGGTGCATTGATAAGTTTTCTCAAGGATGTTAGAAAATTGCTAATGATTACTGATCTGGTCAGCCTGTTAATATTGGAACAGAAGAAGAGATGGCACTGACAGGCATTTACCGATGGACAGTGCAGCAACTGCAATAGGGTGCTCGTATGGTTCAGTCAAGGCATGTTCGATTGAATTTCCAGAAAGTGTGCCTACAGTGGGTGTGCACAGACAAATAAACGAATTAACCTTTCTTGGTGCAATGATAAAGCGTTGGGAAAGTGTTTCAATGTTGGTAGAAATTATGTTCAGAAATAAGAGACAATGTAAGTACGATAATATATAGTTTTTAAGTTCGCATCTAATTTTTTTTTTCTAAATTGTAATTTGTGACCTACTTACTGACTTATAGCTGTCTAGCATACATTTACAAAAGCAATTTACCATATATTGAATATGATCGTTAATTTCATCATTATAGGGTACTTTCCAGTTCCTGTATGGCCGAGGGCACCATATAGTGTTATTATGACACTCCTTGTATATGAATTTATTTACAAATACTTTTTTTTTACCATCTTGAGTTCTGCCCCACAGCCCGAGGTCAAATTGAATGTTATCTTTCTCTGCTGTACAGGGAAGCGTGTGGAGTATATTTTTTCCTCGATGAATTCTTGTTCGCTGTATATTCAATAATTTGTTTTTTTTTATTAAATATAAAAAAATATAGAATAATATAGAATCGAATCCTTCGAGTCAAAATGTTACAGAAAGATCCTCAAAATAACCTGGACAGAGAAAAAAACAAATGTAGACATTCGGCAAGAGTTGCGCATAGAGGAGAACTGGTTTACCAATTCCATTTTGGCTAGAAAATGCAAATACTTTGATCACATCAAGAGACACAACGGTTTTGAGAGAACGGTGATGGAAGGTATGGTGTCAGACAAAAGAGGAACGGGTAGACCAAGAAGACAATGGCACCAAGATATCCAGGAATGCCTGAGTATGACTGTGGCGGAGGCTGGAGTTTTGGCAAGAGAACGAGTTTCTTTCAGGCAGACTGTGATGGGAGCGACGTTCTACAAAGGACATGCTACATGATGATGATGATCAAATAGGAGGGAACAACCTATGTGTGACGTAGAGCAATGCTTCACAGAGTGGTATTCTCTTGACTAGAGCCCTTAGTCGAAGGGTAACAAAATTCCTTAAAAATAACAATTCAAATTCTTTTAATGGTTAAAACAAAACAAAACAACCTTTTAACTGATAATATTATATGGTAATAGAGTTATATAATTAGCTCAGAATGAATTTAAACACATATTAACACACATTCTTAAAACGATCCAAATAGAATAATAATTAGATATTCAATAAATTCTACAGTAGTTAACGATGCAATGGATACATTCTTGCTGGATCATCACACGGAAACGTTTGGAAAGGGCTGGTGTAGAGTCATCATCATCAAGTTAGTCAGTCCGGAGACTAGTGTTGAAGTCTCCTGATCATGTCACGCCACTGTCCTCTGTTAGTTCGGAGACATGTTGAAGTCTTCTGATCATGTCACGCCACTGTCCTCTGTTAGTCAGTCCGGAGACGTGTTGAAGTCTGCTGATCATGTCACGCCACTGTCCTCTGTTAGTCAGTCCGGAGACGTGTTGAAGTCTTCAGACCATGTCACGCCACTGTCCTCTGTTAGTCAGTCCGGAGACGTGTTGAAGTCTTCTGATCATGTCACGCCACTGTCCTCTGTTAGTCAGTCCGGAGACGTGTTGAAGTCTTCAGACCATGTCACGCCACTGTCCTCTGTTAGTCAGTCCGGAGACGTGTTGAAGTCTTCAGACCATGTCACGCCACTGTCCTCTGTTAGTCAGCCCGGAGACGTGTTGAAGTGTTCTGACCATGTCACGCCATTGTTCTCTGTTAGTCAGCCCGGAGACGTGTTGAAGTGTTCTGACTATGTCACGCCATTGTTCTCTGTTAGTCAGCCCGGAGACGTGTTGAAGTGTTCTGACCATGTCACGCCATTGTTCTCTGTTAGTCAGCCCGGAGACGTGTTGAAGCGTTCTGACCATGTCACGCCATTGTTCTCTGTTCTCACCAGATCTCATCAGCTGAATATAAGTTTGCAACTATGTGTTCCTGCAAGCCTGTGTGATGTTATTGCTTCTTGGACCTTTACGAGTACCTTTCCTCTATTCCTCTGAATTTTGTCTTCTAGTATTTTCAATAAATAATTGAGTGATTGGCATCCTGTCAGTCTCGAGAGACAATGGACTTCACGCTCCATGTTATGGCCAAGGCAAGACAATATCTTTTTCTGTATTCTCCTCTTCTTATTGACTATATCTTTTTAAGCACTTGTTCATTTGACCTTATTTTTCTGTCCAGCTCGCTCCTTTCATACTGCGATAGTCACATCTTAAAACTTTCTTATGTTTGTTCATCCTTTTTGTTTCAAATCTATGTTTCATAGCAGTACAATGAGACGGGTCAGATATGTTTAGCGATGATTAATATACCAATTCTCCATGTGGATGTGAAATGATAACAACCATATTACCCTCCCACTCACACTTTTCTGATCCTGACGTAGAGTCAAACGATTTAATTAATTTTATTTTGGTTATTGTCGTACGACTTTTATCCCATTTCTGAAGTAGTTGAGGCGTTTCATAGTTTTCGCCACCCTCCCTGTTAGCCGGCAAGCATTGATACCATTCCGCCACGCGCTCTTCATTAATTAATTAATTAGTGTATTATTTTTACAACAGATACGCATTATATTAACTTTACTTAAGTTAATATAATGTTTATATTTCTAACAACTCTTTTCTGCCAGTGGCAAACATGGTCGCTGTCCAGGACGTGTGTGCGCATAATGTTGGCATAATGAAATGCTTGAAAAAGTGCATCTGTGTTATAAGCAAATGAAGACTGCGGAACAAACACGTTTGAAGTACGGTCGGTACTTCTTGCGAAGAATACATGTCCATGCAAAAATATGTTAGTTTGGTCATCTCAAGACAAAGTACTCTCATTAACTTAAATATATAGCTTAAAAATGCTGCTAGAAAGGGATTCGGTACACGAGGATGGCATCGGTGCAGGGGGGGGGGGGGTATATCCTATTAGTGTGATTGGTCAACGACACGAGCTCACAACTACCGACTCAATGCAAGGAAGCGATAGTCAAACTGTATACAGCATTAGTTAGACCTAGATTGGATTACTGTGTACAGGTGTGGAGTCCTTATCATAGAGGGGATATAAACATGCTGGAAAGGATACGAAAAAGCGAAAAAAACTGATAGTGGGATGCCAGTATTACAGTTATGAGGAAAGAAAAAAAAACCGACTTACACTGTCTAGAATAGAGAAGAATTCGAGGTAACTTAATACAGGTTTATAAGATAATCAAAGGAAAGAATAAATTAGACTATAACACGTTTTTAAAAATACAACCACATACAAGAGCAAGAGTACATTGCTACAAATAAACTAAAGATAGGCCCAGATTAGATATTAGGAAATATTTGTTTAGTCAGAGAGTGGTGAATGCTTGGTATGCATTGCCTACATGAAGTAGTGGAGCAGAGACAATTAATGCATTTAAAAATAGATTGGATGCACATAGCTTTCAGAGCAAGGACATGTAAGTGAAACTGGTTGTATACAGACTCTGCAGATTCTTCTAAACTAGTATAAAGTCGTTAAGTTAAGTTAACGCACTTAGCACAGGACAGGCGACTCTTATGAGAAAAGTGGAAGGACAACTTACTGACATTGTTGTTGTTATTGTTGCTGTTGCAGTTATCAGAGAATGTCAAACAGCTTTTTCTGCTCTTTTTAACTCAGTGTGAGAAAATGATATTGATTTAAAAAGTTGTTTTATTTTGGTAAAGATTTGCTTACTTTTAACTCCGCACGCTTGTTCAAGCAGAAATAGTGCTTCGGTCGCATTAACAGATTGCTTTGCCTGAATTCTTGAGTGGCAAATTAAACCACTACGCCATGAAAGGAATTACTTTCGGTTATCGTGCTGTATTGTATCGTTTTCAGGACAACGACATCAACAACTTATTTAGCTATAATAACCGCGTTCACACCTCAAGGGACCGGAGTTAAGTCTTCGGTGATGTGTGTTGATTATTTGCCAATGGATAATGCATTTTAGTACGGCCACACATAGATAAGCACGGTATTCATGTTACTAAATAATATATGGAAACACAGAGCAATAAAGACTAATACCAAATTAGGATTGATTAATTCTAATGTGAAGTTAGTACTCCTGCACGGAGCTGAAACTTGGAAAACGAAAAGGCAATACAAATAAAACTTCAGTCATTCGTCAATAAATGTCTTCGAAAGATAATGGGTATAATAATAATAATAATAAAAATAAATATTAATAATTATAGTTGCCCATCGCAAGCGAAGATGGCGACATCATCAGACTATATATCAGACTAGCTGCAAAATATGTGTTCTCTAATGAGTGTAAAGACCAATCCTGGAACGGCACACTCTTCCACATTCAGAGCACACATTCGGGGAGCTGGAAATGGAATCGCTGTAATGTTATTTCGAGCAGCACGCTTTCGCAGAGTCTCCACGGTGGCTGCACTCTCTGCGATCGGAGCACCTGCGGTGATACTAGCTCGTCAAATGTCATGGTCTTGTGCAATAATCTGATACTTTCAAGAAGTCTCTGAAGAGGTTTTTCTGCCCTCATGGGGATCTTCTTCCTGTTTTGAGCCGCACCAAACAACAGCTGCTCATAGATGCGTTTATCTGGCATACGAACAACATGTCCCGTCCATGGTAGCTGCGCCAATTTCAGAAGTCTATAGATTTTTAACATGTTATTCTTGCTAAGAATTTCAGTTCGGCCCTTTGTTCTGCCATCTGTTCCTGAGCAGCCTACACAGATAGCTCAAATGAAAACGATTGAACTGTCTGGCATGTCTGCTATACACTGTCCATGTCTTAATGTCATTATTATTTTAAATTCTGGGAAGGGGACGGCGTGGGCTAGTGATTAAGTGACACGGCTCACAACCGAAGGTGCTGGGTTCGGTCCCTATCCCAGCAGCGACCGTTACCCGTGGAAGCAATACCTTGGAAAATACAGGAGGAAGCAGACCCTTACTTAAAATGCCTGCTGAAGTCGGATGCACTGGGCCGACAGTCACAAAATAAAAACCACAGTGCAACGCACACCGCCTTGGGGAATAGATAAATATGGCGAACGCAACAAACAAACAAAAAACAAACAAAAAACAAACAAAAAACAAACAAAAAACAACCAAAAGGGCTATGGGTGTAGAGCAGCTAGACAAAGTGAAGAATGAAAACCCACCAGAAAGGAACCAACATCAGCCAATGGAGCAACAATTCAAACGTAAGAAACATTGTCGAATAGAACTCCTGTCACGGAAAGCATCATCATACTTGGCGAGGCATATCCTGACATTGAATCCACAGACGGGATCAAGACGTTGAGCAGCGCATGAGCTGCAGTGGTCAGCGACCCATAGCTGACTGCTAGCATCAGGGCTAGTGAGCCAGAGCTGCCAAGACCCTTCTACACCTCTATGCGGTGATCCTGGATAACAGGCTGCAGCAGGACAGACTGGCTAAGGAGAAGGGATCGAAGAGGGAATGCTAACCCAGTACTCACAAAATGCTTGCGGAATTTGGATGTATTGGACCGAAAGGTGCAAATATCGCAGTCAAGCTGTAAACTACGACACAACGCATTCTCTTCTCTGGACTAAATTCTGCTACTTAAGCCCTTTCAGGGTTTATAAAGGGAGATTGAGAACGAACGCAGAAGAAGAAGAAGAAGAATCCACAGACGAAGAAGAATAGAGGCAGACCATGAAACACATAGAGAAGAGACTGACAATAAACATCAATCCTTGGACCTTAACTGGACCCTTCAAGATCGAATATGTTCAAAGAGATTTTCCAATAACCCCGAAAGAAGCGATAGGCATTGATTGAATGCCACACAGATTTCTGTCATCGGTTAAACAGTGTATTCACATTGGATTTCTTTGAAAATAACAAATAATCTAGGACACACACTAGAAAGAATAGGATTAAAATCGAGGAAAAGTTTTCTGCGGACTGTACAGCCCTCAAAACAGAACCCCAAGAGAAACCGCATAGAAAAGTGGCGCCAAAACAATGGGGAAGGTTGTATGAAGATCAAAGAAGAACTTGCACCAGGACAAGATTTGCCATATACTACGTGGAGATCTCTGAACAGGCTAAGAACGGGTGTGTCGAGATGTGGGTCTAACCTGAAAAAAGTAGGGATTTACAGACGATGCATATTGCGAATGTGGGGACTCCAGGACCTGAAACACCTGATTATATGTCATAGGGTGCAGTAATCCTGTACAGTGGAGGACCTGGTGGTGGCAAATGAAAGAGCACTGACAGTGGCTGATTTTTAGGCAAAGACTTTGTGAGGTTGCAGGACACGGAAAGTAAGTAAGTGAGTATCTGGGATCTGCCATGTTTTGCGCCTCATGCCTCGCACTACTTTAATCCCTTTTAGGTACACTGAGGTAAGGTCAAGATAGTCTCACAGCAGACACCACTGTCGGGGATGAGATGTTAGAGTTTTCATTTTACAATGTCATGACTTGTTGATAAGGTGGAGAGGCCAGTTCCTTTCATTGCTATATTTCCTCTCATAACAGTAAACCTGGTAAATTTATAACTGGGTCAACTGGAGCGTGTTAGTAATAAGAGTTGAACTCCGTACTTTCGACCTAAAAGTTGAGTGTTGTTGTTGTTGAATGTATGCAATGAGTGAGTTTACTGTTTTTTCACATCCCGAGCATGCTGATGAAGGTAGACAGTGGTCCTCCAGGCGGTATGCTATGCTTGACTCTTTCTGAGTGACGCTCACTATTACGGAGATCACGTCGATCCACATCTCGTATGCCAGACTGCCTTGAAAACGGGTTGTTTCCAGGGAATGCTACATGAAAGAGAGGTAAGTCTTGGCTTGGCTTCGTTCGTTCTCAATCTCCCGTTACCAAACCCTGACACCGGCCTAAATAGCGGAATGTAGTCCAGAGAACGGAATGTGTTGTGTCGTAGTTTACAGCTTGACTGAAATATTTATTTGCACCTTTCGGTCCAACACATCCGACTTCAGCAAGCATTTTTTGAGTACCGGGTTAGCATTCCCTTTTCGATTCATTCTCCTTAGCCAGTCTGCTATGTTGCAGCCTGTTATCCAGGATCACCGCGTGGAGGTGTAGAAGGGTCTGGTTCGCTGGCCCTTACGCTTGCAGTCAGCTATGGGTCGCTGATGACAGTAGCTCATGCGCTGCTCAGCATCTTGATCCAAAAGAGAGGTAATGGTGCTGGTCAGTATATTATGACTGACCTGCGACGTCCTGTTCAGTATGGTGTGACTGACCGGACTAGTATCTCAGTTTCCACAAAGTGAGTATTCTACCACTATGCTAATCACACCAGGCATCCTGAATACGGACTAAAACGCTATTAACAAGGTCAAAATATTTCATAATTATGGGGATGACGTGTTATTGGATTCATTGTACGAGGCTACAGCTTCTATGAGGTGGAGTGGCCAGTTCCCTTACTCGCTGCCTTTCTATATACACAAATAAGTCTGTCAAGCTGGGCTCGACCTGGTTTCAACTTAGTACACTAGAATTGGTAGCACGCTGACTTCGCATATGAGTGGTCCAGGGTTCATTCCCCAGTTGAGGTGGAAATGATTTTTCAGACCGCAGCGGCTCCCGGGTCGACCCAGCCTTAAATGGGTACCGGTTCAGACCTGGAAGTAAATGCGGCCGGGTGATGCTGACCACATCATCCATGGGTTACAAAATAATATGGGCCTAACACCATATTTCATATGGGCCGCATGGCGTGACGGGATCTTTGCTTATTTTTTTGTTAAACACTAGAATGTGAACCAAACTACACAACCCTTAGACCACCCACCCCCACCAAGTTGGATTTCTATTCTAAACTGGGTTGAGTGAAACATGTCGAATCTATGAATTATATCCGAACCCTTGATCGCGAGAGGCAAGCACTCTATCCACACATGCGCTCATTAGATTTCTACCAACAGAAATAACCATGACCCTTTGTCGCGAGATGCAAGCACTCTATCCACACATGCGCTCATTAGATTTCTACCAACAGAAATTCTGCTAACAAAAACAAACTGTTGACAATTTTGGTCCCAAGGAATAAAAACACAAATAACGAAGAAACAATTGCTTTACATGAACAGCTAAACAAGAATCAGGAGAGGGGCATCATGGATGGCACAGGCAGAGATAACAATCGGACACGTCCCCCCAGCTGAGACGATAGACAAAGGGGAAGAATGGGTCAGCACTGGTGAAAGAATGATTGAGTACCAGAAAGTCATCATAACCTTAGCCCAGGAATGCAGAGAATAGAGCAACGGGAGAGCATAACACGAGGTGAATCAGCTGAGAACACTCAGGATAGTGATGCCGTTATATACATCACGGTTCAGTGCTGCACAGTGGAACATCAGGCTGTGGCTTCTCGGCTACAGTGAGAGGGCAAGTCGTTGCTGAGCGCAGTAGTACATACATGTCAACAACCTCCAGTTTGAGAATGGAGATTGAAGCAGTGACCACAGCAATGAGATGGATATCTGAGACTTCTATTACAAGGGCAGTCATCGCGACAGACGCGCAAGCCATAATTCAGAAGGTATAGAAGGGATGGCTTAGGTACGACATGATAGCAGCAGGTGAGGCCTCAAACCTCCAGGTGTTGACATAAGTCTACTGTCCTGCTCATGCTGGGGTTCAGGGCAATGAAAGAGCTGACATCTTGGCTTCACAAGCTCCCATCATGGGCACGCTAATGATAGATAAAAGTGAAATATTGAAATCAGTCAATGACTACCTGTTAGATGAGGACACCGCAATAGCTAAGCAGAAATCCACAGGCTGCAATGCTTCGACATTAAACGAGGTTCGAGCGGAGCAGGGCGCATAAGAGGACAGAGCAAGAAAGTGTACAACCAGCGAGCATCCTGACCTTTGCAGCATTTACTGAGAGATACTGAGCAGCTACGGGTATGCCCGAAGTGCAGTGACTTCGATTCTTAGGAACAAAAATAAAACAACTTAATATATTTATTTAAAAAACATTCAATCTTTTGCCAATAATCAAACAACTATTTCAGAACCAATGAAAAAATAGGTGTAAGAAAGCAACAGCTTAAATGTTCGTCTTTTCCTTTTTCTATTTATTAATAATTTATGGCTCAATTTCCCGAGATGTCAGGCTCGCCTTGTCCCGAAGCAGGAATCTAATAAATGTGTAAAATCTCTGAAGATGAGTTCCCAAGCTTTGCTGATGTCAAGAGCAATTTGCTGAAACGCCATTTCTCAACAGCCAATCAATACAGTTTCCAGCCGGATTCCCGCCATTTACTCCTTCATCAACCATCGGGGTGTGTACACGATTAATCTTGATAAGGTTGTAGGCAGTGTACGCTGGGAAGATGGCGTTCTAGTCTGTGGGGGGGGGGGGGGGGGGATTATAGAAGATGTATACTTTCATTCTGTGAAAGTAGTTGTTTATTGTTCGACGCTGCTTTTGGTGAATTGAGTTAACACTTGACGTTTCTTTGGTAGCAGGTTTCAGTGGCTCGTCTTAAATCCCTAGGCGTACTTGAGAAATTGGACCGTAGTCCTCCTGGCTGTTGTGCAATGCGAAATCCTGGGTAAGTTCATCGCTATGGACATAATGGTAGATATCTGCTAACTGGTCAGACTTCTATGTCCATGCACGCGAACAAGGACGCGACGTGAGTTCTTGATCAAGATGTTTCTGCTGACCGAGATCACGCTTCGTTCTCCCGACAAAGAGACAGGTAGTATTAATAGCCTTTAAAACATGCCCTCGCACACTGCATGCAGGACTTCAGCGAAAGAAGAAGGCCAAGAAAAATATGGATTAACGATGTTACAACACACTAAAGAGGCATGGTTTGAGAATAACAACGGTCACATAGCAGGCACGGAAATATATTTTGCACGTCCCTCGTCGCTAAAGACATAATAGGATAGATTAGATAATAAATGTTCATTGTCATCAACAGGTTGGTCAGTTCAGAGACTGATGTTGAAGTCTTTTGATTATGTCACGCTACGGTCCTCTGTTAGTCAATCCGGGGACTGGTATTGAAGTCGTCTGCTCATATCCCGCCACTGACCTTTGTTAGTCAGTCCGGAGACTGATGTTGAAGTCGTCTGCTCATGTCCCGCCACTGACCTTTGTTAGTTAGTCCGTAGACTGGTGTTGAAAGTCGCCTGATTAAGTAACGTCACTGTCCGCTTTTGGACAGTCCGGAGACTAGTGTTGAAATCGTCTGATAATGTCACGTCATTGTCTTCAGTTTTCAGCATCTCTCT
Source organism: Ariolimax columbianus (assembly GCA_036924085.1). Taxonomy (NCBI): domain Eukaryota; kingdom Metazoa; phylum Mollusca; class Gastropoda; order Stylommatophora; family Arionidae; genus Ariolimax; species Ariolimax columbianus. The sequence goes on from JAVGWX010000009.1 coordinate 48,713,410, forward strand.
TCAGCTCAGTATAATATTTTTGCACGCCTCTGTGATGTCATTATTTCTTGGACGTCCACTTCTTCTTTTCTCCTGAATTTTGCAATAATTTTTCCAATAATAATTGTACATGTCTCATGTTATGATAATAATTGTACATGTCTCATGTTATGATAATAATTGTACATGTCTCATGTTATGATAATAATTGTACATGTCTCATGTTATGATAACAATTGTACATGTCTCATGTTTTGATAATAATTGTACATGTCTCATGTTATGATAATAATTGTACATGTCTCATGTTATGATAATAATTGTACATGTCTCATGTTATGATAACAATTGTACATGTCTCATGTTATGATACTAATTGTACATGTCTCATGTTATGATAATAATTGTACATGTCTCATGTTATGATAATAATTGTACATGTCTCATGTTATGATAATAATTGTACATGTCTCATGTTATGATAATAATTGTACATGTCTCATGTTATGACAAACCCAAAACAATCTACCATTTGGAAGACTCATCATTAGTTGTCTGTGTGACCTTATAACTTTAAACACTTGTTCGTTTGACTTTTTTTCTGTCCAACTTACTCTTTGCATCTTGCGATAGCACTACACCTCAAAAGCTTTTAGTGTATTTTTATTCTTTATGTTTCAGGTTCATGTTTCAGATCCATATAATGATTCAGGCCAGATATCTGTAGTGATTATTATTTTCCTTCAATATTGAAGTTATTTATTGTTAGAAGTTGTTGTTCAGGAGTTTCCATGCCAATGGTCTCTCCTTCATTATTGTGTCCCCAGCAGCACCTTGATGAGGAGTCCCCTGTTTCTTACAGAGCCTGGCTGTGGTGCGCAATCGAGTACCCGGCGGTATAACTGGGCGGGCAGATTAGGCTCATTAGCCTTGGTTGGCAGCACATCTAAGAGAAGGTAGACTCTGACTCTAAACCCGGGTAGACGAAACTCGTTAGCCTGTTCAGGCAGTTCGCATAGGAGAGGAGGAACTTTGATTTCAAACCCACAAGTCCAAGAGAGTGCTGGCTAGTCTTGGGACGATGAGAGTATCATCAGATGTTTCGAGCATCTGTGGACAAAAACTCCACTGCCTTGTAGAAACCTCGGAAGAGGGTAGGGCTACGGGAGTAAACTCAGACAGAAAATCCTGAGTGGTAGCACTAGATGGTTTCATAATTGCGAACTCATTCTGGCAGCGCCTGGAGCTGAGCTGGTGCCAAATTGTCATGCTTTTGCATTCGTTTGGATTACACCAGTGAGGCCGAGAGGTGGATCCTGCAGTTTGGGTACCCCAGGGTCTCCATATTCAGCGCCAAGGCTTGCGCCCTGAGTGGCTACTCACAGGGTGCCAAGGCGCATCGTCTGCAACGACTTAGACGCCTATGAATGAATATGAATGAATGCTGTTAGAAGGTTTTTGTTTCTCGTTAAATGATAAAGTTGAAAGGCTTGTACGGATCGTCGGAACTACTTCAGTTGCCGATTACATAACAAAGCATGAGAATCAAATCTGCAAGATGCCATGCGCGGCTATAGCGAAGAATGCTCTTGTTACAGGGTACGAGAAAGACCAAGTCTCAGATCCCACAACAGCATCGGATTACAACAAGTAACAAAACGGCATTGGCTCAAGAGAGAAGACTTTGGCTTTCCAAGGTGGTCAAGTAGCAGGGTATGTATCTAGTCAGTTTTGCCGTTAGTGAAAAGATGAAACTATCTGCTCCTTAGAAACAAAAAATGCTTTTCGTCATTCTCTTGATTTTTTTTCGAATAACACCAAACGCACACACGCCAACGGCAGCTGTAAACTGGAAGCATCGATTACATGTCATCATATGTCAATAATTGCTCTTAACAGATGTCCTTCATCGACTGTTCAACTCCGTCAAATGTGTTGGGCGCTTATTGTTGGCTGTAATTAGAATTAGGCCTGTAGACTTCTCAACTTGTGTTTCCCTTGATCTATCTGTTCAGGCAAGTGTCTTTGCTTGCTGTTATCATGAGTTGTCTGATTGTTGGAAGCGTTTGTTACTATGTAAGATGTTCTTGTGTGATTCCTGTTCTGATGTTGTCTGATTGTTGGAGGAGTTGCTACTATGTAAGATGTTCTTGTGTGATTCCTGTTCTGATGTTGTCTGATTGTTGGAGGAGTTGCTACTATGTAAGATGTTCTTGTGTGATTCCTGTTCTGATGTTGTCTGATTGTTGGAGGAGTTGCTACTATGTAAGATGTTCTTGTGTGATTCCTGTTCTGATGTTGTCTGATTGTTGGAGGAGTTGCTACTATGTAAGATGTTCTTGTGTGATTCCTGTTCTGATGTTGTCTGATTGTTGGAGGAGTTGCTACTATGTAAGATGTTCTTGTGTGATTCCTGTTCTGATGTTGTCTGATTGTTGGAGGAGTTGCTACTATGTAAGAAGTTCTTGTGTGATTCCTGTTCTGATGTTGTCTGATTGTTGGAGGAGTTGCTACTATGTAAGATGTTCTTGTGTGATTCCTGTTCTGATGTTGTCTGATTGTTGGAGGAGTTGCTACTATGTAAGATGTTCTTGTGTGATTCCTGTTCTGATGTTGTCTGATTGTTGGAGGAGTTGCTACTATGTAAGAAGTTCTTGTGTGATTCCTGTTCTGATGTTGTCTGATTGTTGGAGGAGTTGCTACTATGTAAGATGTTCTTGTGTGATTCCTGTTCTGATGTTGTCTGATTGTTGGAGGAGTTGCTACTATGTAAGATGTTCTTGTGTGATTCCTGTTCTGATGTTGTCTGATTGTATTTTTAACAAATGAAAGACCAAGTTTTCGCGTTTCCTTTGCTTTTTATGTAAGATGGAAATAATTATACGACAAAGTAATCAAATTGACCAGCGAGCTGCTTCCCAAATCAAATACCCATCTAGTTGGGTGGCGAACAAGCGGGTGGTTGTAGTTGTATGGCCACCAGAAAGACACCCTCCTGGTTCATCAATCGTCAGTCATGTGAGTGACATGGCCGGTCCATCTGTACTTTAGTATTGATACATAGTCGACGACATCCCATACATCTGTTTGGTGTCGGATGTCGGCATTTCGGACTCTATGCTCCAATGCTCTTTGGGTAGTGCATGACGTCTCTACATCTGATATGCGTAGACTCAAAAAATCACACCCCTTTACCATTGCTTGAATAATAATACTATTGAAGGTGTTAGCCTTGGCCTTGACATCCGTCATCTGTTTAAGTAGTGGTTGAACGCGATTGAAATTGAGCCAACCGTCGCTCTTCTGCTTGAGATTTTCTTGTAAATTGTGTGGCTGCTGTTGATTTCTTAACCTAGGCAGACATACGTATTGACATTTTCGTTGGGCTTAGTTTCCAGTCCTTATTCTTCCGAATGGCACAATGTGTTCAGTAGAAACTGGGTATTCTTTCTATTTATGTTGATGCTAACACTTTAGGCTCATTAAGACTTTTGTTTGGCCTCTATAGAGTTGGGGGAATGTCGTTTGCAAAACATAGGTTTGAGAGCACTCACCATCTACGTTGATGCATCGATCCTGTAAGTTTTGGGACCTTAAACATTTCTTCTACGACAGCTGTGAAGAAATTTGGGAAAATGGTATCTCCTTGTCCTACTCCGCGATGTACATATATGGACAGTGGCATGTGGGAAAGAGTGATCGCAGTTAAAGAGCCATCTCTTATTGTCTCAATAAGAAGATCGTTCATTTCGTCGATAACTTGGTTGTACAAGGCATTTACCATTGCATTTATTTCCACTCTATAAAAGGTCTTTTCGTAGTCTACAAACATAATGCATAGGGGCGGGGCACACGAAGTTGCCACGCTCTCTCCATTAACTGGGTGATTGTGTGGAGGTGGTCATTGGTTGAGTAGCCCTTCTCGGAACCTGCCTGCTCTTGTGATTAGTTCCCGTCGAGCTACGTTTCCGATGTAATGACTTTTCGGAACAGTTAAAAATAGTTGATAGCAAGTAGATTGGGCGGTAGTTCGCCATATTTTTGATGTCCCCTTTATTGTGGATCAGAATTGTCTTTGTGCACTTCTACTGGCCCAGAATTGGTCTTATGCAAAAGCTGACGTTAAAAGGTATGGCCAAACAAGTGTATTTCCACCAGTCTGGATCATTTCTGCAGTGATTCAGTCCAGAACAGGCGATGTGTATGACTTTAGGTGTTGTTGGGTCACGTGCAGGACCTCGTGGTTGCCTTTATCGGATTGTGTTTCGTAATCTGATGAATTAAAGATCCAACCTTGAGGCTCACATTGTTTTCTTTTCTCTTATTGTATTCTTCTTCAGGTGTTATTTTGCCTAACCACTCTTTTCGTCCTTTGTGGGTTGTACCCAATCGCATATCTAGTTATGTTGTACCCGTTTATACGAACAAATCACGTTCGTAAAGCGCATTCGTAGGGCGGAATTTAGTCTTTTTTAGTTCGCAAATGCATGTTAGACACCCAAACAAGTAAATAACGCACTATAGATCATTTTAAAATGCGTGCTAAAGTTTCCCAGCACTTTGATATTATGTAACTTGACTCTAGCAGTGAACCTATTACGCCAGACTCGGCTAGCATCATATTTACATTCTCTCGACGTCTTTCAACTTTCAGCCATCAAAGTATAAAATCAATATAAAAAACGCTTTTATTTCAAAATTCATTAAAAGTATACAATAGTTCATTTCTATTGACTTAATTAGCTTTGACTTTTACGTATGACGCCACTCATTAGTTATGTTTCATCACAAATATTAAATAAAATCTAGAAGCGTTGATTTTGTTTACATTATGCCAAATATATTATCTAACATTTTTAACTTGAAGATTTTCAACAATTGTATTTTTAACTCATAAGTAGAAGCAGTGTTGTCTAGAGGGGAAGCGTCCGTTTCACAATACCAACGCCCCAGGTTCGAATCCCGCCCTGTCCGGTTTGGCAGACACATGTTTTTTTCTAAGTGCGAAAGCGTCTCCACATACAGAAAGTAATGACAACTTATCGTGCTGCATATATGTGAAGGAACTTATAACACAGCCAAATAGGTTGGCGGATGTAAGAAGAGACGTTCTGCAAAGGACTTTCTTTTTCTTCGTTTTGCCTTTTATCCTGCGTGTACCTTTCCGCGGTAGATTATGAAGAGTTTCTGTTATTTCTGCTATCCATCTTTTAACTTAACTAACTTAACTTAACGTCTTTATACTGGTTTAGAAGACCCTGCAGAGTCTCTATACAACCAGTTACATTTACATCACCTTGCTCTAAAAGCTATGCGCATCCAGTTTATTCTTAAATGCATTAACTGGCCCTGCCTCCACTACCTCCCCTGGCAATGCATTCCAAGCAGACACCACTCTCTGACTAAAAAAAATATTTCATAATATCTATTATATTTTGCGTGGTCAGTCCTAGTCTTTGTTTCTATTGTATCTGGATAGCATTGCTTTCTGTATGATACTATCTGGTGTTTGTCGCGTCGCATGGCCGATACATTTGGCTTGCTTGTCTCTTGATGAGGTCTATCACTGGTGTTGTACCTACTTATCTCCTAATATCTTCGTTTCTGATTATATCCATTCTTGTTAATCCAAGCATTCTGTAGCAGGCATTTCAACTCTGTTGTTACGATTTTTCTTTTATATTTGTTTGTTAATGTTCGGGTTTGGCACTGATATAATGTGGGTAGGAATATTATGTTGTATAGCATTATTTTTGTATGTATTGTCACGTGCTTATATAGTAATATTCGAAGACATTTGTCCAATGATTTGACTTGTTTTATTACATCTCTTTTTGGATTAGGTGTGACCTTTGCCATCTGCTGATATTACGTTAAACAGGTACGTGAAATGTTTCACCTCTTTTTCTTGCTAGTTTCCAATGGAAATTGTTGTTTCTACTTCTTTTCTTGCAATCGTGATAATTTCAGTTTTCTCTATGTTGATTTTCATACTATAATCCGCACAGACCTCTCTAAGATTGTAGATTGCAGTTGTTTTTCTGAGATTGCTATTATTGCTTGGTCATCAGCAAAGAGAAGTTCATTTAAGTGATCACTAATGTTGTTTCCCTCACTAAATTTGGCTTTTTTACAAAATGCATCTACATATGTGGTATACAGTAAACGAGATTGTACACAACCTTGCCGTACACCGGATATAATATGACATTTTTTCAATATCCCGCGTTCTTACTATACATTGATTATATAAATAAAGACTTTTACAAATAATACTGCAAAGGATACGCTTCTTAAATGTTTCTCTTTAGTATTCATAGATCCCATGCATCGGTCGGTTTCCGGTCTAGCGTCTAACGCTGCTTTAGACCTTTTCGTCCGGTTGTGTTACTCGATCCGCTTTCATCAATTGATGCGGATTTATATTGCTATTTTAAAAGCATGCCGCCAATAGTGAATAATTTTCAGATAAGTTTCGTGCACCTTTTATATCACTGTGCTGTGTTTTTCGCGTACATCGAATCATATATATATTTTGAATCCTTTTATCGACAACTGGCGTATAATCATTGAAGTCAAAATCGTTCCTTCATCATATCTTTACCCCTCGAACGGGTTTGCAGTGATACTATTAGACATGAATTCGTGAGTCGGAGTACACCACTATGTTCAGTATGCAGTGGGGTAATTATTTGGTACGTCACATTTCATCCTGCCCAATGCTCCATATCATGTGTTCCAGCAAGTTGAATGCTGGAGGCCACTGTGACCTAGTCAAATATCGCCTTGCCATCAATATTAATATCCCTTTTTCATGGAGATATCATGCAGAAAATCTATGAAAACAACATTCCAGCATCCTCATTTGTACATGCTACAAGGGGTAGCCAATTAACAAGTAAATAACGTGTGGCCGAGTCAGAGAGAGCTGTCCCAATTAACAAGTAAATAACGTGTGGCCGAGTCAGAGAGAGCTGTCCCAATTAACAAGTAAATAACGTGTGGCCGAGTCAGAGAGAGAGACCTGTCCAACAGCCGGACAGAGGTAGTGAAACCACCAACCCTGATCATGTTTGGTCCTGTTATCAGGAAAGAAATAGCCAATGCCAACCCCAGATCCATCAGCCCATATCCCTACAATCAAATCGTCCACTGGTTCACTTAGTGACAAATATTAACGGCTGGAGACAGGGTTGGGACTTGCGGAAGATTATATACATTGTCAAGGAACGTCTTACTTATGATGAACTTATTCAGCGCATACGTCTTTACATCATACTTGTGATAAAACGTAGTGAGTTATTGGCGTAAGATGTAAAGTATAGCAAGGTTAATAAAACTGAATTATTGTATAATTTTTTGTGCATTTCCAAATACAACAGTTACATTGTTTTTTTTGGGTCAAATTTATTTTATTTGTTCCTTTTTTGTCTTTCGGTAAAGTGAAATCTTTATTTTTTTAAATGATGTTTTAAACGTCCATTTGAATGAAGGGAGGTTAGACCAGCGGTTGGACATATTGGGATTTGCGAAAAACATAGTGACCCTGTAAATACGCTGCACACGTAAAATAATCAATAGCAGTTGAAGATCGATAAGAATAGACTGTTAGCCTCTATCCGTGCAAAATTTCAAAAATATCATTAAAGTGTTTTGTCATTGCGTTTGTACCTGTCCTGAAAATTTCAACTCTTTAGCCTATCATGAAGTTTCTGAATTGTCAAATATAAGATTTTACCGTCACTAACTAACAAGTGAAGCGTTAACAAGTTACTTTAGACTGGATGATGCCGGTCAAACATATTGTGGCTGATTTGGTATTCACATATTGACAATTTTTTTCTTCATATTAGTATGTTGGCTGTCTTCTGTTCTTAGCACTTTAGTATGCATTGGTGTAGCGTTTAACATTTTATCGTACTCGTAGTAGTCTCTTTCAGTCACGACTTTTAGTCGTAATTGATTATAAAACGATGTGTATTGGAGTGGTAATTCTCTACTGAGTGTTTTTGTTTTATTTATCCTTGCGGCGTTATCGTTTAACGCCTCCGGGGTGAAACATCTTCTATTCAACCAGCATGAAGTGGCTCTCTCTTCAAAGTGCATCTCCACTTATGTCGGTCTGCAGATTGGTCTTCTCAGGATGTCAAACTAACGTCAACTGCCATCATGTCACGCTTACACAAATCTTTGATCGTAAGTTTGGACTGTACACTGTTCCTTTGCCATTCGCCAACTGCCCATAGATGATATCTTTGGGGACGCGTCCATCTTCCATGCAACTTACATAACTAAACCATCGTTATCTTCGCATGCTTTGGAGACCGGTGCGAAAGTGAACTTCTGCATTTGTCACTCTGTTTTCCCATGTAATTCCAAGAATGGATCACACACGTCTTTAATCTTGAGAATTGTAGTAGAGAGTAGCCTCATTCAATCATGACTGACTATATGATTATGCGACCTTAAAGTGGTAACTCTCTACTTAGCTTTTTGGTTGTCTTCCTCCTTTGCGTCGTTCTGGTTTCACATCTCCGTATTGCAAGAGCTTCTACTCACCAAGCGTGAGGTGGCCCTACATAACGCATCTCCGATTTGATCGGTCTGAAATTTCGTTTTCTTAGGATGTTAGACATGTCCAGGGTCTTCATATCACAAACACACACATCCTTGAATCTTACAATCTTACAGTCGCACAACTTGCCATCGGTCTAATGTCTATAAAGGATATCTTTGGGATGCGACCATCTTCCATGCGACGAACATGACCAAGCCATTGTAGTCTTCTCTGTCTAAGGAGAGTGCAAATCTTTGGGAGACCGATGCAGGAGTGTACCTCTGCATTTGTCACTGTTCCTCTATGTAAAGCCAAGAATGAATAGCATGCGTCGCAGATGGAAGATGACCCCAGTTTCGCTACCATGTAGGAGCGTGCTGACGACATATGCATTGCAAACCTCGGCCTCGTATCCCAACTGTTAAGCTAGCCTGCGGCCTATTTCACTAACTCCCATACCTTGGTCCCTAATTTTGATTTTAGTTCATGAGAGGTTGAAAACTTCTTTTAGCTGTGTAACAGCACATAGAGTTCGTTCTGAATATCATAAACACAAATACAAAAGATGCAAACGCACAATTTCAAAGAACTGTATCATGGATAACTTTCTAATTTAAACTGAAGTGAAATTTTGAACTGATCGACTGTATAAATGCTATTAAGAGCAGTCTAGCGTATATATGCAAGGAGTCAGATTACAATTTAAGAAGTTCGTACAGCAGGTATTCGTAACGTGAGTGTTTGTATAGCAGGGTAATTCTGTATATTGCGAAAATGTTCTTTGTGGGTATATCATGTAAATGATTAACTTTTTCTGTTGAACCTTAGCATTTTTTGTTGTTTGTTCGATAATAGCAAACAATTCTGTGGAGGATGAAGTTTTAGAGACTTTATTGAACTAAGTATAATGCACATCATTGAAAAAAGTAAGATAGCCGCGCCTTAGTTGCTGCGCTCTCGACTCGCTCCGGTGTTAGTGTCGAGTTTTCCGATGTTTAGTGGTTCCTGTTCGGATTATATTTGACAACTCCTTCACCTGGTGGTATCAATGACTTTATTCTGTGGAATTGATGTGCTTTCAATCGGTTATCATATTTGTTATGCTGCTTTTCGCTGCATTTCATGCCTGGCTCAAGCCGCTGGAGACCAGTCCATGATGGAGTTCAACGTTCCGCTAACTGCATACGAGAATTCAGTTCAGATTATCACTAATTAAGGACCTTGCTGCTCGGACTGAAGCCAACTTCCTCCTGCCCGCCGCTCCCTCCACAATACCTCTCCCAACCTCGTATTCTCAACACAGTAAAGGTCACTCTGGCCAAAAGGGGACACAATCTAGAGGACTCGGTGGCAGGACACGGATAAACTTGGAGTTTGGCACGGACAGATACGGAGAGCTTGACAAAAACATTGGTCTAACACACTCCTCGCGGCCCTCGTCCCAAGGTTGCGGAGTACATGGCTCCACCCGAGGATTCTGTAGGGATTTCGGTCGACACGCTACGCATGAACACAGCCTCAGCAGTTGTACATGGTAGTGGTCGAACAGCGTAACGGGCCACTGATGTCTACGCGAACATTATTATTATTGTACTAAGTAAGAGAGAAGTAAAGATCCCGTTCAGATGACGTGTAACATTTTGGGGATATTGTGCTGGTCTCATGCCGTCTTAAACAGCAGCACTGTAGGTGTGATGTGGTCAACATCACAGCCTGCATTTCCCAGAATTGCTAGGGTACCCATTATTGAGAATGAGTCGACCTTCTTCATTATTCTTTTCTTCTTCTTTTTCTTCATCTTCTTCGTCGTCATCTTTTTCATTTTCTTAATCTTCTTCTCTAATCGAATTTTCTTCTTCTTTATCCTTATCATCATCTTCCTATTCTTCTTCTTCTTCTTCTTTTTCATCTTTTTATTTTTCTTCTTCTATTTCTTCTTCTTCGTCTTCTTTTCTTTTTAAATCTTCTTTTTCTTCTGCTCTTTCCTTTATTCTTCTCCTTCTTCTTCTTCATCCTCCTCATCATCATCTTCCTATTCTTCTTCTTCTATGTCTTGCTCGTCTTCTTTATCCTAATCATCTTCTTTTTTTTTCTACACTGTCTTCTTCTTCTTATTTTTTCTTCTTATGCTTCCTCCTCCTCACTTTGTCGTTTTGTCTTCATCGTGTTCTTCGCCTTTTCCTTTTTCATCTTCTTTATCCTCATCATTACCTTCCTATTCTTCTTCTTATTTTTCTTCTTCGTGTTCTCTTTTTCTTGATCATCCTCATCATCGTCTTCCTATTCTTCTAATAATCTCCTTTTTTCTACACTTTCTTCTTCTTCTTCTCTTTTATTCTTATGCTTCCTCCTTCTCACTTTGTCCTTTTTTCCTCATCGTGTTCTTCGCCTTTTTCTTTTCCTTCTTCTGCATCTTCATCTTCGTTTTCGTCTTTAGAAGAAGACGAGGAAGAAGCACTAGACAGACCAGCACGTTAAAAGCAATTATTTTATTCTGTAAATCCATCTGGTCTGCCCTTACAAGACATTGTTTCGTGCTCTTCCCCGTTTGCTTTGTTGGACTCCCATTGGAATATTAGACGTAAGTGTGTGTGCGATTTCTTTTTCACATCTTGCCATTTCTGGGGAAGGTGTAGTGCTAGGGTGTCTACCCTCCAGACTTTTTCTTGTTGACATTTACTATACCAAACATTAAAGAACACAATATCCCTACCCACATTGGACTGTCAGTCTCAGAATTGGACATTAACAAGGCGCATAGCTACAACATTGCTGGGCATAGCTGGGCATAGCTGTGCATTGCTGAAAAATAACGTGTCGAAACAGAGAGGATTTCACGTGCGCATCCAGCGGCGTACCCTGGGCATCCGATGGCATGAATATATCCGCAAAGTGGAGGTCTAAGACAGGTTTCCAGTCAATCTAAGAAACGCTTGACTGGCGCCGAGTTTCTATGTTCGGTGATGTTATACGACTGGTCCAGGAAACCCTTGCCCACAAGAGGTGGGGAAGTTGCCAAATGGATTGAAAATTGGTTAACGGGAAGAATGCAGAGGGTGGGCATAAATAAGGAGTACTCTCAGTGGTGTGAAGTGAAAAGTGGTGTGCCACAGGGCTCGGTTTTGGGACCAATTTTGTTCTTGATATATATAAATGATTTGGACATTGATATGGGATCCATGATTGCAAAATTTGCTGATGACACAAAACTATGCAGTAGTGTCTCATCTAAAGCGGAAGTGGATATATTGATGTCGGATTTAGATAAAATTCGAGAATGGTCTGTAAGCTGGCAAATGGAGTTTAATGTAGATAAATGTACAGTCATCCACATGGGTAGATTCAATATGGAACATAATTACAGAATGGGAGAAAACAATATTAGAAAGATAGATAAGGAAAGGGACTTAGGGGTTATAATAGATCATACAGGAAAGGTGAGTGAGCAAGTTAAGGTAGCAGTGAAAAAGGCAAATGCAATGTTAGGTATGATAAAAAGAAATATTAAACATAGGAGCAAGGAAGTGATCGTCAAACTGTATGAAGCTTTAGTTAGGCCTAGATTGGAGTACTGTGTACAGGTGTGGAGTCCTTATCATAGAGGGGACATAAACATGCTAGAAAGAATACAAAAAAGAGCGACAAAGATAATAGTGGGATTCCAGAATTACAGTTATGAGGAACGATTCAGAAAAACCGGCCTACAGTGTCTCCAAGAGAGAAGAATTCGTGGTGACTTAATACAGGTTTATAAGATGATCAGAGGAATCGATAAATTAGACTATAACAAGTTTTTTAAAATACAGCCACCTACAATAACACGAGGGCATAGCTACAAGCTGACTAAAGAGAGGTCCAGGTTAGATATTAGGAAATATTTTTTTAGTCAGAGAGTGGTGTCTGCTTGGAATGCATTGCCAGGGGAGGTAGTGGAGGCAGGGACAGGTAATGCATTTAAGAATAAACTGGATGCGCATAGCTTTTAGAGCAAGGTGATGTAAATGTAACTGGTTGTATACAGACTCTGCAGGGTCTTCTAAACCAGTATAAAGACGTTAAGTTAAGTTAAGTTAAGTTAAGATACTACACACGTTTTTCATCTGCCCCAAAAGTTTTCCCTGACCGGCTGGAGGCGCAGAAGAGGCCATCCCCGAACAGTATGACTCCAGCAAGTAGCAACCTCCTCCTCCGGCCTGGACGAGGCCTGGAACCAGGCCACAGCTGTGGGTCATAGATGTGGCCGACCGACGCCCCATTATTATTGTAACAATATGAATTAACTACCTGCGCAGAAAGCTTGGGGTAACACATAATGAATAGAATCATAAACGAAGACATTAGGAGACACTTAGGTACAACACCAGTGCTAGACCTCATCAAGAGAAAATAACACCAAATGGTTCAGCCACGTGACACGACAAACACCAGATAGTATCCACCAGAAAGTTTTGCTATACAGATACAATAAATACAAGGCCAGCGGCCGAACACGTAAAAGATGGAAAGCAGAAATAACATAAGCAGTAAAGCGAAACACATACTAGGGCCCGGTCAAGAAACTTCTTCATAACCTGACGCTGAAAGGCACAAACCAGGAAAAAAAGCGAAAAATAAAGAAAGAAGACATTACAGGACCTCCGCTCTGCCTCTGCCTAGGCTGGTAGCCGCCAAGCTGCTATTGTTTGAAATCTTGCCATACGACGTTTCACATCAACGGATAACGACAGTTTATTCACGTTCGTTGAAAACGATTTAAATAATTCCTTGCAAAGGTCAAGACGATGAGACCTCCTTAAAAAAACACACAATGTTTTTTACAATGCGAGAAAGAGATAGAGAGAGAGAGAGAGAGAGAGAGAAAGAGCGAGAGAGAGGGAGAGGGCTTGGTGGAATAGTTATTTTGACAGCTATATTAAGTCACACGCTTTCCGCCATTTTCTATTGGCATATCTATTAGATGATACACTGTGCCATCTTCAGTTCAGGTGAGTCGCAGCAAATTATCGTAAACATGTGACAGTTATCTGTGTCAAGGTTGTCAGTTAAGGTGAGTGTTATTATGTGTTTCAGGTTCGTATTTTTCAGTCCGCTAATTTCAACATATTTTCTTAATAAATACAATTTATGGACAGTTTTAGGTTATAGTGACATATATGGCAGATATGTTTTGTTATTCAATCATTCATTCATTCATTTATTCATTCAATCAATCATTTCGTTTGTTCGGCCGATCAGCAGTTCGTTTGGACGTACACATTTGGTATATTCTTTCATTCATTCACTCATTCTTTCATTCGTTTATTCATTCATTCGCTCATTCATCCATTCGTTAATTAATTAATTATTTTTTTCATTTATTTGAATTTTTAATTCGTTTAATCATTAATTAATTAATTCATTCATTCGTTTATACATTCATTCATTCGTTTGTTCACTCGTTCATTCATTCATTCCTTCGTTTATTCATTTATCCATTCATTAATTTATTAGTTTATTCATTTATTCGTTCATTCATTTCTTCACTCATTTATTCATTCATTCGCGTATTCTATCATGCATTCATTCGCTCGTTTATACGTTGGTTTCTCATTTCCTTTGTACTGACAAACAGTACTAACAGTAGTGTAACTACTAATGGACAAAACGTGACATGCTATATTGAAGTCTCTAACAACTTCATCCTCCGACAGTAGAGTAACTACTATGGGACAAACCTTGACTTAGTATACTGAAGCCTCTTACAACTTCATCCTCCGACAGTAGAGTAACTACTATGGAACAAACCTTGACTTAGTATACTGAAGCCTCTAATAACTTTATCATTAGACAGTAGAGTAACTATTATGGGACAAACCTTAACTTTCTGACTCCGTTTTCGGCATGTTCAAAAGACACAAGACCTCGCTTAAAGCCGTAATGGAAATAAAAACTGACGTAAGCATAAGCTGGAGGACGAACCGGTAAAATTAGGATGACAACATCAGGGATGGACAGAAAAAAGCTTGTCACAGCGCACCATCAAAACCATAGAGAACGTCGGAGATCCATTGCCACTGATCTTCGTAGTGACTGAACTAAGTGAATCTGATATTGCTATAAACGATAATAAATGTGGATGCCATAACTGTGTGGAGGCTGAAATAAGCTTTTCCGAACATAATATATTCAAGTGTAACATTTACAGCTAAGTAAACAGTTGCACACATTGAACGTATAACGAACCCAATACATTTGTTACATGATCAAAGCGCTCTATCCGATGCGACAATCGTGTGCCGAATTGCTAATTATTATTTTAAAAGTTGCATTCCGGTTTCTGAGGATTGCCTGGTCGAACGGAATGTATGTCGCTCATTGATAAGGAATATGCAGTTTCTGTAGCACTTTCTGTTTTATGTATTCATTCTACCAGCACCTTAGTTAGTATTCTTCTTCGGCGTTCACATTATGTCTGATGGACTTATTTTATTGTCCCTAATTAGGGACCATTCGATCGACATGGGAATAATACAAATATGGTTGGCAGTATCTAAATATAGGGACAATTGCCAACAGTAGGGCGTCACAAAACACGCTCTTTATTGTTGCATTTCCTACAAAAAAGAAACATAATTCAATGTGTAAAAAAACCAGATAAAGATATCAAAATAAAAATACGGCATCCAAGATGCAGCAGCAACCCGTGGCTGGGTGCTTGCATCAGGGAAGGTGACCCAAAACTGACCATGGTCCTATTCCGCTCCCAAATGGCTGTCCTGGAAACAGACTGCAACCATGCTGCCTTATCAAGAGATTAAAGATCGAAGAGGGAAGGGAAACCCAATCCTTAAAATTTCGTGCTGAAATCGGATGTGTCGGGTCTGAAGACGCAGAAATCGCAGCCTGGCTGTAAACTGCGACATAACCTCACAATCGTCCTTTCAAGATGAACGCAGAAGTTAAAGAGGAAGAAGAAGAAAAAGAGGAAGAAAAAATATGAATAACAAACGTGAGAGCAACTTTCATTGCGTTGGGAGAGCTCATTGCAATGAAAAGAATTAAGTGCACAAAAAAAAATAGAAATCGGGAAATCAAATGTAAAGTCCAAATTCCTGCAACCAAACGACAACCCAACCTATCTGGGAGTCACATTTGATCGGTGCATGACATGGAAAAGTCAGATCGAGAGAAACCGAATGAGAGCCAGAGAAAGAATGGCAATCATGAGGAAACTTGCTGGCACAAGCTGGGGAGCAGACGAAGGCATACTAAAGAAACTGTACACTGGAAGAGTGAGACCAGTTCTCGAGTATGGCATTGCGGCATGGACAACAGCAGCAAAGGCGAACTTCGATAAAGTTAGCAAACTTCAAAACCAAGCCATGAGAGTTATAACAGGAGGCATGAAGTCAACGCCAATTGTAGAACTTGAAAAGATTACAAAACTGCAATCCATGACCGATAGAAGAACTGCAGAGCCCAGCTGCAGTCAGAGAAACTTCGAAGACTAACTGACCATCCAATGCACCACAGACTAAACAATTTGGGAAATGGGAAACTAAAGCGGAGAAACTTTGCAGAAATAGCCAAAGCAAAGATGCACGAAGATCCCATAAACGCACTAACAACACCAAAACCCATCACTACTGTACGAAAACCTACCTGGAGGCAGGATATATTTCCAGAGGTGGTAGAAAATATACCAGGTATTGTAAACAAAAACTGCCAGACTGAAAAAGAAAGGAGAGATACCACCCTAAGCTTTATATCGAAAAGCTACCCAAGCATGTACTGGACCCATGCATACACCGACGGTTCTGTAACAAACACTACACAGAACGGAGGGGCAGGAGCATTCCTGAACCTACCAAATGGCAGACAAATAACACTGTCATTCGCTACTGGTAAGTACACAAGCAATTCCAGAGCGGAGGCAGAGGCACTGAGGGCGGCAGTGGAAGAAATGGTGACACACAATGAAAATGAAAGCCATATAGTCCTGCTTACAGATGCTCTCGCCGTAGTCACAGCGCTAAAAAGCCAGAAAAACACTGAGCTTAATCACTTAAGAGCAGCACTCTGCCAACTGTGCCAGCAGTCCGCACCAAAAAGGGTAGTGGTACAGTGGGTCCCATCACACTGCAACATCCAAGGCAACGAGGAGGCAGACAGACTGGCAAAAGAAGGTGCAAGACTATCACAAACAGGTACTAGTATGACGTACGAAGAGTCAAAACGGCTTATCAAAGCCAGATACATGACCAAATGGGAAACCGAACATACTGGTTACACCAAAAACGATGCCTATTACCAGTTGAACCGAAGAGAGCAGGTCGTTGTCTTTAGACTTCGCACTGGCCACAATAGACTGAGGTACCACCTATTCAACAAATTGAAGATAGGTGGTACCGACGAATGCCCGCGCGGTACCGGTAAAATTACCGCTGAACATCTGCTGCAGAACTGCCCGACATACGAGGATCAGAGAGAGCAGATGTGGCCATCACCAGTGGAACTGCAAGACAAGCTCTATGGCAGTGGCGACAGCCTCAGGATGACCGCCGCTTTTTTCGAAAAAATAATGGTTACTGTCTGACTGCGTACGAAGAAGAAGAAGAAGAAATGTAAAGTCCATTCTATTGTATGGCTGTGAAACATGGAGAACAACAAAAATACCAATAATAAAAAGTGCAGACCTCTACAAATGGGTGTCCCCGCAGAAAAGAGAGATTGAAATTGTATGATAACATCATTATTGTGAAACTCTCGGAAAGAAACGGTCAAGAATCAGTGAAACATGGCGATAGGAGAATCGCTGGCATATGCATTAAGGAAACAAGATGGTAGTATTACACGACAGACATTCTTCTTGAATACCCAAGGCAAGAGAAGTGGAGATAGGGAAGACGTGGACAGAGCTGACGCAGACGGTCCAGTACAGGATAACTTGATGTGTATTTGTTGAAGAACTCTACTGCTTTGTGGAAACCCCGGAAGAGGGTAGGGCTACGGGAGTAAACCCTCGCAGAAAATCTGGAGTGGTAGCTCCTAAGGCGCATGGATTCAAAATTGCGAACTCATTCCGGCAGTTCCTGCAGCTGAGCTGGGGCAAATTTGTCCCGCTTTGCATTTCTTTGGATTACACCAGCGAGATCGAGAGAGGGTAATTCTGCAGTTTGAGAAGCCCAGGAATCCATATTTTGCGCCCTGTAAGGCTACTCACAAGGCGCCACGCGCATGGTCTACAGAGACTGAAACGCCTATGATGGTGTATAAATCCCTTGCTCTACACAGAGCTGAACGGTTTTGATTAACTGATTGATGCAGGGCATTTTCTTCGAATAATAAGAAGCTTAAGAATGGACAAGAATGGCGACTGCTCGAAAAAAATCAGAAGAAGACTAGCCATAGCAATGCAGAGACTGAACATCCTGAAGAAATTATTGCAGAGTACCAAAAAAATGACAAAAGTGAAAGTATTGAAAGCCTGTGTTTTTCCTGTGGTTGGGAATCATGGACGATTATCAAAATTTCTAGACAAATAATAGAGTCCTTCGAGTCAAAATGGTACGGACAGATGCTCAGAATACACTGGACGGGAAAAAAGACAAATGCAGACATTCGCAAGAGTTGAGCATAGATGAGAACAAGTTTTTCAATTCCATTTTGGCCAGAAAATGTAAATACTTTGATCACATCAAAAGATACAATGATCTTGAGAGAACGGTGATGGAAGGTATGGTGGCAGGCACAAGAGACAGGAGTAGACAATGAAGACGATGACATTAATATATCAAAGAATGCCTGAGTATGACTGTGGTGGAGGCTGGAGCTTTGGCAAGGGAACGAGTCTCTTTCAGACAGACTGTGATGGGAGCGGCGTTTTATAAAGGATATGCTACATGATGATAGGGAGCCGCGTAGTACAGTGGTTAGCGCATTGGCTTCGCATCTGAGTGGTCCTGGGTTTATTCCCCAGTTGAGGCGGTAATGTTTTTTCAGACCCCGATGGCTCCTAGGTCGACCCGGTCTTTAATGGGTACCGGTTAAGTTCGGGAAGTAAAAGCGGCGAGGGAGAGGAGATGGCTACCGCCCTCATATAGCCGAGCTTTTGAAATGTGAGATCGCTAACACCTTACACCCCTACGGCAGTAATGCTATGGATTACTTTACATGATGATGATGACGAATGAAGAGCGTGTAGCCTAGTCGACATTGAGCTGTCTTACTATACTGGAATTACAGCCTTCCAGGGGTTCGAGTTCACGGACGGATTAAAAAAATCCCTGGCCCTGGTTGGTGCCTGGTACGACCACTTCTTTAATCAATACTGCTGTAAATAGGTACCTGACGTTTAGGTTGGGAAAGGTACACATGAAGGTACATGAAGTTATCTTCATTCCCCAACGGCCACAGGTGTATGGGACTAGCCTTTACCTACAAACTATATTACAATCTGTTACACTACAACTACACTTGGACAGTCTATTGTTGTTGTTGTATGCAGATGGCGCCGAGCATGGTCGCAGTCGATTTCCCTCTTGATAAAACGGTGTTTTGTTTGTGTTTTCTTTGATAACTCTCGGACTATTAACGTGATTCCTGGATATAAATGTGCCGACTTGTGAATTAAGCATACTAATGTGAAAGACGTGATGCAACGAAGTATATAACAGTGTCTTTTTAGTCGTGAAAGGTAGACTTATGTGTACAGTTTCGATGGGACAAAGCGTGGCCGAAACTTGACCCGGTCAAAAGCTAGTGTGGCTTCGTGCTGTATCGTGACCCAGATAACTAAGCATGAACACTGAAACGAAGGAGGTCATCCTGACCCCGTCATACAGACGGTACTTCAGAAAGGAGCTCATTGCGCTTTGATCAGCACACTACGTCCCTTCAAACTCAGATCTACATCTGTTGCGTGTGCTGAAAATACACTTAACCGAGGAGGCATCGGAACTCACAAGGAACAATCAAGGCGAAAGACCAGAGGAAAGAGAGGTGGAAGAAGAATACACAAACAAATGCACTTAGAAACAGATACCACAAAGCTCTACCTCAGCGATAAAAGAGAAGGGAAGGGCTACCGAGAAAATGAGGCACACGCTGACACCATACTGTCTGCATCCGAACCCTTCACTAGACGTCTTGACAATGTCTTGCCTCTAGAACATGTTGAGTCCGGACGAGAGAGTGAGGAAGATCCTGCGCACATCTCCCTCACTATAAACACATTGCGCAACTCACGACATCACCCTACAGATCACACCCTGACTAGCAACTCGCAACTGGCAGGTCCCCAAACTGCAGCGGCGGAACAGGCAGAAAACGATCACGAAAACTACCCATCACGCTTGCAACATGGAATGTGCGCACGCTACTGGACAACGCCAAAGCAAACAGACCCGAACGACGGACAGCAGTGATCGCCAGGGAACTGGCTAGATACAACATCTGCATAGCTGCCCTGAGCGAGACACGACTGCCAGAGGAAGGGCAGATCACAGAAGAAGGCGCTGGTTATACTTTCTTCTGGAGCGGCCGCAGCAAAGAAGAACGCCGTGAAGCTGGAGTTGGATTTGCCATCAAGACCAACATGGTCAACAAGCTCACAAGCATGCCCATGGAATTAATGACCGCCTGATTACACTGCGTCTCCCCCTAATAGGAGGGCGCCATGCAACACGTATCAGTGCATACGCACCCACAATGACAAATTCTCAGGAAACAAAAGATAAATTTTATGAGGACCTTGAGGCGCTGATCACTGCAGTCCCCAAATCTGACAAATTGGTCATCCTCGGTGATTTTAACACTAGGGTTGGCACAGACCATACAGCCTGGGAGGGGGCCATTGGCAGATATGGTATCGGAAAATGCAATAGTAACGGACTGCTCCTTCTGAGGACATGTGCCGCAAATGAACTACTCATTACAAACACAGCTTTCCGACTTCCTGTCCGAAATAGCACCACATGGATGCACCCAAGGTCCCGACACTGGCACCTCATTGACTACATTATCATCAGACGTAGGGATCGAGCGGAGGCTATGGTAACGAAGAGCATGTGTGGTGCAGAATGTTGGACCGACCATCGACTTGTCATTGCCAAGCTAAACTTCAAGATCCAGCTCAAAATGCGCCCCCAGGGAAAGAAACCACCGAGAAGGCTAAATGTCTCTCAGCTGAAATACGAACCCACGAGAGGAGGCTTCCAGGAAGAGCTTGAGGGCAGACTATCTGAGCTTCGTTTTGAAAAGAACGACATCAAAGAGAACTGGAGAAACACACTCTATGAAACAGCTGTTAAACACATTGGCCCACTCACGCGCAAGCATAAGAACTGGTTTGATGAGAACTATCTGGAAATACAGGGCCTTCTCGATGCAAAAACATGAGGCGCTCAGGGAATACCAGAGGGACACATCATCTCCGGTAGCAAGAGCTGCCTTCAATACTGCTCGCAAAGCTGTCCAGACCAGGCTTAGAGAGATGCAAGACTCCTGGCTCAGCAAAAGAGCTGACGAAATTGAGATGTTCGCCGAGCGTCATAGCACCAAACGGTTTTACGAGGCACTGAAAGCTCTCTACGGCCCGCAGCCCTCTAGTAATACTCCAGTTCGCAGTGCGGATGGGGTACTGCTAACAGATAAGGTTCAAATTCTAGACAGATTGGCAGACCACTTCTGCAAAATACTAAACCACCCATCGTCCATTAATGAAGAGGCCATCCGGCGAATGCCGCAGATGGAACTGAACCTGGCGTTGGATGAAGTCATCACTGAGGAGGACATCGACAGGGCAATCAGTTGACTGTCTATAGGAAAAGCTCCAGGAGCTAATACAATACCAGCAGAGGTATATAAGACAGCTGGCCCATCCCTTACCAGAAGGATCACTGAACTCTTCTGTCACATGTGGGCTGAAGGAAAAATTCCGCAGTGGCTAAAGGATGCCTCAATCGTTCACCTGTACAAAAGAAAAGTCAACCGTCAGGAATGCGACAATCATCGTGGAATATCGCTACTCTACGTAGCAGGCAAGATCCTAGCGCGCTTACTGCTAAACAGGCTAAACAAACACCTTGAACAAAGCCACCACCTCCCAGAAAGCCAATGTGGATTCAGAGCCGGAAGAGGAACAGTGAGCATGATTTTTGCCGCTCGCCAAGTACAAGAGAAGTGTCGAGAACAAAATCAGGCCTTATACACCACATTTATTGATTTGACAAAGGCATTTGATACAGTAAACAGAGGAGGGCTGTGAATGATAATGTCTAAGTTTGGCTGCCCCAACAAGTTCATAACAATGGTGAAATAGCTACACGAAGGCATGTATGCTCGTGTACTGGACAGCGGTGCAATCTCTAAAACGTTTCTAGTATCAAACGGAGTAAAACAAGAGTGTGTACTCGCCCCGACTTTGTTCAGCATGATGTTCGCGGCCAAGATGACAGACGCCTTCAGATCACTAGAGCTTGGAATACCCATAAAGTACCGCACAGATGGAAAATTATTCAATCCAATAAGAATGAAGGCCAAAACCAAAGTGGCTGGCGACATAATCATGGAACTTGTATTTGCTGACGACTGCGCTCTAATGAGCAACTCAGAACTAAACATGCAGGTTGGAATGGACCAGTTCTGTGCCGCATGCAAACATTTTGGTCTGACCATAAATGCCAAAAAAAAACAGAGGTCATGTACCAACCAGCACCAGGCACGCCGTACACAAAACCAGAGACTACAGTCAGCGGGCAGACGCTGAATGCCGTAGACAAATTCACATATCTGGGCAGCACGCTGTCGAGATCTGTCAGCCTAGACGATGAGGTGGCAAACAGAATAGCAAAGGCCAGCACAGCCTTTGGTAGAATGCGCTCGGTGGTCTGGGCACGTCGTGGCATCAGCGCCAAGACCAAACTCAAAGTCTACCGTGCAACCATCATTCCAACCCTACTATACGCTTGCGAAAGCTGGACTGTATACTCTGGACATGTAAGGAGGTTAAACCACTTCCACACAGGTTGCCTGAAGCGAATATTCGACATCTGATGGCAAGATCGTGTCACTGACATCGAGGTTCTCTCGAGGGCTAACATGCCCAGCATCCATGCACTGCTAGAGAAATCGCGACTAGGATGGGTTGGACACCTCGTCCGTATGTCAGCAGAGCGGCTCCCAAAGAAGCTTCTTTACGGCGAGCTGAGAGAGGGATGGCGCGAGAGAGGGCGCCCAAAGAAACGTTTTAAAGTCGGTCTGAAGGATTCACTGAAAAGTTGCCAGATAGACATCGACACCTGGGAATGTCATGCGCAAAACAGATCTGACTGGAGAAGCGCAGTCAAATCGGGTGTAGCTGCCGGTGAAGACGACCGTGTTATGAAAGCCCAGAGCAGACGCGAGACGCGGAAATCCCGAGCAGCGGGAACACCATCCCCTTCTACAAACCTCGTGTGCCCGATATGTAGCAGATGTTTTCGTGCCCGCATTGGCCTGTTCAGCGACATGCGCACACACACTCAACAGGGAAATCTGTGACAAGGATGATGTCGGCGGTCCTCATCGACAACGATGGACAACTATTATTATGCGAATGCTCACAATTAGTAGGTTACTCTTTTGTGCACCCTGAAAAGGAAGTTAAGCGGCGGGTTCCAGAAGATTTCCTCACATCTCAACCGTGCTGATGAAGGTGAGCCGGAGTCCTCCAGGCAATTGTGATATGCTTGACTTCATCTGCTCGTCACTCACTACTTTGGGGATTACGTCGATCTATCGCCAAGTTAGCCAGGCTGCCATGAAAACAGCACGAGTTTAGCGAGGGTTACTAGGAAGCCGAAGGGAGGGTCTTGGTCAGTATGATTTGCCTGACCGTGGCTAACATATCTTATCAGTATATTTTGCCTGACCAGACGTTAGTCTTTCTCCCCACTTGGGCGGTCTAAATTGTAATAACGCCCCTGTCACATCTCCATCATTCTGCGTATCATACCGCCACGAAAGCATGAAATGTTCATATCGATACTTTCTTTCCATGCACGTGCTGATTGTGTCACCATCCCGAGGACAACTTACCGTCAGTCTGGTTCTTGAACCACACAGAGTACTCCCTGTAGTATGCCCAGGATGTTGTTGAGTTGATGTCTCCCACGACCCCGCAGCATTCAAACTAGCAGAGGATAATAAACAAGACATTGATTACACTACTAGCAATTAAATACCGTACACTGAATTATCGTCTGCCTATTATTTTCGATTCCATGGGAATCGATTATTAATGCATCATATATTCCTCTTCTTCTTTCTTCGTTCTCAAACTCCCGCTAATAAGCCAGGAAAGGGCTTTACAAGTAGCAGATTTTAGTCCAGAGAACGGAATGCGTTGTGTCATAGTTTACAGTCTGACTTTCGATATTTGCACTTTTCGATCCAAGACATCCGACTTCAGCAATCATTTTTGAGTACCGGGTTACCTTTCCACTTCGATCCCTTTTGTCACCATACATTACCTGCATTATGCGATGAATGTCAACCGGTTTACATCCTTCAGCTGTTAGAAACCAAATCACTACTCTCTGATCAACTCTGGACGGATTCCGTATCACACCCGCTATGTTGTCAACGGTCTGCCGAAGAAACTATGAGTGGAAGGATAATGCTACTTTGCAAACTTGACGGTTGGTATGTGCTGTTTACACCAGAAGTGACGGCATCATGCACATCGTACGTATGTTCACTTGCTGCAGTTTGGTGCAGTTTCATTTTAACACGCTTCGTATTTATTTACATATATATATATATATATATATATATATATATATATATATATATATATATATATATATATATATATAACATCTATGGAGACATGCATATAGATTTACCTGTGTGATGAACATTATCAATTGTGCATTAACTTGTGTTTATATTCGTACGCCATGTAAAGTGTATCTCATGTCCTGCACGAGAAGAAGTCGGTTCTCATATTCCCATACAAGCTGTGCCACCATGGTTAATAGCTATGTCTTCACAGAAAGCACAAGACTTAATGGATCCAGTAGAAAGTAATAATGGGAGGGAGTTACAGTATACAAAAAATGATATTGCTACATTACCGTGGTATCACTATATGGACTGCGTATTAACATCAACATGACCTACATGTACAAAGTTAGATTATGTAAACGTGGTTTTGCAGCTAATTGGCATTTGTGTATATTCTGAAGAAAAAACAAAACAAATAGAAACTGTTAGGTTTGTGAAAGGGTTGATGGGAAGTGATATGGCAGGAGGGGTGGAAGGGGCATATTCCCCGTTTATCTTACCATGAATTTGTCACTGTATGTAAATAATGTTGTTGTTGTGTATTCGCCATGCAGCAGATGTTTTCGTGTCCGCATTGGCCTGTTCAGCCACATGCGCACCCACACACAAAGTGGAAATTGAAATCTGTGACAAGGATGATATCGACGGTCCTCATCGACAACGATGGACAGCTACCAACGGTGTTGTTGTTGTTGCTGCTGTTGTTGTTGTTGCTGCTGTTGTTGCTAGAAGCTACACATGCTGAGTTAACTACTGACCTTACTTTGGTAGATGGTTACAGTGTGGCTAAGGAGATATGATCGAAGAGGGAAAACTAACATGGTACTAAAAAATGTCTGCTGTAGTCGAATGTGTCTGACCGAAAGGTGCAAATATCGCAGTCAAGCTTCTAGAAAGACATAAGGATAAAACCCAGAGCTGTTAGATGCGCTGTGTAAGAAGTACAGCCCGAAAGATAACCCGTAACCGAATCCACAACAGCACATCGAGGCAGATAATAGAGAGAAACTCAGTGCCTACATTAACGCAAAACAAATCAGTTGGCTAAGTCATTTGGTCAGGATGTGTTATGGCCATCCTACTTCGACGGAATTATCATATGGAGATTTCCGATCCAAGTTCAAGGGGCCCCGATCTAGTGTGTTTCTGAGTCACTCAGCACAAACCTCCCACCTGGCATCATCATCATCATCATCATCATGTAGCATGTTCTTTGCCAAACGTCGCTTTCATGACAGCCTGTCTGTAAGAAACCATATTTTTCGCCAGTCTTCCGGTCTGCTTCAAGGTCTTCTCGGTCGGCCCATGTCCCTCTTCCAAGTGACCATGCCCTCCATAAACACTCTCTCCAGTCTGTTGTGTCGTTTGACGTGTAAAAAAACAACTCCAGTTTTCGAACCATTACGTCATTTGTGGGCCAATTCTCCTCTACATTCAGGTCTTGCCGGATGGATTTGTTTCTTTCTTTGTCCACGGGATTTTCAGGACTATTCTGTAGCACTGTGTTTCACAAGCACCGCTCTTATTGCTTTTGTAGTCGTTCATGTTTCGCATCCATAGTTTCTGAGATGATGAAAAATGCATGTTCTTGGGATCTTTAGTTTTAGTTCTTTGTTTGTATTATGCCATAGGTTCTGCATACTCCTTATCTTCTGCATTGCCATAGTCAGTCGTCTTCGTACTTTTTTTGTACAGTCTCCATTGTTGTTCAGTATTGATCCCAGATATTTAAAATGTGCAACATTTTCAATATCTTCGCCAGCTATCTCGATTTTAGGTTGGAGTTTTGTCTTATCAGTTGTCATTATCTTTGTTTTCTTTGTTTTCAGGTAGAGATGCTGGGCTTCATTATGTTTTTGGACTGATGGAATTATTTGTTCTAGGCCCTTGGCGCTGTTCGAGAGAAAAACTGTGTCGCTGGCATATCGTATTTCCGGTATCGCCTTTCTTCGTATTGTGAAAGGATCGACGTCTGTAGAAATTGCATCTGCTTTCCATTCCTGATATGTTTTCTTCATATATATATTGAACAGATATGGTGAAAGAATGCAGCCCTGTGTATCTCAAACCAATCTGAAGTTTCACCATGCATTCTGACGGCTGCTTGCTGTCCCCCTGTAGGTAGTTTCTATTAGTTGAACCAGATCTGTTGGGAAGCCCATTTATTTCATGTTTCACATTTGTTGATATTTTACACAGTCAAAGGCCTTGGTGTAGTCTATAAACCAGGCATACATGTACGTATTGAATTCTTTGCTGTTCTCGATGATGTTTCTCAAGTTCAAGATATGGTCTCTCGTGCCTCTTCCTGGCTTGAAACCTGCTTGCGTTTCCTTTATTTCATAGCCCAACTTTCTTTCTTTTATTTTCATGATGATACGCAATACGATCTTACTGGCTTGGCTTATCAAGGCGATAGTGCGATAGTTTGTACATACCTTTAGATTCCTTTTTTAGTTATCGGGATGTACACAGATCGTGTTCATGCTTTGGGCCATTCTGCGTTGCGCCAGATCTTAATACAGACTGCATGGTACACGAGGATGCTTGCCTCTCATCCCGCTTGTATCATTTCAGCGGGTATATCATCGCAGCCTGGTGTTTTCCATTTTTCAGCGCCTTAATCGCTGCTCGGACTTTGCTCAATGTGGGTTCTGGTTCTTCCACTTCATTGTTTGTTAGCTTGTCTTCGTTTTTTGTGTTGTCCCCGTACATCTCTCCACATGATTCAACCCGTCATTCTATAATGTCTTTGCTTTCTGTCATAGTTCCTCCGTTTCTGTCATTTATTGACTGTAGAGATGACTGGATTTCTCCAGTCAGAGATCTAATCTCATTGAATGCTTCACGTTCCTTCCCCTGCCCCTGGAGTTCCTCTATTTTGTTACATGTTTCTATTATGTGCTGTTTCCTATCTTACCTAATCTTTTTCCTGATTTCTCTTGTGCAATTTCTGTATTTGTCGGTGTTCTATTCTGTTCCTGCCTGTCTCAGTTCCTTCTTGCCTCTACGAGTCGCACTGTCTCCTCCGTAATACAGTTCTGTTTTTTACGCACTTTCTTAGGAATAATGTCCTGTTCTGTTGAGATGAGTGCTTCTATCACATGTGACACCAATTCTTCAGTAGACATGTTTTCTTGTATTTCCATTAGTGCCGCAAACTTGTTTTGTATTTCGACGTTATATTTATATGGTATTGCTTGCACATCGAAACGTATTGGTCGTTCACCCTTCGTTTTCTTAACGTAAGTACAACAGCGAACAGGTCATGATCCGTGTCGCAATCCGCTCCTGGAAGCGTTATTGTTGACAACCCACTGGATCGCCATCTGTGTTGTACTAGGATGTAATCAATCTGATTTCTGTGTTTGTTATCGGGGGAGGTCCATGTGTATAATCGCCTCGGCTGATGCTTAAATAGGGTATTGGCAAGGGGGAGGTTATTCTCCATATATCACTCAACTGGTTTTCTCCTCTTTTGTTCCTGTATCCAAGACCAAAAGATCCTCTTACTCTTCTTTCTTCTGCCGTTCTTTCTGCACGAAATTTCGCGTTAAAATCCCCCATTATGATCCCACCTGGTAAGAACAAGAAATATAGGCATCCCACAGATCAAAGACACCCCACATGAAAGGCAGTAGGTAAAAGAAGAATAACACGTTTCACTTGACCCTGGTTACTTCTAACTCGCATATAAATTATAAACTTGAACTGTCTAGGTAAGAAACATCATCTTTAATCTTCAAAGAAAACATACGAGCAGTATTACATTAAACACATTCCGTCTGAATGTCTGATTAACAAACAACAGAATGCATGCAGACTAATTACTGCTGCTTACACAGCGGGCCTTACTGTCCCATCTGGTACAAGTCAAACAAAAATACATATGGCTATACTTATATTCCTGTCAAAATTGCTTTCCGGGGATCAATTATCCTCGCTTGTAAGTTGTGTGTACATCATTATCTGGTTCAAGTACCACTGGGGTTCAGGGTAATGAAAAACATTGATGTCTAGGACGCATTAGAACTGACAGTGATGTTTTCAGATATGGAAAAGGGGGAACTTGGGCAAATCAATCAAAAAGGTAAGGTTAACATGGATCCCATGACAACAGTTCCCGTCAGGGATAAAGATACCTCATCATGTGCTAAGCCGCAGTCTATGTGAGGTAGTGTGGCCAGTTCCCTTCCTTGCTGTTTATACCATTCCCAGCTCGTACGTCAGGTACCCATTTAAAGCTCGGTCGTCTGGAGTAGCGGTGATACCAGGAACGAACACGTGAGGATTTGTTTCTGTTCGTCCGTGATTTCGAAGCCTGGCGCGGTGTAATCACAGTCTTAGCAAATCAGCTTCATTGTCTACTAGGCTATATGCTTCACAATCAATCAATAGATCAATCAAAGCCCGTCTGATAAATCATGATCAAGCTATCGATGACAGATCTTTGAATGGACAAAAGGAGTTTAACATTAGTTGAAGGTCCAGCAAAGAGGACGCATGAGAGAACGGAATTGAAGTGTTTACAACATGAAAGTGAAATGAACAATCTATATGGCTCACAACTAAGAACGCGGTCTAACTTTACTAGGGTAGAATCCCCTCCAACTTATGGTGTGTCTTTTCCGGTCATTCATACAAAGCAAAAGCCTGCGGAGTGGGGAGCAGCCTTCTGAACTTTGAAAGAAACTTAACTCAACTCAACCCAACTCAACTTAACGTCTTTATACTGGTTTAGAAGACTCTGTAGAGTCTGTATACAACCATTTTCTTGGAGGGTGGTTAACCGATGTGCGAGTCCATCTTAACAGACTCTAATACTAGAGCAAAGTAGACCCGCAGCTTGTTAAGCGCCATCTATGCTGCTCTTAAAAAAACCACATAACCAAAGCCGGTGTTATGCCATTTTATACATTTAGTCGCCTCTTATGACATGCTCTCTGTGAGGCAGAGGTGCTATTCTTGTCCTTGTCATACACAAAGACCCCGGTATAAAAGGTCAGCTAATCCTGCAAGAGACGCCGCCGTAAGGAATGACGTGTTAGAGACTTCATTGTATGTAGTACTTGACATTCGTGTCATTCTATATCGTCAGCTGGTACTATCAGTTGCTGATGACGAACTTGGCATCCTCACACTTTTAGGATTATGGTGTAAATGGTTAGAACGTATCCAGAATGAATTGATACGGCTGGTACTGGGATGTACTAGCGATATCCTGATCTTGAAGATGTGTTATATGCTAGGACTTTTGTCTGCGACATCCAGATATAAATTAGCACAAGGCAAAGATTATTTGCAGGTTACCACAAACAGACGGCACCCGCTGCACAGAAATGCCTCAGACATCAAGTGATCAAGAGTCAAGGGAGGAGCGTCATAGATAACACAGGCGCAGAGAACAATTGGGGAGGTGACCCCAATTGAGACGAGAGTCAAGGGAGAAGAATGGGGCCTTACATAACGAGTAAAGAGAATTAACACTGCTTTCAGTTCCAGGCAAGGTTCCAGGCTCATGTGCTGTTGACCCGACTGAAAGCGTTGCTGGTCTCAAAACGTCGCCCCACACCAGTCGGGTTTCACGCCAGGTCGATCCACCGTGGATGCCATCCTCACGTTCCGCCTCCTGGTAGAGTTACACTTCGCATTTACTCGCCGTCATTTGTGCTGGGTACGTGGACTTAAAGGCAGCATTCGACTCGGTGGACAGATCGGCGATGTGGAAAGCCATGCAAGGCATTGGAACTCCTGCTTCGCTTCTAGACTTGATTAAAGCGTTGTAAACGAGTACCGGTGCCAGAATCCGTCTCGGGGGCACTCTCTCTGATATATTCCCTACATCCACGGGGTCAGACAAGACTGCGTCCTTGCTCCTGATCTCTTCTGTCGGGCTGTCGACTGGCTCTTAAGCCGCCTCAGCTTTCAGCACCATGGAATCACCATTGATCAAATGTACATTACTGACCTCGTCTACTCGGATGACATAATCCGGTTACGCCAAGATAGCACAGCGCTGCAACAGTATCTTAAGTATTAGGATAGCACAGCTCAAAATATAGGGCAATCAATCTCTTGGGCGACGACCAAAATTCAGTATCTTGGCTCTGTTACAAGGTCCCAGAACATAGTATTTCGTGGTCACACAGCAGCGAGTGTAGATGAACTTTATCTCGGAAACACAATGCCATCTGACGGACACAGAAGCCCATATATGTCTACACGGATTGGCCTCGCTGCATCGGTGATAAACGATCTCTGTCATGTATCGAAAAATAGTAGATTATCCTTGAGTTTGAAGCTGCGTATTTACTAATCGTGTGTGATTCCAGTGCTAATGTATGAAGCCGAAACCTGAACCGTGCTGAAAAAGGACATTCCAAGACTCGAGTCCTTTCATATGCGCAATCAGCGGCGCGTACTTGGAAATCGTTGGTACGATCTCGTACGTAATGTCGAAGTCTCTACTAAGACCAATTTCCCAACTGTTTCGGAAGTCCTGGACCGTCGTCGCCTTTTCCTGTTTAGACATGTTGGTCATGTGGAGCAAGTAGTTGCAGCTGACCAGATCCTTCTCAAGGCTGGAAGCGCCGGAGAGGTCTTTCCCGAAACACGTGGCTTCAATAGATAGCAGCCCCCCGCCTCCCTGTAGAAGAGGTCTGACAGAGCGCCGTTTTGACTGGTCAGGGTAGCGTTCGACCGACGCAACGGGCCTCATATACCTATAACATTTTAACACCGCAGTCATCCTAACGCTAGGCTGGGAATGCAGAGAGTGATGTAACGGGAGGGCAGAGCTTGACATTAACAAGCCGATAAATGATAACATGCAGTATAACGATGCTATTGCAAATATCGATGGATCGGTGCTACGTAACAAAATATCTGGTTGGGGATTATCGGATTCAGTGAGAGAACAGGTCGTCGCTGAGCAGAGCGGGGCATACATAACAGCAACCTCTAGAACAGGAATTGAGGCGAAAGCAGTGACTACATCTTTGGGATCGTTATCTGAGACCTCTTTAACAGGGGACGTCGTCGTATCAATCCTTACTTCGGAAGGTACAGAAGGGTTGGCTATGGTATAGTTGTAAGGCCAGCTGTAGAGACATTCAACCTGCAGGGGCTAGTGTGGATATACTGTCCCTGGCTACTTCGGGGGTTCAGGACAACGAAAGAGCTGACATCCTGGCCTCACGAGCAACAATTACGGGTACAATGATATGGATACGGATGATTCCTAGAAGTCAATGACAGTTCTCTTCACAGAAATTGATTCACAGAAAACTACTGTAAACATTCCAATAGTCATCTTGGGAGGACTGTGCGTGAGAATTTTAACATTGTTTGTGAAATTGTAAAAATTAAAGTGCTAAATAAACCACTATTGATTTATATAGTGGTAGACCCCTGACTTTTCAAGGCAAAGGTACTGGGTTCAACTCCAGCAACCGTAACAAACCAGCTTTAAATTGACACCTGACGCTACGGTAAGGGAAAGATAATGCAGCAAGGAAGGGGACTGGCCACCCTATCTCACTCAAGCTCTGCTTTAGTATACTGAAGTCTTTAAACACTTCATTTGTGATAAACCGTTCAGTTATCCATCCCATCTCATACAATCTCTGGTTTAGTATACTGCAGTCTTTAAACACTTCATTTGTGATAAACCGTTCAGTTATCCATCCCATCTCACTCAAGCTCTGGTTTAGTATAATGCAGTCTTTAAACACTTCATTTGTGATAAACCGTTCAGTTATTCATCCCATCTCACTCAAGCTCTGGTTTAGTATACTGCAGTCTTTGAACACTTCATTTGTGATAAACCGTTCAGTTATCTATCCCATCTCACTCAAGCTGGGACTTAGTGTAATGTATCTCTAAACACTAAGCGGTTAAGGGTACTGAGGGACACCCTATATCTTTAAGTAAGCCACTGTTGGAAAGGTACACAGACGCTTATGCTCACTCATGCTTTTTACGATGACACAAAAACAGCTGTGGCTTCATGTTACAACTGTAGCTCATAGGCAAATCGTGATGGTTGCGATAAAGGAAAAACTTACAAATCTCTGCATTCTGTTCCAGGCATCTGTGATCTCCTTTTTTCCCTCCACGCCATACGTGGTGTTTAGCGAAACTGACAGCTCATTCAAGATTACATCTCCAATCTGGAACGAAGCAAAAAAAAACATGACACATAAAATAACACTGAACGTTATGATAACAATCATATTTTTTTGGTTGGTTTCACTCAATCTGTGCTGATCTTCTACTTTGCAGTTCTATGAATTCTCGCTGTTAAATGTTTGTGTAAAGTTTTTCGTTTACAATCAATCATCAAGACCAATCAAGCCCCTGCGGAGCATAGGTTACTTCATTTTCTTTCCACTTGTGCGTTGAGTGTCGTGGAGAGCTTAAGTCGTCTGTCCTGCGCCAAGTGAGTTGCGTTGGTTAATGTAAGCCCGTGTTGCTGCACAATCACTCTAATTTTTTTGTTTTTTTTGGTTTTGTTTTTTGCGTTTGCCTTATTTATCTATTCCCCAAGGCGTGTGTGCGTTACACTGTGGTTTTTATTTTGCGCCTGTCGGCCCAGTGCATCCGACTTCAGCATGCATTTTATGCAAGGGTCTGCTTCCTCCTACATTTTCTAAGGGTTTTCTTCCCCGGGGTAACGGCCGGTGCTGTGATGGGGATCGAACCCAGCACCTTCTGGTTGTGAGCCGTGCCAATTAACCACTAGGCCACGCCGTCCCCAATCACTCTAATGTCATGTATCCACCTAGCTCGCAACCGCCCCCCCCCCCATTTGCCCTGTAACCAGATCTACAAACGTTGTAAGCCATTAGTGGAAGATGATGAGGGTTCATTCTCATGAGATGACCAAACCAACGTAGGTTCAGCCTGGAGATGTATTTGGTACAAGAAGTAGTGCCAACCATACTTCGAATGTCGTCGTTCGGCATTCCGTCCTTCCTGGTAACACTGATGACCTTCTTCAAACACTTCATTTCACACGTCCAAATTCTGCTCTTACACGCCTTGGACAGAGACAATGTTTGGCACTGGTAGCATAAATATACTGTTTATCAGATGTTGCTTTGTTGCTAAACTAATGCTCAGGTCCCTAAGCAGTGGTGACAACTGATAAGTCACTGCAGATGCTTTCTGACACCTAGTCTCGATTACCTTTTCTTGCAGCGGCAAGGCAATCCTGGTATTAAAACATTTCAGTTGAAATAGGATGTGTGGCCTCGCTATAAACTACGACAAAACGTCTTTTTCAGGACAAACAGCGAAGAGGAAGCACCATTTTAGATATGATCCCCATTGTGTCGGATACAATACCCAAATGTCTCCACAGTGCATGGATCTCACTAGATACACAGTCTTTTATTCGTGCTCGGAGCCACTCATGTATAACCTGCTTCATCTCTTCGACGGATCTGAAAGTCCCCATCCCCATTTGTCTCTTTGAGTGGTTCAAAGACGTGCTAACCAATTGGGGCGAGGTCTGGAGAGCATATCGGATGTAGAAGATACTTCAAGTGCAGGTCGATTTTTGCAACCGTTGCAGCGACATTAATATGCCAAGTATTGTCTTGTACGATACTCGTACTCAAAAGCACACATCATTTGGATTTGTTTGAGTGTTAAAAAAATATTATTCCTGAAAAGATCTGTACATATGATGGTGTTCTCCCTAGGCATATGGTGCTCTAAAATAACACTTCGTCCATCCCAAAAAGACATCCAGGATAACCTCCCCTGCTGATGGCTGATAAAGAACCTATTGGGTTTTATGAGAGATGGCGTCATTCCTTGTTCATTTTCGTGTGCCTTTTTCTGATATCAGTGAAATCATGTTTCATCGCCAGTAATAATTCTTATTTTTAAATCATAATCGTCTGCTTCAAAACGATGTTCTTTTTTTTGAACAGGCATCACCGAGTTGCTATTTCGATTCTTTATCATCCGTCGTGACATTCACCACGCAACCACCGTGTAGAAATGGACCACATTAAGGATGATGTGACGAACCTTAACATATCCAGAAGTGCGGCTATTTAATTCACAGTCACTCGGTATTTTTCCAGCACGATGCGTTGCAATCGACTCTGGTATCACTACTTGTGTGTGCATGAACAGGTTGAGAATAGCCTGTCACAAAACATATCGTTTTTGCAACTTTCTGCTTCAGCTATCTACTTAACGAGCGATGGAGAATAGAACATTGTCACTTTCACTACGAGACCACATACGCACCACCGCCATAATGAGTCAAATCTTCTCCAATGACGTCGTAGATATGGCTTTGCTAAGAAAGTACAGGTGGGCAGGTCACGTGGTACGCATGCCTGACAATAGATGGGTATGTAAAGTGACGTCATAGTGGCTCTACACCTTTAATCGTCGCCCCGGACGTCCATTAATGAGATGGAGAGATGGCTACGACAAAACCTTGGCCCAGCACAGTGCACGGCAAAAGACAGATGAGCTTAGACGACATTTTGCTACCTGGCATAGGGCACATATTGCGCCTGAATGAACACCAGAATTACAGTATTAATAGCTGTGGGTCTACCTTGCTCTGATCTTCGCTTCCACCACCCCCAGTCCCCCAAAATAGGCGATTGAATTCCAGAGGCTACCAATCTAACGGTTAGTATTGATACTGGTATTGGTGTTGATACGTTATTTGGTGCTGATACTCGGATTGGTGTTGATACTGGTATTGGTGTTGATACTGGTATTGGTGTTGATAATGGTATTGAGGTTGATACTGGGTTTGGTCTGGCAAGTCACCAGTGGATTTTCGCCGGCCGCAAAATATGAAACAAAGGAGGTTTAACCTCCTCACGCCGTCTAACGACATAAGTGGACTGAAGATATATAGATTGATAGATATATAGATAGATAGATAGATAGATAGATAGATATAATAGATTGATAGATAGATAAATAGATAGATAGATAGATAGATAGATACATATATAGATGGATAAATACAGAGATATATACATATACAGACAGACAGGCAGACAGACAGACATACATATATATATATATATATATATATATATATATACATTTATGTATATATATATATATATATATATATATATATATATATATATATATATAGATAGATAAATATATAGATTAGATAGATAGATAGATAGATAAATATATAGATTAGATAGATAGGTAGATAGATAGATAGATAGATAGATAGATAGATAGATAGATAGATAGATAGATAGATAGATAGATAGATAGATATATAGATAGATAGATAGATAGATAGATAGATAGATAGATAGATAGATAGATAGATAGATAGATGGATAGATAGAGAGCCATTTGTCCCCTATTTACTGATTTATCCTCCTGTTATACCCCTCAGGTCTCGTATGATAACCTGTTATTTCTAACTAAATTTTCCTAAAATATGCTCAGCACATCGCCAGTTGAGTGTGAAATTATCATCAAATTGCAAACGACAGACAGATACATTACCTCAGAAATTATTCTGCCCCAAATAGAAAAGTAAAAATGTTCCTTTTCCAGGGAATTGAATGACGAAGTCTCTGTAGACGATGTCTTTGAGAACCTGCCGTCAAAATTTGTGATTATACCCTGGTTTTAACGTCAATATATGCGATTACTCCTAGATCGTGTTGTCGATAGTTATGTTTATTCTCATATATTTTTGCCGTATATATTTATTCTCGAACATGTTAATAATATTCTGTTAGCTAATCTTTCGTAATGCCAGAATAATCGATGTTGCTAAGGAATATAGTTTATTTCAATCACCTGCAGAAATGTTCTCATCAGGTATCGTATTTTATATATACATATATATATATATATATATATATATATATATATATATATATATATATATATATATATATATATATTATATATATACAGACACAAATAAACATATACATAGATTTTTTTTCCTCCATATGATTTCTTATCAATTATTGTTCAAGCAAGCATATGTATGTTATCTGTTTTTCTATATTTCTTGTATTTCTTCTTTGTTTTTCTCCCTCTGCACAAAATAGCAATCAGTGCTGGTTAAGTGGGGACATGATATGTTCAAAGGAATTAGTAATGTCTGTTTGTTGTTGAATACCCACAATGAGTATATTTTCTTTTTTTGCGCGCTCTGAGAAGCGCATTAGGTGTGACTTGCAGTAGATTTCCTGACATCTTGCGTGCTGATGAAGATGGACCGGAGACCTTCGGGCTGTTGTGCTATGCTTGGTTTCGTCCACGTGACGCTTACTACTACAGGG
The DNA here is from genome assembly GCA_036924085.1 of Ariolimax columbianus. Taxonomy (NCBI): domain Eukaryota; kingdom Metazoa; phylum Mollusca; class Gastropoda; order Stylommatophora; family Arionidae; genus Ariolimax; species Ariolimax columbianus. The sequence goes on from JAVGWX010000009.1 coordinate 48,750,067, forward strand.
ATCACATCAATCCACGTCACGCTAGCCAGACTGCTTTTAAATCTTTCCGTTTCCAGGGAACAATACGAGTAAGAGAGGCGTGGTCTTGGTCAGTATATTGCTCGTGAACCTGAAGCAACGTCAGTATGGTGTGCCCAACCAGGATGACGTTTCAGTTCTACCGGAACTATTAAATGGTGTCAATAGACACCATCATAGTTTAGTTTAGTTTAGTTTAGTTTAGTTTAGTTTAGACGATGAAATAACGTCATTGCATACGGTTTAACTCATTAGTGCTCTCTTCGTCTCCATATTTTGTATAGTATATCAGCACAATGCACGACCTAATTGTGAACAATGTGAATGTTTTATTGATTGATTCATGACTGATATACACTGACTGACTGACTGACTCACTCACTCACTCACTAACTCGACCCACCGACCCAATCCCAAAAACCCACTCACTCACTCACTGACTGACTTACTGATTAACTGACTGACTGACTGACTGACTGACTCACTCACTCACTCACTCACTCACCTACTACCTCGACCCACAGTCTCAACCCCAAAACCCACTCACTCACTCACTCACTCACTCACTGATTCACTCACTCAGTCACCCATTTAAGTACTCACACATTCACGCATTCACTTACTCACTCACTGAATGAATGTCTGATTTACTGACTAACTCACTCACTCACCTTTCAAAATATTAATTTACGCCTAAAATAATATTGATACATACATTACATTACATACATGCATACATACATACAAATATACATATACACATACATACATGCATACATACATGCACACACATACACATTCATACATACATACATACATACATAAATACATGCATACACACATACATACATACATACATAAATACATGCATACACACATACATTCATACATACACATACACAAATACATACATACATACAAACATACATACATACATACATACATACGTACACACACACACAGTTACCCCACAGAGAAACAACACAACCTACACTAAATACAGCTAGTTCATCATCCTCAAACGCAGTAATGCTAAGCCCATCTCGCGTAAACTGCCTTAACAACTCGCTGATCGTAAATCCAGAAGATATGCATCTCGCCATTAAAAAGCCGACTATCGTTAAATCCACTATATATTTATGCATAAGCTCAAAAAGAATAACAAAGCATTATTATAACAACAACAGATCTAAGTGTGTCAAATAATATGATCGAAATCTTGCAGCATGATGTGACTTATTTTCGACATTTCTGCCCTGCACCGCAACCCATAATTTCACGATTCAATTTGAGCGCGTCATATGACCTTGTGATGATTACTTGACAAAGAACAGGCGTACAGAGTAATATAGTTAGAAACTCAATGAAATGAAAGCAGAGTGCATTCCAGCTCATTGTTTGTTAAACAGAAAAGTGCAGATGGATAGATTAGTCAATTACGAATGAAGCAAGGGCAGGAAAACCAACGTCTGGTCAGGCAAAATATACTGATCAGACATGTTAGTCAGGATCAGGCAAAATATACTGATCAGACATGTTAGTCAGGATCAGGCAAAATATACTGATCAGACATGTTAGTCACGATCAGGCAAAATATACTGATCAGACATGTTAGTCAGGATCAGGCAAAATATACTGATCAGACATGTTAGTCAGGATCAGGCAAAATATACTGATCAGACATGTTAGTCAGGATCAGGCAAAATATACTGATCAGACATGTTAGTCAGGGTCAGGCAAAATTTACTGATCAGACATGTTAGTCAGGATCAGGCAAAATATACTGATCAGACATGTTAGTCAGGGTCAGGCAAAATATACTGATCAGACATGTTAGTCAGGATCAGGCAAAATATACTGATCAGACATGTTAGTCAGGATCAGGCAAAATATACTGATCAGACATGTTAGTCAGGGTCAGGCAAAATATACTGATCAGACATGTTAGTCAGGGTCAGGCAAAATATACTGATCAGACATGTTAGTCAGGGTCAGGCAAAATATACTGATCAGACATGTTAGTCAGGGTCAGGCAAAATATACTGATCAGACATGTTAGTCAAGATCAGGCAAAATATACAGATCAGACATGTTAGTCAGGATCAGGCAAAATATACTGATCAGACATGTTAGTCAGGATCAGGCAAAATATACTGATCAGACATGTTAGTCACGATCAGGCAAAATATACTGATCAGACATGTTAGTCACGATCAGGCAAAATATACTGATCAGACATGTTAGTCAGGATCAGGCAAAATATACTGATCAGACATGTTAGTCAGGATCAGGCAAAATATACTGATCAGACATGTTAGTCAGGGTCAGGCAAAATATACTGATCAGACATGTTAGTCAGGGTCAGGCAAAATATACTGATCAGACATGTTAGTCAGGGTCAGGCAAAATATACTGATCAGACATGTTAGTCAGGGTCAGGCAAAATATACTGATCAGACATGTTAGTCAAGATCAGGCAAAATATACAGATCAGACATGTTAGTCAGGATCAGGCAAAATATACTGATCAGACATGTTAGTCAGGATCAGGCAAAATATACTGATCAGACATGTTAGTCACGATCAGGCAAAATATACTGATCAGACATGTTAGTCACGATCAGGCAAAATATACTGATCAGACATGTTAGTCAGGATCAGGCAAAATATACTGATCAGACATGTTAGTCAGGATCAGGCAAAATATACTGATCAGACATGTTAGTCAGGATCAGGCAAAATATACTGATCAGACATGTTAGTCAGGATCAGGCAAAATATACTGATCAGACATGTTAGTCAGGATCAGGCAAAATATACTGATCAGACATGTTAGTCAGGGTCAGGCAAAATGTGCTGACCAAGACCCTCATCTCGGCTTCCTCGTAGCCCTATATGGAAACTGGCTATTTTCATGTCATCTTGGCTAACAAGGTGAGGGATCGACGTGATCCCCGTTGTAGTGAGCAACACGCAGACGAAGACAGTCATAGCTCAACTACCTTCATTAGCACGATCCGGATATCAAGAAAGCTACTGCAACTCGTCACTTAACGTCCTTTTCAGGGCACACAAAAGAGTAAACCTACTCATTGTAGGCATTCGAAACAAAAACAACAATAACAACAGCAACAACAATAATGAAGCAAATCCTAATCGAAGTGCAGGACGCTGAATAGAACAATAAAATCAATGATAAATTACTCGGAAGTTAGGACATAACGAAAAAAAGAAAAATAATTTGACATAAGGAATCGTACAATTTCTAACAAATTCGAGATCACATGAAAATATACAGATTTATAACTGCCTTCTGTGGGCTCAGATACAGCATATAGACAATTCAACGCATAAACGGCTAACGTCTGGCCAGACACAACTCATTGATCAAACGATATTAGTAAGAGTCAGGAGAAATATACTAGCCAAGACCCTCACCTGACCTCCTCGTTGGTCGTCCTGGAAACGGGCTGTTGTCGAGGATAAAAGTCTGGCTAACAAGGTGAGGTTCGATGTGATCCCCGTAGTAGTGAGTGACACGTAGATGAAGCCAAGCATCGCACAACCGCCTGTAGGACCCCGGTCTACTTCATCAGCATGCTCGGGATGTCAGGAAAGCTACTACATTCTGACACGTTCCGTCCTTTTCAGGGCGTACCAACCCATTTGGACATTAGCAAAAAGCCAACCAGCAACAAACCATCTCCCCCACGCAAATCTGTTACAGAATGATAACATGTCTTTGCCGAACCCATTTGAGGAGACCACTTATGTCGGCATGATAACCCTGATATAAATCGTATGTCAAATGAAGGAAATAAATGGGGCTGTTTGAGACCAGCATGAGAAGAAACAATAAAACATTCACTCACTGACTGACTTACTGTTTAACTAACTCACCGACTCACACTTACACTTACTTCATCACTCAATCACACAATCACTGACTCACTCATGCCCTCATTTCCACAATCACTCATTTACTGACTTACTGACTGATTGACTGACTCATTCACTCCCTCACTCACTCCCTCACTCACTTACTCACTTACTCACTCCCTCACTTACTCACTCATTTACTCACTCACTCCTTCACTAACTGACTTGCTCATACACTCACCTACTGACTGACTGGCTCACTCAATGATTGACTGACTTACTGACTGACCCACTCACTCACTCACTCACTCACTCACTCACTCATTCTCTATCTATCGCACGCACCCAGTCACTAACTTCAAAGCTAATTTTGACCAATTGCAATATCCGTGGCTTTCTTCAAGGAATCTAGCTTAAACTGTTCTGCACAATTGATAAGCCATTCTACACTATGCGTGAGAATCATACCATGTCAGGACGAGTTATCATTTACATAACGCATATATTTACTAACGTATGGCTGCGTATAACACTTCCCTTCAGTGTTCCAAAATTGATAACAAATACGCCCTAGCGGAAAAACACATTAACCAAAGCTAGAACCAAATATAGTTGTAGGTTAAGGATAAATGATTCCTCCATTGCATTATCCATTGCGTTGTATATTGTTTACATATTAAGTTTGTTTCCCTGCTTAAACATCCAATCTACCTAGTGCTTACCCGGTACCTAATGAATGAAGTTACGTCAATTTAACAAAGTAAACTCTCAACTTAAACAAACATTTTATGTTTTGTTTATACAGTATCTTCACTTCAGGAACAATCAAGTCAGGTTTTGTTTATATGGTACTTTCTCTTCCTAAACATCAAGTTACGCTCTAATTATGCAGTTCATTCCATTCCTAAACATCAAGTTACGCTCTAATTTTACAGTTTATTTCATTCCTAAACATCAAGTTACGCTCTGATTTTGCAGTTGATTCCATTCCTAAATATAAAGTTACGCTCTGATTATGTAATTGATTCCATTCCTAAACATCAAGTAACGTTGTCACTATGCAGTTGATTACATTCATAAACAGCAAGTTACGCTCTGTTTATGCAGTTCATTCTCTTTCTAAACTTCAGGTCATGTTCTGCATACACAGTACCTTCTCTTCCTAAACATCACGCCACGCCATGTTTATAGTTGATCCCGTTCATAAACACCAAAATCACGCGTTGTTTTATAGTTTATTCCGTTTCCACACATCAAGTTATGTTCTGTTCATATAGTACATTTCCTGCCTATACAATCGAGTTGTTCTATTTATGCAGTATCTTACCTTCCAAAACAATATAATTTTATTTGAAAAGTAATTTACCCTGACAAAGAATCAAATTGCATTCTATTTTTACTGCCATTTCCCTCTCGAAATACTAACGTTGCTTTCTGTATATGTAGTATCATCTAACACAAAAAGTTATGTTCTGATTGCATAGTAACTTCCTTAACTAAATAATTAAGTTAGGTTTCACCTACCCAGTAACTTCTCTTATTAGACTGTCAAGTTACGTTCTTTTTATATAGTACCTTCCCCGTCCTAAAAATAAAGTACTATACCGTTTTTCAGTGCCTTCCTTTCTATAACAATAAGATAACCTTTTGCTTATGCGTGTTGCTTTTCTTCCAAAATGAATAATTTACTTTATAATTCCACTGCACCTTCCCTTATCAAAACAAACGTGTCTTTCTCCTTATAGTAATTCAATACCCTTCCTTTCCCGAACAATCAAGTTACGTATGAACACTTAAAAAACACCTGTAACTTTATAGATTATTAAAGCAATGTATACAGTTGTTAAGCTAAAATACATATTTCTCTGAGACGTTGAGAGAAAAAAATAGAGAAAAAGTGACAGAGAGATAGATACAGTTAGAGAGAAAGTAAATGTATATATCAAAGGTAATTCTTCTAAACATGTTACAAATTTCGTAACACCTTTTTTTCAATCTGAATTATTAATCTCTATTTGTTGTCTTCGTTATCACGCTTTTAGTTTAGAGTAGCTTGAAGTGGATTTGGCTGGTTTAAAGTGATTTCAAGTAGTTTAGAGTGGTTTTTGCTAGTTTAAAGTGATTTAGAATAGTTTCGAGAAAATTTATGAGAATTTTTTTTAGGTGTAGTGAGTAGGGCGATGGTGGACGAGGGGAGGGGGGGGGGGGCAGGGGTAATAATACATAACCTCTAAAAAGTGCATATATTAAAATAAGTAAAGAGGGACATTTGTCACAGCCTTGAAAGAGCAAAGCAAGCGGCCTTGTTCATTATGAGAACAAGACATAACACATTGAACGACCGCTGATACAGACTCTAACTGGCCCATGTGGGTGTGTGGAGAAGCAGTATAGTCAGCCGAACATAGCCTATAAGACTTATATGTTTTGGCAGTAAAGTACTAAGCACCTGCCTACTTTCCGTGTCCAATCACTATGTTGTATAGCTTGCATCATGTATTCAGTGACATGGATTGCCTTGTCATTTGCCTCCAGCATGTCACACCTATTGCATTTTTCCTGGAGGTTGGAGCAGCTCATCAGAAGGTACTAAACACTGACACACGAAGACAAACTTTCGTGAAAACTTATTATGGAGCCTTGAAGAACTGTACCACAGCAATATTTGGACCGCATGTGTAGATATAACACAAACATGACGAACGAGAAGAAAAAGAAGAAGAAGAAGAGAATAAGAAAGAGGAAGATGAGGATGAAGAGCAAAGGGAAGAGGAAGAAGAAGAAAAATGATGAGTGACTCAAATATGGTCACTGAATACATTTGTAGTTTTATATTTGGAAGACTAAGCAAACATTCAACAAAATCATAAAAAAACATTCTTAATGGCACCTTTCATATGGTTAAATGAAATAGAATACAACACAACACACTACAGCATAATATAACATAACATACGTAATATAACATTACAAAACATAACATAGCATACATAAGATAAGATAACATAACACAACAACATAACCGAACCTATCTTAATCTAACCTAACCTAACCTAACCTAATCTAACCTAACGTAACCTAACCTTTAAAAAAAACCCCAAAAAACAAACTTTAAGCGAGGGTACCCCATCTGTCGAGAGCATCGCACAAAGCACGAACTCCGTAGCTCCAGCGATGAACCCAGGGATCTCCGGAAACAATTGACATCATGGACCGAACGTCGCTGCTCGAAATCGAACCCATAGTATAAAATCTAACCTAATCTAATCTAATCTAATCTAATCTAATCTAATATAATATATACTAATTTAACATAACAACACAACACAGCATAGCACAGCACATCACAGCACAGTACTGTACAGTACAGTGCAGTACAATACAGTACATTTTAGTATAATATAGTATAGTAAACATTGTGACATTGTCAGGGATCCCGGGGACTGAAATTCTGCAGCGGTTTCGACTAGGTCACCTGGACTATCCCCATTTTGATTCTGAGCTAAGGAGGCCATTACATAACTACTTGGTAGGAAGAAAAGAGATGGGTGAGAAACAGCCTAATTTCGATTTCAGATATTAGTTTTCTCGATCATTTCGAACAAATCAGCCTGTTTCCTAAATGAAACTTGTCTTTTTCTGAAAATCAGGTAAATGAAAAGTTGGCTAGATGACGGTCTGAATTACTGTCGTTTATTACCGATATTTATTATCCATAGTTTAGTACGTTTGTTCTAAATGTTAGACACGTGTCCACGTCATATTCAACTTGGGGATAGTCTTTAGACTTTTATTTACAGTTCTGGGGAGAGGCAAAGAAAGAGATGCATTCAAAGCAATAAGAGCACTGACAAGGGAATTCCGTTCGGTTCCACATGTCCTAAATGACGAAGAGGATAACACATTAACAGAAACCAAAGACATACTGAATAGATGGAGAGAGTACTGCAGAACCATGTATGGAGACAGCACAAAGCGCTCAGTTACAATCCTACCAAAGGATGAGAAAGAACCTGAACCAACATTGGAAGAAGTACGCTCTGCAATTAAAAGACTGAAAAAGGGAAAGTCCCCAGGATGCGATGATATCCCAGCAGAGCTAATACAAGCAGGAGGAGAGGCATGTGCTCGAGTCTATCACAAGCTGTGTAAACAGATATGGCACAGTGCAGAGTGGCCAGAAGCATGGAAGAGATCAATTTATATTCCCCTCCCCAAAAAAGGCAACCTGAAGCTGTGCACGAACTACCGAACTATCGCACTGATCAGCCATGCTAGCAAGATACTCTTGCGAATCCTATTAAGAAAGATAGAGAAAAGGTTTGAATCTGAAATTCACGTAGTCTAGGCAGGTTTTAGGAAAGACAGAGGGACCCGGGACCACATATTCAATTTTAGGAATATCTATGAAAAATATAGAGAGTTTAATGTAGACCTGTACACATGTTTCATTGATTACACTTTGGCCTTCGACACGGTAAGACATCAAAATCTGTGGAGAATCATGAAGGAAATGGGGTTTCCTTTGCATATAGTCCATCTCATTGAAACATTATGCCAAGTTCAACATGCCGCTGTCCGAGTATCTGGGCAAACATCAGATTGGTTTGCTGTACAAAAAAGAGTCCGACAGGGATGTATCCTCTCACCTTATCTGTACAACATATATGCGGAATGAATAATGAGAAATGTACGAGAAGATGAGAACATTGAAAGTTTCGACCCATTTACGATTGGGGGGGGGGGGGGGGGGGGGGTACGAGATTCCAGAGTTACGATACGCAGATGACACAGTGATACTATCTAGAAGTTCGGAAGGGCTAGAGCAGCTACTTTCAGCCGTTAATGGACATAGTAAAGATCAAAATCTGTTCATAAACATAAACAAAACAAAGATAATGACCACCGATAAAACACAATGTCAGCATCAATTTACATTGGGTGGTGAGGAAATAGATCAGGTTATACATTTTGAATATCTGGGCTCCAGAATCGACAAAAATGGTGACTGCTCGAAAGAAATCAGAAGAAGACTAGCCATGGCAATGCAGAGACTGAACAGCCTGAAAAAATTATAGCAGGGCACTAACAAAACGATAAAAGTAAGTCTTGAAAGCCTGTGTTTTTCCTATGGCAGCTTATGGCTGTGAAGCATGAACGATTACCAAAACTTCTAGACAAAGAATCGAATCCTTCGAGTCAAAATGTTACAGAAAGATCCTCAGAATACCATGGACAGAGAAAAGAACAAATGTAGACATTCGGCAAGAGTTGAGCATAGAGTAGAAATGGTTTATCAATTCCATTTTGGCTAGAAAATGCAAATACTTTGGTCACATCAAGAGACACAACGGTCTTGAAAGGACGGTGAGGGAAGGTATGTGCCAGGCAAAAGAGGAAGGGGTAGACCAAGAAAACGATGGCACCAAGATATCCAGGAGTGCCTGAGTATGACAGTGGCGGAAGCTGGTGTTTTGGCAAGGGAACGAGTTTCTTTCAGACGGACTGTGATGGGAGCGACATTCTACAAAGGACATGCTACATGATGATGGGGAGAGGCATCATTCAGAAGGAGGGTGGGGGGGGGGGGGGATTAGCAGATCCACCAGTGTGGTATAGGCCAGCTGTCCATGGATAAATGCAGGTAGTCATTTTTAAGGAAGATGGGAAATCCAGCAATGGAGCACTGTCGTATTAGTTGTCAGGCCACAACAACTCATACGAATTGTGGCGCAGTAGAGATTTGGCAACACGTGACTTGTGATCAACGCATCTATAAAAGGAGGCGGTTTAGAAAATAGATAAAAAGGGATGTGGGAGAGATTTCAAATCAGGCTACGTGAGGTACTTATCTGAGTTCGCTGTGTTAACTCCACAGGAGATTGACTTCGGGTTAGTAAGACAATAATTAAATAGTTTCAGAATATCGGTGAATTCAAATGTTTGAACTAAATCGCCGTTTGGCGACATTGGCTGTCTGACTCCAGTATCTGACGTCAATGGGCAAAAACTGGCCGAAGTCTCGTACGTTGGCAGAAGTGTATGCAAAACCAGGTGACAGATGCAAAGGTGTAGCAAAGAAACAAAAAAGCTTGTCAAAGTCTCGAAAATTGTCAAAGGACCTCTTTGACGGAAGCACAGGTGTGGCAAAAAAAAATAAAAAATGGTCGAAGTATCGCCCATTGTCCGAAGGTTGTGCAAAACCCTATGACAGACGCATGGCGATACTCCGCTTCTAGGTAGCGGGCATGGAAATAGACTACAACCGTCCAGCCCCCCCCCCCCCCCCCGCCCCCCTGTAGATGCTGACATCTAGTAATGATAGTCTAAATTTGGAGTTTACTCAGATGTGGTCACATCTGATTCCTCGTTTTCTGGTCTGGGGATAGCAATGTTGCCTTGTGAATGGCTCTGTGTGCAAACATACTTCCTCCTATGACCAATTTGTTTCCTGCACAACAATTTGCAGACCACTCTCCGTTTTTGTTCAGGACTCCTAGTCCCTCTATCCCCATGATCTCCTCATATGCCACGTTGTCATGTCCTATTTTTGTGTTGGTCTCCCATTAGTATGGTAATGTCACTCCTCCATGTCTCCTCCACTAGTTGCTGTAATCTGCTGTAGAAAACCTCTTTAACTGTTTCTTCCTTTGCATTTGTTGAGGCATATCCCTGAATTATATTTAGTTTAACCTTCTTGTTTTTTGTTCAAAATGTGACCATCAACAGCCGTGAACCGGCTACTCCACTCTATGAGCGCACTTTAGGCCTCTGCTGAGAGCATTAGGGCAACTCCGTCTGTGTGTGGTACGTTTTCTCTTCCTCATCTCCTGAGTGTGCACAGTCTTCCCTGTTGCCAACAGTACCTTTCCTGACTGTCCTTCTAGTCTCACTCAACCTAAGGATACTAATGCCATATCATTCCCTCTCTTTTCCAATCTACCCGGTCTTCCCCTCCTACAACATTGTTCTAACATCCCAGGAGCAGGGTCTGGAAGGCTTCCTTGTCGAAAGAAAGGTATTCGGCAGTTCAGCTTCCTTTCGGGTTTGGCTGGGCCGCGTCATAGACCCTGCTGACGGGACCTTTCCCTTTAAAGACGGCTTTTGGTTTGTCGTTTTTGTAGCAATTGTTTATTGACGAGGTGGGATAGCTGGCCCTACGCTCAACCTTCCTCGGTTCTCACCCGAGCTTAGGACCGGTCATGGCAGAGCTATCGATCGCTTTAGTAGGTTTAAATTGTGGTACTGGAGGTCCGTTTAGATTCACCATCATAAGCTAGTGTATGTACAATCTTTTCGAACAGTAATATCAATAATAATCGTACGAGAGTCGTTGTGTAGTAACGATAACAAAAACGTACTTAACTATTAATAACGATTTTTTTTACTCGTCAAGCAAACATTTGTACTCGTCACAGACGAGCAGACGAGATTTTTGTTTTTTAAACCACTATATATATATATTAAATCAACTCGCAAATGCATTTGTCACACCATTAAAAAAAAAACAACGTCGTAAATAACTAATTATAGAACACTCTCGAATGCGTGAAACGCCTATTTAAACATAAATAAACGTAAAAATACATAATATACCGTAATATATTTAAAAAATACATATATTAATCAGGATCTGAAAATTACTCAAGGATAAGCAGACGATGAATATTCATTGGATGCATGATGTCTGACGTACTACACGGAACAGTGGAAGTAAAGGTAGTGCAACAGATTTGCTTTAGATAGATCTATAAATCTTAGCTTAACTAACTTCCCTCAGCGTTTAGTTGCTGTTACACGACTGACTCCAATATATCTGGTGTCTTACACGAGTTTTCCTTCTTCCATAATTTTTTGGTGTGTTTTTGTTGCGTTCGCCTTATTTCTCTAATTCCCAAGGCGGTGTGCGTTGCACTGTGGTTTTTATTTTGTGCCTGCCCCCCCCCCCCCCCCCAGTGCATCCGACTTCAGCATGCATTTTATGTAATGATCTGCTTCCTCCTACATCTTCTAAGGGTTTGCTTCCCCGGGGTAACGGCCGGTGCTGTGATATGGATCAAACCCCAGCACCTACGGGTTGTGAGCCCTGCCACTTAACCACTAGGCCACGCCATCCCCTTGTTCTCCCATATGAATTACCATCTCTGGTTTATGGGCTTCATCTACCCAGAACATGACGGTTTTACGATCCCCTTCTCATGTTAGTAGAATGAGCTCAGAAGTGAGGAGGACGGTACCTGGTTTTATTCTGTTAGGGGCAATTTTATATGGGTGTTTTGATATTTCGAACATGACATGTCGATACTGGAGGCAACCAGTGGCGTATCCTGGGCATCCGATGGTATGACTACATTAATAACGCGTATATCTCTGCTAAAACAGGCTTCCACCAAATTTCAGAAACACTTGACCACCGCTCAGTTTCTTTGTTGTATGGCTATGCCAGGAATCCCCGACCCACAAGATCTTTCACAAGTCGTTCATCAGCACCAAAAGTCTTCCCACGACCGTCTGAAGGCGTAGAAGTAGCCGTCCCCGCACAGTAGAGCTCCACCAGATAGCAAACTCCACCTCTGCTCTGGACGAGACTGGAACTAGGCCGCAGCAGTGGGTCATGGATGTGGATGACCGACGCAACGGGCCTCAGACGCATAAGGAAACATTATTATTTTTATTATTATTATTATTATTACTTTTATTATTATTATTATTATTATTCTAAATTTTATTATTATTATTATTATTATTTTTATTATTATTATTATTATAATTGATAACTAAATAAAAGAATGATCAGCACAGTGCAACTTGGTAAGTTCCACAGGGGAAGATTTATAGGGTTGAGGAATAAAGGATGTTTGCCCATGAAGTCGCCACACAGATTCCAGACTAGTTAGTAGTTGTTGTGAATGCCCACAATGAGTAGGTTTACTCGTTTGAACGCACCGAAAAAGGACATTTAGAGGCGGCTTGCAATAATTTTCCCAACATCCCGAGCGTGCTGATGAAGGTAGACCTGGCCCTCCAACCTGTTGGGCTATGCTTGGCTTCATCTACGTGACGCTCACAACTTCGGGGATCACGTCGATTCCTCCACCTCGTTAGCCAGACTGCCAAGAACGACAGTCCGTTTCCAGGAACGATGACGTGGAAGTCGAGGTGAGGGTCTTGGCCACTATATTTTGCCAGATCTTGACTAACATGTCTGAGCAGTATATTTTGTCTGACCCTGACTAGCATGTCTGATCAGTATATTTTACCTGACCCTGACTAACACGCCTGATCAGTATGTTTGCCTGCCCCTGACTAACATGTCTGATCAGTATATTGTGCCTGACCCTAACATGTCTGATCAGTATATTTTGCCTGACCCTGACTAACATGTCTGATCAGTATATTTTGCCTGACCTTGACTAACATGTCTGATCAGTATGCTGTGCCTGACCAGATGTTAGTCTAGAACACCTATGTCTTACCGAGTATTTGAACTGATGTCCAAGTAGTCAAGACCGACGTCTACATCCCTCCAGCCATTCTTCATATTGATACCATTAAGTTATGATTTAGAACTCAAAATAAATTGCATTCCTGGTTTTAACAAAAATTGAGCCAATACAATTTCAATTCTATTCTGCGTAGACGCCCATTTATAAACGTATATCCATTTGGATTTTGCTCTTGCTTTTATTGAAATTTAGCTGTATTGATTCTAAAAAAGATAACGATGTCATGCCTAGCTGTAGCAAGAATGACATGTGAACAAGGAAGAGATTATGCATGTATGCAAGTATCAATGAGGAATTTTAACAGCTGAAAATGGAAAATTTCTCTCGGGAAAAACAAAGGGGAAAAAATGGCTCTGTGAAAAATAAGAACACAGTTTTTCATTTTAAAACTGTTGTTTAGAACGTGTATGTAACACAAGTGGATGCAGGGAAAGCAGGATTGGAGATAAACAAAAACAAAACAAAGATAAAATTATTAGAAGCAGTAAAAAAAAACACTATCCATGACGATTTATTATCGTTATTTGAATTATTATCAGTTATTTCGACGGGGTGAGGAGACTAACGTCTGATCAGGCAAAACAAACAGATTTTACAATGTTAGTTATGGTCATGTGAAACATACTGATCGGACTATGTCAATTAGGGTCATGTGAAACATACTAATCGGGCAATGTTAGTTAGGGTCATGTGAAACATACTAATCGGGCAATGTTAGTTAGGATCACGTGAAACATACGAAACGGGCAATGTTAGTTAGGGTCATGTGAAACATACTAATCGAGCAATGTTAGTTAGGATCATGTGAAACATACTGATCATACAAAGATAGTTAGGGTCATGTGAAACATACTGATCGGACAATGTTAGTTAGGGTCATATGAAACATACTTATCGGACAATGTTAGTTAGGGTAATGTTAAACATACTGATCGGACAATGTTAGTTAGGGTCATGTGAAACATACTGATCGGACTATGTTAGTTAGAGTCATGAGAAACATACTGATCGGACAATGTTAGTTAGGGTCATGTGAAACATACTGATCGGATAATGTTAGTTAGGGTCATGTAAAACATACTGATCGGATAATGTTAGTTAGGATCATGAGAAACATACTGATCATACAAAGTAAGTTAGGGTCACGTGAAACATACTGATCGGACAATGTTAGTTAGGGTCATGTGAAACATACTGATTGGACAATATTAGTTAGGGTAATGTGAAACATACTGATCGGATAATGTTAGTTAGCATCATGTGAAACATACTGATCAGATAATGTTAGTTAGGATCATGTGAAACACACTAAACCGGACAACGTTAGTTAATGCATTAATGCATTCAAGAATACATTGGATGGGCATAGTTCTTAGATCAAGGATGTAAAAGAAACTGGTTGTATGCAGACTTTGCAGAGTTTTCTAAACCAGTATAAAGACGTTAAGTTAAGCTCAGCTACACATCGTGGACATTAACAACATCAGCCAGAATATCAGCTATTACGACTGGTGTAGGTAACCACGGATATCAACCATTTCATATCCTGGATGTTGACCCAATTCGGTCATTTACCGTCTACTCTGTCATGATGTCCGAGCGTTCAGAACTTCCCTCAATGTTGTTTTCTATCGCCATTGTCAACAATGCTGCCCTGTGTCGCAGTGTGCTCCAACCATACTGCCCTGTCACAATGTGCGTTAACCATGCTGCCCTGTGTCACAGTGTGCTCCAACCATGCTGCCCTGTGTCACAGTGTGCTCCAACCATGCTGCCCTGTGTCCCAGTGTGATCCAACCATGCTGCCCTGTGTCACAGTGTGCTCCAACCATGATGCCCTGTCACAGTGTGCTCCAACCATACTGCCCTGTCACAATGTGCTCTAACCATGCTACCCTGTGTCACAGTGTGCTCTAACCATGCTGCCCTGTGTCACAGTGTGCTCCAACCATGCTTCCCTGTGTCACAGTGTGCTCCAACCACGCCGCCCTGTGTCACAGTGTGCTCCAACCATGCTGCCTTGTGTCACAGTGTGCTCCAACCATGCTGCCCTGTGTCACAGTGTGCTCCAACCATGCTGCCCTGTGTCACAGTGTGCTCTAACCATGCTGCCCTGTGTCACAGTGTGCTCCAACCACGCTGCCCTGTGTCACAGTGTGCTCCAACCATACTGCCCTGTGTCACAGTGTGCTCCAACCATGCTGCCCTGTGTCACAGTGTGCTCCAACCATACTGCCCTGTCACAGTGTGCTCCAATCACGCTGCCCTGTGTCACAGTGTGCTCGAACCATGCTGCCCTCAGAGAATGTCCACACAAATATACAACGTGAGGGGCCTCTACCTGAGCATCATCATTGTTCTCCTTTGCTGTTGTTACCTCATATTGATTAATGTGTGTGTGTGCGTTTATGTTTAGATGTGTGTATATATGTGTGTGTATATGTGTGAATATGTGTATGAGTGTGTATGTGTGTGTTGTGTATATATGTGTAAGTGTGTGCATGTGTGAAAGTGTGTATGTATGTGTATTTGCGTATACGTATGTGTGTGTGTATGCGTGTGTGTGTATGCGTGTGTGCGTGTGTGTGTACGTGTGTGTATATGTATGTGTGTGTGTGTGTGCGTATGTGTGTACGTGTGTGTATGTGTGCGTATGTGTGTGTGTGTGTGTCTGTATGTATGCTTCTATTCACGTGCAGTATCTTCTTCTTCTTCTTCTTCTTCTTCTTCTTCTTCTTCTTCTTCTTCTTCTTCTTCTTCTTCTTCTTCTTCCTCTTCTTCTTCTTCCTCGTACGTTATCAGACGTCAACTTGAATTTGTTCGAAGAAAGCAGCGGTCATCCTGAGGCTGTCGACACTGCCATGGAGCTTGTCTAGTGTTGGCACTGGTGATGGCCAAATGTGCTTTCTCTGGTCCTCGTATGTCGGGCAATTTTGCAGCAGATGTTTAGCGGTAATTTTCCCTGTACCACAGGTGCATTCGTCAGTACCACCTATCTTCAATTTGTATGTGAAATATCTGAGTTACACTCGCTTATATTGTAATGAACTTTTCTTCAGTCTACGAGATTCTTCACATTCTTCTGTAAAACAATCTATTTTCGTCTTCAATTCATCTTTCTGTTCAGTCATTATCCGGTTCCACTTCTATATGACAGGACTGCTTTTATGTAAGATCAAAGAACTCCCTTTCACCCTTCCACTGACAACGACGCGCTTAATGTAATGTCATTTATTGCTTTGTAGAGTGTTTACACCTTGCTTGTTCTATTCAGTATTTCACACATGCAGCTTTCATTTGATATGTTTACAGTGCTCAGATGCTTAAAAGTATGAGTTGATAAATGGAAACGTTTTCAACACCCGTGACACATAAGTCTTCAGAAAATACATCCCAAGTCATGAAATGTCTATATCTGGTGAAGTTATTGCCTCGTAATGTTTCTCTATGAAGAAACAAAAGTCTTTCGCCCAACTTTCATCAATCACCTCGTATGACATGGCTGGCAGGTTAATTTAACTATTCCTTGCTATGGTTTCAGGTCCCGGTAACACCGAAAGTTGGATGTGTCTTAATATTGTATTACACACGTAAAAAAGAAAACGAGTTCCTGTTTATTTTATTCGGATACAGGATTTTACAAGGGAGGCATCGGAAGGATGATTAACGTCTGGTCAGCCAAAACAAACTGATCAGACATGATAGTCAGGTTCAGACAAAACATATTGGATAGACCCTCACCTTGGCTTCCTCTTAGCCCTTCCTGTAAACTGTCTGTTTTCATGGCAGCCAGGCTAACAAAATGAAGGGATGAACGTGATTCCCGTAGTAGTGAGCAATATGCAGGTGAAGCCAAGCATAGCACAACTATCTGGACGACCCGGACCACCTTCATCAGCCTTCATCCTTCTTCCTTCTTCTCGGGATGTGATGAAAGCTGCTGCAAACCGCCACTTAACGTCCTTTTCAAACCGCCCAAAAGAGTAATCCTACTCATTGTGGGAATTCGAAAGAGCAACAACAAGTGATGCTCACAGTTGTAGTTGTCCCCCCTTCTTTACATCAATAGCTGTTACGTACCAATAACATTTGTAAGACGTTACGCAGATTGAAGAAAGCATTTTTTATTCTCTGGAAGAAGCTGCTCACTGAACAGAAGAGTGGAAACGAACCAGAGTATCTTCTGTTTTCTAAAGCAGCCTCTGATACGTCAATAGCACATTTGTAAGACAACGTGAAATTTAATACCAACAATATTTGTTCACTTAAGAAAACTACTTTCTGGACAAACGAGCATCTTCTAATCAGAGCATCCTCTGTTTTTATTTGCGCCGTTTCAATGGTCCACTTCTTTGATTGAGACCTTTACTCTTCTTTTTTTAAATTTTACTATCGTTATTTACTTCTTCTTTATTTTCTTGTTCGTCTTTGTGTTTTTGACTGATTTGGAAGTAAAATCTACTCACTTAATTCTAGTTTTGTTTTTACTTGCAATATTAATATTAATGCCCAGAAGGGGAGAAAATAAACGGATACTTGTGTAGCTAACGTCACGGATACTTGTGTAGCTAACGTCACGGATACTTGTGTAGCTAACGTCACGGATACTTGTGTAAGTAACGTCACGGCTACTTGAGTGGCTGACGTCACTTAAGTTTAAAAATGAGTCAATAATATATTTAGATGAGCTCTAGATGATCTTCACAATTAAAAGGTAAGACCGCAATTACCTTTTCGAAGCCTGACAGGACCTATTTGCGGACCGCAACTGGTCTGCGGACCGTCGGTTGAGAAACACTGCTATAGATGACATCTAACGAATGATGCACAGAGCTCGTAATATATGAGATGAGATTTCCATTAGCAAATTTGGGTGACAGCCCGTAGTTCCAAATCAACAGTTTTTATTCTCTTAAATGAGATTCCATGTGGGCAAACGAAACTAAGTGCTCAATTACCTTCCCCTTTCTTCCACCTCTCTCTCTCTCTCTCTCTCTCTCTCTCTCTCTCTCTCTCTCTCTCTATTTAAATAACATAGGCTGCGTGGCCTAGGGGTGAAGCGTCCGTTTCACAATCCCAACGCACCAGGTTCGAGTCACGCTCGCGTCCAGTTTGACAGACATCGGTTTTTTTCTCTCTCTCCTCCACGTACGGAAAGTAACGGCAACCTACTGTACTGCACACTTGCCAAAAAACTTACAATCGCCAAACAGCAAATAGATATATATATATATATATATATATATAACGTTTTTTTATGTTTGGAACTGTTTTTCTACGTTGCAATAAACTTCATAACCAACGATTCCCATATGTACCATCTATTTTCATTGGTTCGTTTACTCAAGTCCAAAACTTTTAACATTATCCTGGTATATCTGTGTTTTTTGTCTCTATGAGAAGGTAACGTTCATAAGATTATAAACACGTGCTGTTTGTTGAGAGGATAATGATAATGCGGACGTTTTTGTTTTAGCGTAACGACAATTTTACACATTGCTTTAGTAATCTGTAATGTTACATGTGTTTTTAAGTATTATTACGTAACTTCATTGTTCAGGAGAGGCAGGGTATTATTTTACTAAAGAAAGTAACTTAATTATTTTGAGAAGGGAACGTGCAGCGCAGATAGAGAGTAAATTGATTGTTTAAAAAGGGAAACTTTCTGTTTAAAAAGATGGTGACCTCATTGTTTAAGAATGGGCACTGATGAACAGTATAGAACTTGATTTTTAGGGAGGGAAGGTATTATATAAAAAGAATGTTACTTGACAGTTTAAGAAGGGAAGAGAATGATAAAAAGTACGTAACTTGATTTTTAGGGAGGGAGTGTACTATATAAAAAAGGACGTAACTTGACAGATTTAGAAGGGAAGGCCCAGATAAAAAGTTCGAAATTTTATTTTTAGGATAGGAAGGTACTATATAAAAAAAACGTTGCTTGACAGCCTAGATATGGAAGACACTGATATATTTTGGGAAACGAGATTCAGGAAGGGAAGGTAGCATACATAAAGAATATAACTTGACAGTTAAAAAGGGAAAAACACTGCGTATTTCTTGATTTTTAGGAAGGGAAGATACTATATAAATGAACGTTGCTTGACAGTTTAGATAGCGAAGACACATATATTTTGTGAAACTTGAGGTTCAAGAAGGGAAGGTAGCATACATAAAGAACGTAACTTGACAGTTAAAGAATGGTAGACACTGATAAACAGTATGAAACTTGGATTTTATAAAAGAAAGGTACTATATAAAATTAACGCAAATTGACAGTTTAAGAAGGGGAGACAGTGATAAAGAGTAGAACACTTGATTTTTTGGAAGGAAATGTACTATATAAAAAGAACTTAACTCAACAATTTAAGAAGGGAAGTTACTGGGTAGATGAAACATAACATGATTGTTTATGATCATACATAAAGCAAGTTTGGTTAGCAAACGATGTCACGAACGTAAAATCAGTTTTA
The DNA here is from genome assembly GCA_036924085.1 of Ariolimax columbianus. NCBI lineage: Eukaryota > Metazoa > Mollusca > Gastropoda > Stylommatophora > Arionidae > Ariolimax > Ariolimax columbianus. The sequence continues at coordinate 48,769,943 of JAVGWX010000009.1, forward strand.
CAATGGGGCTCAGAACATGGCATGTTACAGAGAGTACCACATCCAGACTGCAGACCGTCATGAAAACATGGCATGTTACAAAGAGTATCACATCCAGACTGCAGACCGTCATGAGAACATAGCATGTTACATAGAGTATCACATCCAGACTGCAGACCGTCATGAGAACATGGCATGTTACATAGAATATCACATCCAGACTGCAGACCGTCATGAGAACATAGCATGTTACATAGAATATCACCTCCAGACTGCAAACCGTCATGAGAACATGGCATATTACAGAGGGTATCACATCCATACTGCAGACCGTCATAAGAACATGTTTACGACACATATTTCTTACATACATATATATGAGGCGAAGAACAATGCCAAACGAAGCTGGAAATTGTAGAGCGAAAGTCGAAATGGATATTTCACACCCTCTGAAAGAAACTTAACATCTTCAACTTCTTCTTCATTCTTTCTTAATCTCCTTCTACCAAGTCCTGAAAATGGCTTTGCAAGTAGCAGGATGCTCAAAACGTTGTCTGGAGAACGGAATACTTTGTGTCGTAGTTTACAGCTTGACTGCGATATTTGCACCCTTTGGTCCAAAACATCCGACTTCAGCAGGAATTTTTTGAGTACAGGGTTAGCCTTCCCTCTTCGATCCTTTCTCCTTAGCCAGTCTGCTCTGTTGCAATCTGTTATCACCTCGTGGAGGTGTACAAAGGTCTTCTGGTTGACTAACGCTTTCAGTCAGCTATTGGTCGCTGACCATTGCAACTGAAATACTACCTATCATCTTGATCCCACACATAACATTATAAGCAAACATGCACTGGAATGTAACCAATTGGGGAAGTGAAGAGAACACATATCATAGACCAATGGAGTGTCTACAATATTTAACATTACATATTCATACACACAGTAAGTAGGTCACACATTGATATGGGATTACTGGCAAACATAGTTGGTAGTTTCTAAAGATACCATTAGGTGGCAGCAACATCCAGCTTTGTGATTACTGCTGTAAGTAGCCGACGCTTCGTATCCCATCGACGTGCTAAACTCAAATACAAAATGGCGTCCGTACTCAATAAGTGTACAATCAAAGAACAGCGTGCTGTTATGCGTTGTTTTGGGTAAAATGAACTTCTGCAAGAAGTATTCATAAAGAAACACTTCCAGTGTGACTCTATCGGTGCTTACGGACGTAATTCGAAGAACACGTATAGGCCTACTGACAAGAGGTATACTTCTGCATTATCACAATGTCAGAACAAATAGGACTCGATTATCAGAAGAGAAAATGGATCAACTTGAAAGGCAACTTTTCAAATCACCACCTTACAGCTTCGACTTATCCTCGACCGATTTTCACCTGCTTGGAGCACTAAAACCCCACCTTGTGTGGAGAACTTTCGTGAATGACGAAGAGGTAGACCAATATGTGTAAATGTGACTGGCACAGCAAACCAAAGACTTATATGCTGCCGGTTTTGGTCCACTGAAAAAGTGTAGCGATGTTGGTAGAAATTATGTTGAGAAAAAGCGGATATAGCAAATGCAAAAATAAAGGATTTTTAAATTCGCATTTCATTTAGTTTTATTTTCGTTAGACATGTGTGACCTCTATACTGACTTTCTCTCGTGTGAGTGTATGTTTGTTTGTGTATATATGCATGTGTGTATAATATATATTATATATATATATATATATATATATATATATATATATATATATATATATATATATACATAAACACGTACCTGTGTCCGATACTATACTATTTATACGATACGATACTATTTTAATAACACATTTCAGTGTTTTTATGCGTGCCAAGTTACGACACTGAATCTGCCCTTTTAAAAACGTCAATATTTAGCTTTACCTTTTTATTATGTTATGCTTAGAATGTGGATTAATACATATTTATTTCTTTACAAATCGATTACTACAGTTTCTGTTATAAATATAATGTTTATAAAAAGTGAAGATTGGGGAATTGATTAAATGTCAATGTGCAAAGTTATTATATACATAAGGACAACTTCCTGTCTGAGGAAAAACACTTAACATGAATAAATGAAACGATATATTGCGCAATTGATAGTTAACATTCTTTCTCAATTGCACCCGTTTTAATAAAACTTTCAATTACTGACAAATGCTGAAAAAATTCACGTAAAATGGTATCTACATTACTGATGATGCAGTGTCTGTTTTTCAGAGGCGTAACTACATTGTAAGGGTTCCTGGAGTAATAATTATGAAAGTTGTTAATTTAAAAAACCATATTCCTGCACACCGTTTCTCTCTCGAAACCAAATTTAACTGCTCCGTCCATCAATATGTTCTTCCCGTCTACATACAACCTGGTGTGCTGATTTCTCCGCTACAACATCTTAACCAATTGGCCAATCTTTCCGCCCTAGCTGCCTGTCCCCCAATGACCACTCCCCCCATCAACCCACCCACTCATCCTTTCGGCCCATCTCTCCTCTCCCTAAACTCACCCAGGCCCTAGGGCCATTTCTCTTGCCACTTTCAACCTGCCCATCACTTCCGTCCAGCATCAATCGCGCACACTGTCTATAACCTAGCTGATCACCCCGCCAGTTTATTTCTTCCTTATCTTGCTCACTTTCCTTGTCGTAGCACGCAAATCCGGCTTCAAATTGGGTGAACGAATAATAGTTACTATTTTTCTTTGCTCTTCATGTTTTGTGCCAGAACAAACACCATGGAGAGAGCAGCATAGACTATCAGTACAGCATAGACTACCAGTACAGCATAGACTATCAGTACAGCATAGACTATCAATTCAGAATAGACTATCAGTACAGCATAGACTATCAGTACAGCATAGACTATCAGTACAGCATAGACTATCAGTACGAGTCCAAATAACCATTCAGGGAATACAAGGCAAGGAGGAACAGAACAGTGTGCAACGTAAGACAATTGCTCTCGGTTTCTTGGATGAAGAATATCCACATGATCTATTGGTCCGAGTATACACATATGGATCAGCACAGAATGCAGTAAAGAATGGAGGAGCAGGCGTGTATATAGAATACCTAAATAACACTATTGAAACAGTTGAAGCCCTAACAGGAAAATTCTGCCATAATTATGAAGCAGAGATACAAGCGATGAAATTGGCGACGGGAAAATTGCTGAACACCAAATTTGGCCCGTATCCTGTGGTATTTCTGACAGATTCAAAATCAGTACTCCAAGCACTATCATCAGAGAACCTGTCTGATCTACAAGGACACTAGTCGACGACTTACACTTGTATTCCCTAGAAGACCCGCGTCGGTTTTAGTGTGACTGAAATTTGAACACGACTATAATGGACTTGACCACGTCCCGGAAGAGATGCTTCTACGACCTCTAGAGATTTTAGAAAAGGCACGACAGACAACGATATTGATCATCCCCATTCGCTGCCTAGTGGGATACCTGTTTACGGGAAAGGCTTCGAGAGCAAATTCTGAGGAAAAATCTGCATCTTGTGCTATCTCCAGTTGACTCGATAAAATCTTGTCACTGGCCAAAGGCAGCCCGGGACCAGAGAGTGAGGTTGAGAAAAAAACGCAGATTTTTATCCCTTTTATCCAAATCACCCATTTCAGAGGACACAGCAAGAGAAAAGACTGTCCACACGACTGAACAAAGAGAGTTGTCTTCATTAGATGTGATAGACGGACATCATCATCATAATCTAGATATATATATATGTGTGTGTGTGTGTTTATGTTCACGAATGTGTGTATGTGTGTGTATGTTCACGAATGTGTATGTTCACGAATGTGTGTATGTGTGTGTGTGTCTGTGTGTGTGTGTATTCACGAATGTGTGTGTGTGTGTGTATATTCACAAATGTGTGTATGTGTGTGTGTCTGTATGTAGCAGTTATAATGAATAAATATCTCTCTATCTTGTATAAACTAACGAGACCAAGCTAATAGTTATTATTTGCACACACTTTTGGGCATTCAATGATGATCCTGGCAGCACTGCCAAAGGTTGTTGTTGTTGTTAAATGCCAACAATCAGTAGGTTAACACTTTTGTGTGTCCTGATAAGCTCGTTAAGTGGCGGTTTCCTGAAGTGTTCCTCACATTCCGCGCGTTCTGATGAAGGGGGAAAGGGGCCCCCACGTCATTGTGAGTTAAAAAATGAATTGGTGTATTCGCTAAACTAATTTATATGCATCATTTGTGTCGGTTCAGCTTGTCTACTTCTTTGATTGAGACCATTTCTATTCTTCCACTTTATTATTTTGATATTTACAAAAATGTTCTTGTTATCTTGACGCTTTGGAATGTGAGCTCCGCATTGAATTTTTGAAAATTTTTCACATTTTTCAATTTTGCAACTTTCAAAAATTGTAATTGTTCTGTTTGTTGGTCAATAAATATGATTTTCTTGTGTTTAGAGACACAATTGAATAAAGAATTTGTTGATGTTATTGTTGTTGTTGTGTGTTTGTTAGTTTCTGAGATACAAGAAGATGAATGTGACATTTGTTTGAAAAAATTTAAATATTTTGACTTTCCCGGCTAGGCCTAGTCTCTCCGGTAGAAAACCATGGAAACCATAACAAAGAATCGATACTGTGTTTACAATATCGACACACCTGTTAGTTTCCAATTCAAGCGTAGTTCTTTCATCTAAAATAATAAAATAAACAGATTTACAAGATAAAGATCTTTCCCAACAACCTACTTCACCTTTCCCCAAAAAGTCGGCCTGCTCCAATCGGCGAAATAAAAAATTTATCGTTTAAAAGCCATTTGTAATCTAACATACGATACTTTTACCGGCAAAAAGCGTGTGTAGATGGACGTGACGAATACAGCAGTATAAAAATGGCTATCGGTAGGGTCTCCGTACTAGGAGGAAAAAAATTTCAGATTTTTTTTTTTGACAGCGTCACGAGCATGGCGCACACAGCGGCCTGCAGCGTGGTACATCATCAATTATTCGTGGACACATTTCTATATCAGTCTTTCAAGGCAACATGATTTGATGTGCATCATCATGCGTTCACGACTCGTCTTGCAAGTGAAAGTAGACCTTCGTATATGTTAGTATGTGTACTTGTGGAAAACTGCATTTTAGCCATTTATTTTGCATTTTAGTGGCAATTAATATGAAGGTTTAGAGTAGTCCCACAGTGGTAGGATACTATGCAGAGCAACCACTAACTGATACGGCTTGGCTTCGTTCGTTTTCAATCTCCCGCTACCAAGCCCTGACACAGGCCTAAGTAGCAGAATGTAGTTCAGAGAACGGAATGCGTTGTGTCGTAGTTTACAGCTTGACTTCGATATTTACACCTTTCAGTCCAACACATCCGACTTCAGCAATAATTTTTCGAGTACCGGGTTAGCATTTCCTCTTCGATCCCTTCTTCTTAGCCAGTCTGCCCTGTTGCAGCCTTTTATCCAGGATCACCTCGTGGAGGCGTAGAAGGGTCTTGGTAGCTCTGGTACGCTGGCCCTGACGCAAGCAGTCAGCTATAGGTCACTGACCGCTGCAGCTCCTGAGCTCACTAGCTGATTTAACACTGCAGACCTGTAGGCAGATCCTAGGAAACGACTATAGGCATAAATGGCTAAGTCAGTGGGCTAATTCTCAGGTAAGCCGAATATGCTTCAGACATCAAGTAAAACCAGATCTCCTGAACCCAGTAAAGAAATTGAAAATAATTGAACAGAGCTTGATGTTCAAGCTGAGAACAGACCTTGGCCCTCACAACAAACATCTGAACAGAATAGATCCATTTCGTGAACTAATTTGCAGATTCTGCCACATCTTAGTTCTAAGTCGACCTGTACTTCTACGGGGATAGATGCCCCTGTGCAGGTCCCAGCTCTGGTATGAGCTGAATGTAGCTGGGAGAAGGATTTCCTGCTTAGCTGGCTAGGCTCGAGCAGCTTAATACTTCCCTGCTCTGGGACAATCGCTTACGGAGAATGGTTAACCGATGTGCGAGTTCATCTGAATAGACTCAAACACTAGAGCAAAGTAGACCCGCGGCCTATTAGGCGCCATCTACGCTGCTCTAAACAAACCACCTAACCATGGCTGGGTTTATGTCATGTCACAGTTAGTCACCTCTTACGATTCTGCCCCAGCCACGTGGAATCAGTTAAACACATCCTTGCTCTGTGCCCCGTGAAACCGGCTGCTTACACAACACACTCTACACATCACGACAACAACTGAGGAGGATATGTGCTTTTGTCTGGGAGGCATTGGGCTGTCAAGATCTACGAGGTCACAGCTAATGGGATTATGTCATCATCATGCAGAGAAGTACACTAGGTCAGATCAGGTCACGTCATCCCGTAACCGGTAACGCCGTTTGAGCACACGTGAAACACAACTCCACGCCATTCCTCTCTGTCAGCGGCCACAGCCTGTGCCTCCTCTGGTCGGAGATTGGTCCATTTTTTACTGTTCCACTAGTAGCACATATATCACATCCGCCATGGTGTGGGATTGCAGAAGCATTCATTGTTAACCTGAGCTGTGGCCGAGTCGGTATAGTTGATTTTTGCTGTGTCTTCATTGGTGATTCTTGAGCGGTTGTCTCTTGACGGAGCCCATCTTCCATCCAAGCCGGGGTGGGCCAACATCTGCATCTGACCTGGAGGTGCCCGTCTCCCAAGGCGAGACATTGCCTCGTTAGCCTACAGCCTCGCGGCTATAGTTTCCCAGTGTGCACCACTTGGAAGTGAGGTTGACTTGTGTCACTTTATCGGATGGCTACTCATTTCACTTTTCGCCCCTCAGAAGAAGAGCTAGCCGTCCCCGATATCCCTGGCTTGCGATGCTGAGCGCAAACACACCCTTTCACACAAGGAGGCAATGAACAGAATCCCATTTCCCCTTCAAGCAAATGTTTCGGCCTCTCCAAATTTCTGACACTAGAAGGAGGACGCCCTACAGATGTTTTCCGTCTGTTGCCGGCTTTTTGTTCTTGTTGTTTGTTTATTTTCTTGCCAAACCATTGCTTTTTACGCCTTTAGACAAGCTCCCAATTGAACTCAACCACTGTCCAGAGCTGCTCTCTAGCTTTGTACATCTTTGAGTTTTGTGTTGAATCATTTGGCCAGTGAGTATTCATCATCTGGTTAAAAGGAGACCAGTCCTGTCAAACATGTTTACGAGTTTGTTCGCTCATTCCCCACTTGCACATTAGTTAAGAAACAGACAGAGGAGACTTGTACATGTGTATATTTAGTAGGTTAAGTATTACAACAGAAAAGTCCGTGCTCGCATTGGACTGATAATCCACATGATCTCCAGAAAAACCGGACCGAAACATGACAGCCAGTGCAGAAACAAAACAAAACAGAACACGTACAACAAGAATGCTGTCGTTGATCGCCATCAACAATGACGGACATTTAGCATAGTCTACCCCGAGGACATGTTGTTTGAACCCACACCCTTTCTCTTGTTACAAAACTGGTGTTTCATTGCGCTATATGGAGGTGCTGATAAAACAAACACTTTATTTTTATAAAATTATTATCACAAATTATTTTATTTATTTATCTGTTTCTCATAATCGACGTCACTGCACTATGGGCATACCCATAGGTGCTCAGTCTTTCTCTCAGCAATTATAGAAGAGTCTGTATGCTGATGGTTAACGTATCTCGCTGGTTGTACACTCTCTTGCTCCGCCCTTTCATGCGCTCCACTCGGATTGATCCATGTTTAACGTCAAACTTTACATCTATTTGCGATGTCCTCATCCACATTATCAAAAACTATCGCAAATTATAGTAAATCCAAATTCAATGCTGTAATCTGTTGAGTCCAGTCAGACACATGAGTTGTGTCCGGCTGACCTAGTGTGATGGCTTCGTAACGTTTGTTTCACAACGACGAAGACCACTTAGCAAACATGTTAGTGCATTTATTTCCCAGTTCCTCAGATATATGGATCACATTATCATTTTCATTTCTTCTTGAAAACATTTCACACCAGAACTCGGGACTCATGACAAATGTCATAATCGTCGCCGAAGAACAGAAACTACGCTTGATTGTCTCTGATCAATAAAGCTCTCATAATATCTGGATTAATGCCCGACTGTGTCGGTTATTAACTAAAACGTAATGTTTCAAAGCTAACAACGCTAAAAAAGTGGAATTAATGGAAGATTGAGCTTAGTTTAACAACGTTTATATGATGTCTTAGATCAGATATTGTTTGCTTTGATTTTATTCACAGCCTATAAGGTCGTACGTTGGTTCGTTTCCTGTAACTGTTAACTTTCTTTCACTAAACAACAATAAAAACAAGAGAGAAGATCCGTTATTTGGTTAGTAGAACTATGTATGTGGAGGGTAAATGAACATGCACATACACACAACTTCACGAACATGCATATACACACGACAATATAACTATATAGGAGGCGTTTTCAAATAAAATCGGATCTAATTGCAACATGTCAACATACATTCGATGCGCACAATGACGTCACTTCTGATGTAAACAACACACACCAACGATCAAGTTTCTAAATTTCATTATCCTCCGACTCATAGATTCCCCAGCAGACCACTGAAAACATGGCGGGTGTGATGCTGAATCCGTCCAGAGTTGATCAGCGAGCGGTTTTTGGTTTCTAATAGCTGAGGGGTGTGGACCAGTTGACATTCATCGCAGAATGCAGGCAGTGTATGATGACAAAAGTGTTACGAATGTAAGCTCCGGCGACGGTTCAATCGAATTGCTGCTTCAATTTTGGCGATGGCATCTTCTGACGCAACAATATGCGGCTGGTCTGGTCTCGGAAGATCTTTCGTTAACTGACGTCCTGCTTCAAACATCGCTGTCCACTTCTTCACTGTTGTCTTCGGCACACTTTTGTCACCATACAATGCCTGCATTCTGCGATGAATGTCAACTGGTCAACATCATTCAGCTGTTAGAAACCGAATCACCGCTCGATGATCAACTCTGGCCGGATTTCGTATCACACCCGCCATGTTTTCAAAGGTCTGCTGACAAAACTATGAGTAAGAGAATAATGAAATTTAACAAACTTGACAGTTGATATGTGCTGCTTACATCAGAAGAAACGTCATAATGGGCATCACACGTTTGCTCACTTGGTGCAGTTAGGTCCGGTTTCATTTGAACACACCTCGTATACAAATTGGGCGCCGAGAGCACAGCGACTAGTTCCCAGTCGAACGATCGGTGTGCGGGTAAAGTCTGATCGCATATGGGATCCTCAGGTCTACTCAGCCTAAAAGTAGGGTACCAGAATAATCTGGGAAAATAAAAGCGGTTCATCTGATGTTTACAGATCACCCCTTCTGGGCAGTTGGGTCAAGAAAAATATTATATATACACATATATATGGAGATGAGAGTAACTTTCGATCAGTAGAAAACATACTGACCAGAATATGTTAGTCAGGGTCAGGGGAAACATACTGACCTGAATATGTTAGTCAGGTTCAGAGGAAACATACTGACCAGAATACGTTAGTCAGGGTCAAAGGAAACATACTGACCAGAATATGTTAGTCAGGGTCAGGGGAAACATACTGATCTAGACCCGTCCTAACTCCCTGAAAACAGGCTGATTCGCTGCAGTCTGGCTAATGAGGTAGGGATCGGCACTGTGATCCCCACTGTTGTGAGCTTACGGGAGTGCTTTCCATTGCACTACAGCTCGGAGGACTCCGGCTTATCTTATCAAGCACGCCTTTAGATGTGAGGAGAACAACTGTAACCCACCAGAAAAATAAGTACCTAATTCAGTATTAGGGGCATTAGCAACAACAACAATGAATATAGGGGGTCTCCGCGGCGAAAGGGTAAAGCCGTTTGCCTCGTACTCAGACAGTCGAGGTTGGAATTCGAGATGTGACAGTCGATTCATGATGTCAATAGTTTTTAAAAGATCCCTGGGTTCTTTGCTGGAGCTACGGAGTTTGTGCTTTGTGCGATGCTCTCGGCAGGCGGCATACTGTCTTACGGATAGAGACGGAAATATCGCATGGGGAGACCCTCAGAGATGAAGTCGAGTACAAAAATCAAAACGAAAGCTAATACCTGCCCCCACGATACGATCATCTGGACCAGTGAATTAACTTCTTAGTCGTTCCTCATCTACTCTTGGGGGGGGGGGGGGGGGGATCTATGTCCTTTTGTGTATTCTTGTAATCAAGTCAAATATGTGATTGGTCTGGTTTGTTTTGCACGGGGGAGTGTCCACATAGTCTTCGCTTTCAAAACGACCAAAACTGGACCTTCGTTACCTTCATTTTTTAGGGTCAGAATGTGGCTAACAGTTTGCTGCTTTAGAATTTTCATCTGCCAAGGGTTCTCTTACGTGTTCAGAGTATACATGGGACCTCCCCGAGTTTATCGGCGGTCTCCAAAATAACAAAGCACGCGATCCCATCTTCACTGATTCAAAGAATCATTTGAAATTTGAAGAATTTAAACACCAACGGTTTCACGCTTTCGTCAGTAACCTTTATTGAAGATCGAGCATCTTGTCCAAAAGCTTTAGCGATTCCTTCCTTTTCTCAAATGAATGAACCCGCACACATTTCTATTAATCTCATTGACACAACTGGTCAATTGTGTTAATGAGATTAATAGAAGTGATATACAAGCAAACCTAACAACTAACTAGTCATTCAGAAAACCAAAACAACAACTAATGAACGATTCAACAAGAAATTACTTACGTTGCCCCGGTACGCATAGATAATAATAGCTCCGATCACCATGCTCAGCAGCATCATAAGCAGTAGAACGAAGAACTGGGGATTCACAATATACATCATTACAAGCAGTAGCAGCAAGTACAATTTTACTAAGGAGGGCTTAAAATGAAAACCATAAATATACACTCATGAACCTCATGGCACCCTCTTACAGACACTTTGTGACGCTGTTGTGCATGATTTGTCTCATTTCTATCCTATTTTTAAGGTTTTCATTTGAAGACTTCTCGTTTAAATGCTGCATACAATCATTTAACAAAATATACTGGTTTTTTTCAGAAACAAAGAAAAATTGACCATTCCGAACAGCCCTATACACTGGCCCCATTATCTCATCCCATGTCGTCATAATAGCTCTACAGTTGATCACTGGACATTTAAATGACACATAGCAGCGACGAAGAAGAAAAATCTGAATAAGATAAGTACAACCACACACAGTAATAATTGCACAAACAGACAAGGCATAAGAACATCAACAAACAAGAAAACTTGGCTGAACAGAGACGACATGTGGAACACAAGGAAATAGGTCTACATGCGTATGCTACATCTTAATGTAAATGGCAACATTAAAAAATTCGCATGGAGGGATCAGAGCATTATTTTTCAGCTAAGACCATCCCAATTGACAAACACCTGAACTGAAACCAACCACAACACGTTCTAGAGAGCCAGTTGAGTAAATGCCCATTATATTCTTCTTTTTCTCTTCTTCTTTTTTTTTTCTCTTTTTATTTCTCTCTTTTTTCTCTTTAAAAAAATTTATTTTTCTTCTTCTTCTTTCGTTTTCATTTTCTTCTTCTTCTTCTTCTTCTACTTCTTCTTCTTCTTTTTCTTCTTCTTCTTCTCTTCTTCTTCTTCTTCTTCTTCTTTTTCTTCTGCTCCTTATTATTATTCTGCTTCTCCTCTTCTTTCGTTTTCTGCTTTACTTCTTCTTCTCTTCTTTTTTTCTTCTTCTTTCTCTTCTTCATCTTCTTCTCATTGTCATGCTTCTTTTTCTTCTTTTTTCTTCTTCTTTTTCTTCTTCTTTTGCTTCTTTTTCTTATTCCACTTCTCCTCCTTTTTCTCCTCCTTCTACTTATCATTCTCTGCCTCCTCCTCCTCTTCTTCTTCTTCTTCTGATTTTTTTCAGTGTTCGTCCTGAGGACGGTATGACTTTATGTCGCAGTTTACAGCGAGGCTGCGATATCTGCACTTTTTGGCTTAACACATTTTGTTTCAGCCGGTTTTTTTTAGGTACCGGGTTTGCCTTCCAAGTGGGATCTCTATTCTATTAACCAGATTACAATTTTGCAATATGTTTCCACGGCTGCCTCTTGGATGCCAAATAAGGTCACGGTCAGCTCTGGTAAACTGACCTTTACACAAAAAGGTAGTTAAGAATCACTGCTTGCTGTCAGCTCATTCAGTGTTGCATCTTCGGCCATGTACATATCCATATGAAATCGTCGAAGATTCTCTTTGTACTAGACGCCCAGCGATGTAAGGAACGTTGTTCGTCTTCCAAGGCCAGATAATTGGAGCACTTTGTAAAGCAATAAACGCTTTCTAACAAACACATACATATATCACTACATGTCTTTGGACATAAAGATGTGAGTCTGAATACGGCAGGATGCATAACAACAACATCAATAACAACAGAAAAAACAAAAACATCAACTGAAAATATACTATACATAACCATTTCGTTTAGTATTGTCTGCTTATTTTGGTATTTTGTAACGGATGACTGGTCTGTGATATCTGACCACTTTGATTGGTCACCAATGTGAATTTAAGTATGTACTTGAAGGCCTCTTTCCATTTAAATGTCTACTTACTGGCAACAAGGATCAGTTCTATCTGACCACTTTAACCTGTACTATTTGACCACTTTAACCTGTCCCAACCACTTTAACTTGTCCTATCTGACCCCTTAAACCTGTACTATCTGACCACTTTAACGAGTTCTAACTATTTTAACCTGTACTATCTGCTCACTTTAACCTGTCCTATCTCACCACTTTGGCGTGTTCTATCTGATCACTTTGGCGTGTCCTATCTCTCCACTTTAACCTATCCTATCTGACCGTCTTAACCTGTCATATCTCAACATTTTAACCTGTCCTATCTCACTACTTTGGCGTGTCCTATTTCACCACTTTCGCGTGTCCTATCTTACCACTTTACACTGTCCTATTTCACCACTTTGGGGTGTCCTATATCATCACTTTAACCTGTTTTATCTCACCACTTAACGTGTCCTATTTCACAACTTTAACCTGTCCTATCTCACGACTTTAGCGTGTCATATCTCCCCACTTTAACTTGTTCTATCTCATCACTTTAACCTGTCCTATCTCATCACCTTGGCATTTCATACCTCACCCCTTTGGCGTGTCCTATGTCACCACTTTGACGTGTCCTATCTCACCACTTTAAACTGTCCTGTCTGACCATTTTAACCTATCCTATCTCACCACTTTGTCCGTATCCTATCTCACCATCATGGCATGTTCCATATCATCACTTTAACCTGTCCGATCTCACCACTTTGGCGTGTCATATATCCCCACTTAACCTGTTCTATCTCACCACTTTGGCGTGTCATATATCCCCACTTAACCTGTTCTATCTCACCACTTTGGCGTGTTCTATCTCATCACTTTAATCTGTCATATCTCATTCCTTTAACTTGTCCTATCTCACCACTTTGACATTTCATATCTATCCACTTTGGCGTGTCCTATGTCACTTCTTTGGCGTGTCCTATCTTACCACTTTAAACTGTCCTGTCTGACCATTTTAACCTGTCCTATTTCACCACTTTGGTCGTATCCTATCTCACCACTTTGGAGTGTCCTATCTGATAAATTTAACCTGTCCTATCTCACCATTATAACCTGCCATCTCACCACTTAAACCTGTCCTATCTCACCACTTTAATCTGTCCTATCTGACCCGGCTACCTGTCTTATCTGATCACTTGACCTGTCCTATCTCACCACTTTAATCTGTCCTATCTGATCACTTTAATCTGTCCTATCTGATCACTTTAACCTGTCCTATCTCACCACTTTAATCTGTCCTATATGATCACTTTAATCTGTCCTATCTGATCACTTTAATCTGTCCTATCTGATCACTTTAATCTGTCCTATCTGATCACTTTAACCTGTCCTATCTCACCAATTTAATGTCCTATCTGATCACTTTAACCTGTCCTATCTGATCACTTTGACCTGTCCTATCTCACCACTTTAATCTGTCCTATCTGATCACTTTAATCTGTCCTATCTGATCACTTTAACCTGTCCTATCTCACCACTTTAATCTGTCCTATCTGATCACTTTAACCTGTCTTATCTGATCACTTTAACCTGTCCTATCTGATCACTTTAACCTGTTCTATCTGATCACTTTAATCTGTCCTATCTGATCACTTTAATCTGTCCTATCTGATCACTTTAATCTGTCCTATCTGATCACTTTAACCTGTCCTATCTCACCACTTTAATCTGTCCTATCGGATCACTTTAATCTGTCCTATCTGATCACTTTAATCTGTCCTATCTGTGAACTTTGGTCAGTCTTATCTCACCACTTTAACCTGTCCTATCTCACCACTTTAACCTGTCCTATTAGACCAATTTAACCTGTCTTGAAACCTCAACCTTTGTCTGAAGATGAACGAAGAAGAAGAAGAAGAAAAAGATTAGATGTCTAATACAACAAGCGTCAAATACCACACCAATTTTCAATGCTCTTGTTCAAGTAAAACAAGTCTTCCCACTGACATGTATCTACAAACTTAAATTAAACTTAACTTTCCTTTATTATATACCTGTTTGAATTGTAATTGAATGCGCTAAAAAAGACGTTCATTATATATATATATATTATATATATTAAATCACGTTTTCTATTATTTTGGTAACTATTCTTATATAACTGGTTGTTAGTAGTGTTATTGTTTCCATGTAAAAACGCATTTCCAAGATGGGGTACGTGACATTAACCGAGTTGGCAAAGGGATCCATGGAGCAAGTACTCATAATGTAGAGTAATTTTATTTATAAATAAAATATAAAATTGTTAAAACAGACACATTACTGTTCAGTTCAGTTCAGTTCAAGTGTCATCTCCACATCGAAGTTCAGCTGCAATGGTTCTCCAGTGTACTCATGCCGAAATGATGAATCTAACTGGCCTTTTTCAGTCCATCTCCTGATGTTTTCCACCCACGTATACGGTTATTTGTCTCTTGGATGACTGCATTCCAATCTACCCTTTACTATGATCTTCAGCAAAGAGATGTGTTTTGTTATTTGGCCAAAATATGTCAACTGTCTAACCTTTATTTCGGTCATTAATTCTCTTTAAACCCCAATAGTTTTCAATACATCCATATTTATTTGCTTCTCTTTCCAAGAAATGCTACCCAATCTTCATTACTGTAAGGATTCTCGAACGCAAAGTTTGTCGTATGCAATCTCATAAATGCATAATGGTGTCTACGGCACTCACCGTCCCTAGCATACATCTGACCTCCTTGATGGCACCACAACATCCGAGGAACGAGATAACGATGACCACGCCTCCAGATATGATGAGGGTCAAGGACAGTGTCGAGTAGTAATATGATCCGAGGATGGATGACAGCTGAGTCATGCGGTTCTCGCTTGTGCGAGCGTAGACGCCAAAACCAAGAAGACCACATCCAGCAATCTGGTAACAAAGAGAAATTCAAATGGGATAGTCAACAGATGAATGCCATAATGGTGATATTTGTAGTGATTTTGGTAGTAAGGGTAATGTTTGTAGTGATGTTTGTAGTAAGTGTAATATTTGTGGTGTTGTTTGTAGTTTAGATACTATTTGTAATGTTGTTTGTGGTAAGGGCAATGTTTGCAGTGTTGTTTGCAGTAAGGGCAATGTTTGTGGTCTTGTTTGTAGTAAGGGTAATGATTGTGGTCTTGTTTGAAGTAAGGCAATTTTTGTGGTGATGTTTATAGTAAGGGCAATATTTGTGATGTTGTTTATAGTAAGGGCAATATCTGTGGCCTTATTTGTAGTAAGGGAAATGTTTGTGGTGTTGTTTGCAGTAAGGGTAATGTTTGTTGTATTGTTTGTAGTAAGGACAATGCATGTGGAATTGTTTGTAGTAAGGGAAATGTTTGTGGTGTTGTTTGTAGTAAAAGCAATGTTTGTGATAGTGTTGTAGTAATCATGATGTTTGTGGTAATGTTTGTAGGAAGGGTGATGTTTATGGGGATGTTCGTAGCAACGGTGATGTTTCTAGCAATGATTTTATTTTCGATGATGTTTGTAGTAATACTAATGTTTATGGTGTTTTTTTTGTGGTAATGATAATGTTTGTGTGGTAGTGATGATTTAGGTAGTGTTTGTATTAATGGGGATGTTTGTGGTTATGTTTGTAGTCATGGTGAATTTTGTTGGGATATTCATAGTAACGGTGATATTTCTAGTAATGGTGATGTTTGAGGTGATTATTATAATAGTGGTGATTTTTGTGGTGATGTTTGTAGTAATGGTGATGTATGAAGTGATGATTGTAGTAAATGTGATGTTTGTGGTGAAGTTTAAAATAATAGTAATATTTTTAGTAATAGTAATGTTTGGGATGATGATTGTAGCAAGGGTACTGTTTGTGATAGTCTTTTAGTAAGGGGGATCTTTGTGGTAATGTTTGTAGTAATGGTGATGTTTGTGGCAATGGGGATTTCTGTGGTGATGTTTGTAACAGTTGTGATATTTGTGGTAATTTTAATCTTTGTGGTGATGTTTGTAGAAATGATGATGCTTATAGTAATGGGAATCTTTGTAGCAATGTTTGTTGTAATGGTAATGTTTGTAGAAATGGTGTTGTTTGTAGTAATGGTGATGTTTGTAGTAATGGTGATGTTTGTAGTACTGGTGTTGTGTGTAGTAATGGTGATGATTGCGAGGATGTTTGTAGTAATAGTGATGTTTGTAGTAATGGTGTTGTTCGTAGTAATAGTGATGTTTGTAAGTATGGGGATCTTTGTGGCAATGTTTGTAGTAATGGTAATGTTTGTAGTAATGGTGTTGTTTATTGTAATGGTGATGATTACAGGAATGTTTGTAGTAATCGTAATGTTTGTAGCAATGTTAATGTTTGTAGTAATGGTGATGTTTGCAGTAAAGGTGATGATTGTGGGGATGTTTGTAGTAATGGTGATGTTTGTAGTAAGAATGATAATTGCGGAGATGTTTTAGTAATGGTGATGTTTTTAGTAATGGTGATGTTTTTAGTAATGGTGATGTTTTCAGTAATGGTGATGTTTTTAGTAATGGTGATGGTTTTAGTAATGGTGATGTTTTTAGTAATGGTGATGTTTTTAGTAATGGTGATCCTTATCGTGTTGATGTAAGTAATGATAATGTATGTGGTTCGTCTTTTGTAGTTACGATACTGTACGTAGTGATATTTTTAGTTAGGATGATGTTTGAAGTAATTTTGATATTTACAGTAATAGTGATGTCTATATCAGTGGTTATCTTTCTTCTTCTTCTTCTTCTTCTTCTTCTTCTTCTTCTTCTTCTTCTTCTTCTTCTTCTTCTTCTTCTCCTTCCCTTTCTTTACATTTATTCTCCTCTGCACTGTCCTGCAATGTTGTATGTAACGTTGTTTCAGCTTACAAAACAACATTTCATATACCATCACAACTTAGCATAAAGGTACAACATAACACGACACAAGAACATCACATAGAGGTACAACATAACATGACACAACAACATCACATAACGCTGCAATATACGAGTAGCATAGCAAAACAACATAATGTGACACAACAATAGCACATAGCTTTGCAACATAACAAAACAAAATTACATTACATAATATTTCAACATAATAAAACAGCATAGCTCAACAACATATCGTTATCAAAACAACATAATATAACATTACACGGTAATATAACAAAGCAACATAACATGGCACAACAACATAACATGACAGAACAACACAAAATAACGTTACAACATAATATGACATAAATTAACAACGTTACATAACATAATAATATCAACAAATGACATTACATATGAACATATAATCACATAATATAAAAACAAAGGAAAGCATACGATAATAACATAACATTACATAACATTTCACAACATACCAATTCTTGTAGACTTAGTATATATGCATTACATTTCATGATGTCAATGCTATGCTTTCTACATGTTTATATAACTGCTTTTCGTAGTAGAAACTAAGTCACTCTAGTCATGGTCTGATGCAAACTCTAAGAAAGGACTACACACTCACCACTGTGATCTTACAGCTGGCGAGACAGCCAAGAAACCAACTACACTACAATCAGAATCGCCACTATGGACCTTCTTAAACGCGTTTCGGGTGGAGGATAAGTCACTACAAACGTGTTGCCAGACAGATTCGTAGAGCTAAGACATCAGCAGGCTCAGTTTCGAACAACAATAACATCAATAGAAACAACAACAACAATAGCGACAAGACCTGCTTAGTCTACATAAATTATCTGTCTATTTTACAATGCAGAACACAACACAAAAAGCTATACAAGATAAATGGTGGATAAACAGTGAATTATCGATTTTTAGGGAGGGTGCCTTGATAAACACGCCATTATTACAACCAACAGCAGATAACAAGAGCCAGTGGCGCCACTGGTGTTAGGGTCAACCAGTGGGGTAACTGACGGTGTCATCTCTCTTCACCTTCATCTCCCTCCCTACTCAAATGGACCTCCACCTGTATGAGATCATTCGAGTATATAATTCTCAGTCACGTTTTGTGCTAATCTATATTCTATCTTCAGCCCACTTCTGTTGTTAAAAGTAGTGGAGGTGTGACCTCGCTGGTGACTTGCCAGGTCAATTCCAGTATATGTTATCAAGCGCTAGGTTAATATCCCCTAGAATATACGATGCCTAATTTTGGAACAGGTGGTGGTGGTAGTATAAATTAGAGCAAGGTAGGCCCGCAGCCTGTCAGGCGCCATATATGCCACTCTGCTAACCACATAACGAAGATGTGATGGTATAGCAACACAGTCCCCTTTTTGCGACATATTCTCTGTGGAGCGAGAATCCCTAAAATAATTTAAAAGATTTTTAACTTGAATTCCCCGAGCAGCGGTGGTTAAGCCCACTCTTTTCGATTTCCAACTGCATGGGATTTTTAACGTGCGTGTCAGTAGAAACGGGTGTCTGATCTCACTACTCAAAGATCAGGGAACATTTTTACCGGATGACCCATGTGTACAAATTCAGGTTTCCATCGTGATTTAAACCCGCAACCTCCAGCACCCGAGAGAAACAACTTACCTGTTGAACACTGGGTGACCCGTTTTGTGCTAATGTTACTTGTTAATCTCGACTCAATTTGACCGTTCATTTGCTTGTCGTCCCCAAATTACTTTGAATTAAAAATATGGCAAGGTAAGAAATCTTAGACTCTCTAATGGTAGATCAAAAATAGTGAATTATATTTCAGCTGAATCTTCGCAAACACATTGTAAAAACAGTCATTTTGTTATAACCCCCCTGAAGGTGTTCCCCAGTATGGCCTGCACCCTTTGTACCATCCTAGTGACGCCACTCTCAAGAACGCTCAATCCAATTTTAAGAAAATAACAGTCGCCGAAAGAAATCCCGGCAAACATTAGTAGAAAGAATGGTTCTCAAATAGTCGGCTCCCTTTGCGTATCCTGTACCCAGCAATGACAACTGCAGCGCAGTTTGGAATTTTTTTTGTTATTCCCCGTTTATGTTTCCAATGAAGCATAGGATCGACCACAATAAATTGCTCTTACGGGAAGTATACCGTATGTGTTCCTACAGTTGTTGTTTCCGTGAAATTCGTTTTGCAGATTCAGATTTCTCGTCTGTTCATTCATTGGATCTTTCTGTCTTGTCAGACGATAGTAATTCTGCTTTGCAAAAAGGTCTGTAACTACAGTCCATGGCGGTAACGAATGTGACTCGTAAGACCAATCCGAGCAAAGAAGTGTCTTCCACAGTGTGTGCAAGGAAAGTCAGGACCGTTTGCGGCATCGTATGGTGTGGCGTGTCTTCTCAAACGCTAAGTCTTTAGCCTATCAGCATCAGTGTCTCGTTTCCCTGCTTAATCCTGCCCCTTCATGTAACACGATCCATGTAACACGATCCATGTAACACGGTCCATATAACACGGTCCATATAACACAATCCATGTAACACGATCCATGTAACACGATCCATGGCGCCCTGTTCCGATCATTCCAATTAATCTTTTACAAAATGTTCTAATTGTTACGTTAGGTGGTTCTGTTCTTTACTCCTAAGGACTTATACGATTTACAATTTTTTTCCTGGGATAATCGATAATAAACGTTTGCTTCATTCTTCTTGATCTCTTCGTCTTTGTCGTAGCTTAAGAAGTCATAAGGCAATCATATGCCGCCTAACCAACTGCGGGTCTATTTTGCTCTCATGTTTGAGTCTACCATAGATACCGTGTCAGGCCACGGATTTGGCTGATATTCACATTAGTTGTCGACTGTCACCTGTGTACACGGAAACGCGATATTTGTTTCCATTTGGATTAATTAGTTCGTTCGATTTGTGTTGTTTTTCATTGCGACTATCATGACAAAGTCATTGACTGCTTCTGATACCCTATGTCGTGTTTCCGTGCTTCCTTGCACATGGCTGAACATGACGAGAATGACGTACTTTCTCCTGTTTGCTAACACTGACAATTTTGATTTGGGTAGGAAACATTCACACGGTGCAACGATGGACTCACACATCAGTTAACCATCCTCTGCGGCCCTGTCCCAGATTACAGAGTATCCGGCCCCATGTTAGTAACCAGCAAGGACTTCGTTCCAGGTACTCACTATGATTGCATGACTTGAACATGGTACTGGTCGATCAGCGTTCTATGTCATCAATTCAAGCTGGTTTTTGTTGTCTACGTCATTGACTGCTGATGGTCACTGAGACCCAGTCAACTATTATCTTGCCTTCAATATGTCTATTATTTTCACTACATAATTCGTTATCAAGCAGATATCAAGAGGGATCCATCAGTCCAGGCCCTTTAACACCAGTATGACTATGTGGGGGTGACTTCGGGGGTTCGAACATCCCAATCGTCAGATGGTCTCTTTGGAACAAAACTCCACGACTGGAATGTATCACTGGTTGCCTACAGACTGCAGGGTCTTGTGGGGGTCGCTGTGATCGAGAGGTTAGGCACTCACTTCCCAAAGCGATGAACCGAAACGGTGAACGATCGAATCGTGCAAGTTTAATATGACCTCTGGTCTCATGGGAGGTGGGAAAAAAGTGTCTGCATCCTGAGTTGCTTCCAGTCGTCTTGACGTATGCCTTGCCACTGGTCCAAGGTAGCTCGAGACCAGAGAGTGAGGTCGATGACAAACGTAGTTTCTTCCTCACTAAAACACAAATACAGTGAATGTTACATCAACGAGAAAAAACCGTCTGTTGACGTCGCATAATCGCTTGCGCTGGGCAACTAATGCAACTGGTCGTCCGAAACTGCTGTCCCTTTTTGCCTATGCAAACATACAAGGGAATCAGAACTAACAACAGCATGTATTTTCTATCGTTACATCATATGTCTAACGCCAGTGTGTCGGCCTCTAATTATGGTTCTTCCCTTCAGTTTCTAAACATCATATGTCTTGCGAATTGTAAAGCGACTTAACTTTACTTAACTTAACGCATTTACACTGGATTACAAGACTCTGCAGAGACTGTATACAACCAGTTTAATTTACTTTCACTTGATGAACAAATATCTATGCGCATCCAATCTATTTCTGAATACACTAATTGACCTTGCATCCACTTTTTCTTATGGCAATGCATTCCAAGCATTAACCACTCTCTGATTAAAATAAAATTTTCTGGTATCTAATCTGGACCTTTCTTTAATTAATATGTGGGTTGTGGTCTCTTATTCTTGTTGGCGGCTATATTTTGGGGAAAAAACTACTTATTAGATTCTAATTTATCTTTTCCGTTGATTAACTTTTGTGTTAAATCACTTTGAAATATTCTTCTCTTTTCTGGACACCGATGGCGGTTTTTTTAGTATTTCCTCATAACTATAATTCTGGAATCCCTCTATCAGTTTTGTCGTTCTTATTTGTATCCTTTCCAGCCTATTTATATCCATTCTACGATAAGGACTCCACACTTGTACACAGTAATACCAATCTAGGTCTAACTAAAAATTTACACAGTTTGACTATCACTTCTATGCTTCTATGTTTAATATTTATATTTATCATACCTAGCATTGCATTTGTCACTGCTTCCTGAACTTGTACACTCACCTTACCTGCATGATCTATAATAACCCCTAGGTTGTTTTCCTTTTCAATTTTTCTAATATTGTTCTCTCCCATTCTGTAATTATGTTCTATATTGGTTCTACCCATGCGAATGACTACATTTATCTACAGTAAACTCCGTTTGCCAGCTCCCAAACTATTCTCAACTAGTATCTAAATCCAAATTAAATATTTCCATTTCTCCTTTAAATGAGACACTCCTGCATAGTTTTGTTGTCATCAACGAAATTTGTCTGTCTTTCATCTGCCAGAAACTGGGCCACAGAGTATCATGTTACATGGTTTGCGTGTTATTACATCTGACAGAAGATTGAGATATGGCCTGATATTCTGTCGGATTGTACGGACTAGGTTGATATGTGTGACACGATCCACGTATGCTATTACAATGACCTGTCTAAAGCATCTCTTCTTCATTGTTATAATTGTGTGTTCCAACTCATAATTCAACGTCTATTTTTCACTTGCATTTAGGTACACATAAACGATCAATGTTTGCATAAATTTGATTTTAGTTTTATGTGACATGCTTTTATACAGTGTCACACTCGCTACAAGCCGCTGGTTTTGCCCTTACACCTTTTAAACCAATTCATGTAATTCAAAATTTTAACACGGAGATACTGTGAACCAGTTTGAAGACGAGGAACTACATATTGGCTATTTCCAACAGAATGCAGCTAAATGTATAACTATAAATGTCAGTAAGGTTGAAATTGCTTCATTCATTAAAGATCGCGTCATTTCTAAGTGACATTAACTACAGTAGCCTAACCTTACCCTAAATGATTTCTTCCTATTAGGCATGCTGAAAGTGAAAGCGTTTCTGAACAAGCCAAGAAATCTCATAAATTGCAAGAAAACATTCGGCGCGAAACTGAGTCTGTAACTCCTGATGCGCTGGTGAATACCTTCCCTGGAGAGACGGGTGCAGGCATGCCTTGATACTAATGGTGACCACTCGCAACATTTAATATCAGTTCGTTAGATTTTTTCCACACCAAGGTATGTCCATGTCAAATTGTATTGAATTAAGTTCATTGTGTTAAAAGTTATAAGGAAAAAACCAGGGGTCGGTAGGAATACCCTGTGGGAAACCCTGTATTTCCCCCCAGTGATTTCATCCAGGTGAGAATCGCTACTGATTCAGTTTTAGTTCAGTTTTGTTTTCTTCTTCTCCAATTACAGATATAAAATATTTGAATTGTGTAACAGTCTCAAGATTGTGTCTATTAATTGTGATCGTGTCTTTAATTCCTTCCTTGTTATTCGCCATTAGTGGTATCTAGCTGATGTTAATTTCCCAAGCCATATTTCCTGTATGGGGTACCGAGCCTGGCTATTAGCGTGTTTAGCTCTATTTCATTACCAGTCAGAGTATTGATAATGTCACCGAGATGTGTTTTTTCATGTTAGTTGTCCATTGCAGGCGATGATGGCGATATCATTTGGCGGTTTTGAGTTGATGATGTAACGTGCGTTGTATTTGGGTTATAATGGGGAAGTAACTGCGCTGGTCATCAACCTCCAACTCTGGTCACGTGGCAAGACGATAAGTCTTTCTTTACGTGTTTGTTGATTAATTTCTTCTTTACGTATTTGTTGATTAATCTCTCCTTCGCGTATTTGTTGGTTAATCTTTCCTTCACGTATTTGTTGGTTAATCTCTTCGTCACTTATTTGTTAGTTAATCTTTCCTTACTTGTTTGTTGGTTAATCTCTGATTCCTTCGTTAGTTAATCTTTCCTTACGTGTTAGTTGGTTAATCTCTCCTTTACGTATTTGTTGGTTTATCTTTCCTTACATGTTTGTTGGTTAATTTTTCCTTTCGTGTTTGTAGGTAAGCTCCCCTTCATGTATTTGTGAGGATGTCTTTGTTAACATATCTGTGTCATTACTTCTCATCAACCTTAAATATTGGCATCTCTTGTACATCTATGTGTGGGCTAGTCTTGCATTCAAGTATTTGTTGATTAATCTGTAAAAATAGGACGAAGCTGAGGTGGTACAAAGGATACACACCGATTATAATACATAGACAGGGATGATATATACCGCTTTGGAATAAGATCTAGCTTGCCTTTGGTAAAGCGGTCTCAGACAACCACCTATAAGTGGATTCACCGATTTGATATTCTTTATCATATCGCAACGTTACCGGTGTCAGACCGAAAGGTGAAAATATCGCAGCCAAGCTGTAAGCTAGCGACACGACGCATTCCGTCCTCTGGACTAAATCCTGCTACTAGCATATCCCTGTCCAGGGCTTGGTAGCCGAGATTGAAAACGAACGCAGAAAAAGAAGAAGAAGAAGAGGAAACAACTTTACCTCTCACTCGATTAGAGACCCCTCAATCCGATTTCGCAAAGCACAGCCTCGATTTCATCTTAAAGACAACAGTAGCATTATCAAGAACAGTGTTTTTTAACTGCCGGGCCTCCGACTGATGCCAGTCTGCAGAAATTTCCTGGTAGTCTACAAACAAACAAAGTGATTGCGGCTGAAGTCACAAACTGTGGAGATGGGCTTGATATGACCTGTTGTGATTGGCTATTGCTTAAACTCAGATGACGTCAGCTACACAAGTATCTTTACTCATCTAACACAAGACCTCATCTGTACTTGGCGTATTTCTTAATCAAAGTAAATGAGGTTTTGGAGAGAAATTCCTACAAAGAGGACGATACGTAAATTAGTTCATTCAAAAATTGGTAGACAAGTTTTAGAGGTTAATTAATTTGCTAATACGGTGTTGTAGTATTTTGGAAGGCAAGTTTTTTTATTGTGTTGTACAGTTTGAATCCCTTCAAGATGGAAACGAATAAAAAAAGTGAAACAGCAAAAACTACAACTTTCTTCAAAGTTTTTTTTATTTTCACCGGTCCGCGAAAATTGTTTCCCACTCTTACCTGTCCGCAGG
The DNA here is from genome assembly GCA_036924085.1 of Ariolimax columbianus. Taxonomy (NCBI): domain Eukaryota; kingdom Metazoa; phylum Mollusca; class Gastropoda; order Stylommatophora; family Arionidae; genus Ariolimax; species Ariolimax columbianus. Next base: position 48,795,039 of record JAVGWX010000009.1, read on the forward strand.
TGTAAACAAGTTGGGAAACAGTTATCCAGAGTATAATTTGTTATCAATGTTTCAACTACAACTCAGTTTTCTTAATGCAATATTCTCTGTGTTCCATGCCAAAGATGAAACAGACACTGGCCTATTTAGTCATCACATCTCCAGCGTGGCTCCATGAAGCCCAAACATGTATTTCCATCTTCACAATGAGAATATCCTTTCCGTCTCAGTCACATCCTACCATTCTGGACACGTTTCAAACTTTCAAAACTGTGATGGTTTAAATCAAACCCTTAAATGGCTTCTATAGTTGCCACTCGTAGCAAAAAGTAGATAATTGAATAAATGATTTGGTAGATTAACAATACTTTAAAATAGAAGATGATAATATTGATTATATGACGTCGCATTTCTTCAAACAATTTTCCTTCCTTCATGTTACGCTTCGTCCGAAAATATTTGAGCCTCTTCCTCCCCATCCTCATTCCCTGATTTCATATCTGAACTACCTCTAAGTGTTAAATTAACACATTTTTGGTGTCTTAAATTAATACATTTTTGATGTCTTAAATTAACACATTTTTGGTGAAAGTCTTAATTTCGCATTATTTTTTGAACAATCTTAAATTAACTTTTTTAGCAGACAAGCAACTTCTTCATCAATCTCACGGCTTCTTGTTATACCGGTTCTCTTCGTAACAAAAAAAAAACATTCACATAACGCTAGGTTAGGCGTTCCTTGTCTGACCCCCTGCCCCTACATCACGACCGATATTTCTCCTAACTTTGAATCCTCTCCATAATTTCTACCCCTTCTCTTTCCCTTGTTCCTTTTCGCTCCCATTTCTATTTTAGTGCATTTTTAATACATATCAGTTACTGGTCTTTATAATCTTCTATGTCTTGAAACATCAATGCTGATGTTGATTACCGCGTGGTTGCTGCTCACTGTAATTAAATATTTTTGTTTCTTTCATCCAGGTGTATTCTTCTTCTTCTTCTTCTTCTGCGTACGCAGTCAGACAGTAACCATTATTTTTTCGAAAAAAGCGGCGGTCATCCTGAGGCTGTCGCCACTGCCATAGAGCTTGTCTTGCAGTTCCACTGGTGATGGCCACATCTGCTCTCTCTGATCCTCGTATGTCGGGCAGTTCTGCAGCAGATGTTCAGCGGTCATTTTACCAGTACCGCACGGGCATTCGTCGGTACACCCTATCTTCAATTTGTTGAATAGGTGGTACCTCAGTGTATTGTGGCCAGTGCGAAGTCTGAAGACAACGACCTGCTCTCTTCGGTTCAACTGGTGTATTCGAAATGCAATACTCAAAGGTATAATTCTAGGGTAAAAATTACCAATTAGGAACTAGGAGCGCGAAATAAGACACCGAAGCTTCATAGACATTTTATGTCTGAAAATTACAGTGTAAAAAAAGGTAGGTTCCTAGGGAGTCCACTAAGGGAAGATGAGTCTGTTGATCTAACTTTCCATGGACACGATGCATGGATGAGTCCCAGGCTGCATACAATGAAGATGATGTCTTTCCGATTTCACACACCCAGGGGGTGCGCGAACTGCCGCGAGTACGGGACAATGATAAAAAGTTGTTTCTCTTTCTAGATGTCCATCGCCTTCTTTAAGAACTGGTTGACGGGAACATCCTTGGCAAGACAGAGCACATATTCGTATAGGCCAAAACGGCGACGGTTTAGCATGGTGATTGTTTTATTTAACTTTTTTACATTTTAAATAAAACAAAAATAATATAAAATTAAAAACGATTACAATTTTTTTAAAAGAGGAAAGCAAAGAACTAAGATTGAAACACGATTGTGCAAAGTGAAAACAAGTTAATGTTTCTTCTTTAAATTTTGTCATTTAAAAAACAAAAACGTGAGGTAGATTTCTAGTCATTTAACTTATCTTTATACTGATTTATAAGACTCTGCAGAGCCTGTATACAACCAGTTTCTTTTAGACTCACTAGATCTAAAAATAAATATGTGCAACCAATCTATTCTTGAACGCATTCATTGACCGTGTCTCCACAATTTTATGTGACAATAAATTCCAATCATTAATGACTTTGTGATTAGGAATAAATATTTCCTAGTTTCAAATTTTGACCATTTTATAATTAGTTTGTGACTGTGCCCTGTTGTTCTTGTAGACCTTAATTTGACTGAACACGCCAATACTGTAGAACAACTGACAAATTGAGAGCACTGCCGTTTGGGTCTAATAATGAACGTACGCTGGTATTAGACTCACGGACGACAAGTCAGCTCAAATGAAAGAACGCTACGGAAATCGTGTTTAACTCCGCAGATTTCAAATACCTGGTCATTGACAAACAAAAGCCCTCAATAAATTCGTCTGACCAAATAGTGAACGGGTGCTGGAAATAGATCTGAAGACAGGTCAGTTTTACCCTACAAATGACAGGGCGTTGCTACGGAAAACCAGCTCAAATCGAGAGGAGCCGCAGACACTTTGGTTCACGTACCAGGCTGATAAGCCAAGGGCGCGAGGCTACCATGTGGGGGATTACGGCCGAACCCTTGAAAGCCGCAATGCCACCCAAAATCTCAGCACCACTGCAATGGGAGGCTCCTACATGCTCGGGACCTGGGGCTTGCGCCCCAGCCCTATCAGGTAGAGCCACAGTAAGAGGTCCTTGCCGCCCGCAAATCAAAGCGGGCGGAAAACTGCTTGATACTCACCCTATACGGCGATGGGGTGCGAAAAACACCAACCAAAGACTTAGAACCTGGTCGGGGTGTCGAAAACAGTAGAGCAGCCACCACACTGTGAACTGTCAAGACTCAACCACTGACCATGAGAGTTGTCCGCACACCAGGCGATCAACATCTCTGTGACATTACCAGGCTTGTCCTCTGGCTAAATGCACTCCGGTTACGATATCTACCTCTGTACGTTATCAGCCATAACTATCATGCTGGACGCAGAAGAGATGCAGACCAGCGGACATTGCACACCTGCCCCACTGTGTCAACACCCCAGGTGGCGGGGAATGCTAGGCGTACCATCCCTGCATAGAAGCCAAGAAAATAAAGGGAAAAACAGATACCCCACTCACATGCAAATGCTACGTTTCTGGCAGGACGTGACGATCCTGGGATACAGACACACTGGACTGCCTCTCTTCCGGGTAAACCAGTCCATCTCATATATCACATACCATCATTGCACCCTATAGACACGAGTAGTGAAGACTCGATAGTCTGGTAAGACAACTTCCATAGGAGAGAAAACTCTGATCGTAAACAACTGCTGCCTTGCAGATAGGCTGGGGACAGCCAAAGGCTAAGGAGGGCATCCCTACAGAAACGCCTGTTGAAATCGGATGCACGGGGCCGCAAGCCTAACAAAACAGTGCAACGTAAATCACAGTATGATGGCAGCACAACCTATTCGAAAAACGTATGGCGCTCATCCTGAGGAGACCCGCCAGGCAGCGATAGCGCCGGGCCCCACGCCTCGAAGGGGCCCACCCTTGACTACTGGTGGTCACCCACCCATGTGTCGTGGAGTCAAGGCACATGGCTATGGGGAAACGACTATTGGCCAAAACTTCAAGACCCTCAGAATATTACAGTGGAATGCGGAGGGAGTCATTAACAAAAAACTTTCCCTAACACATCACCTGCATGAAGGTAAGATTGACGTGGCATGTATCCAGGAAACGCACCTCAACAATAACCATAAATTCTCAATCAGAGGATACCAGACTTTCCGTCTAGATAGAGAAGGCCACAAAGGAGGGGTCCTGATACTGACCAGAAACAGCATACCGAGTAGCGCGGTACCTGTCAATCACACCGGACAAGCAGAAATTGTAGGAGTTGACATAATGGCTCAAGAGACGAAGCTCCGCATTTTCAATCTGTACGGACCACCAAACAGAGACATATCGCTCTCGAGTATGGAGGTCAGAGACTCCAACTGCATAGTGGTTGGAGATTTCAACAGCCACTCGGAGAGATGGGGATACTCTGGCACAGACAGCAGAGGTGACGAAGTGGAAGATTGGGAGATAGATGCAAATCTCTCCCTAATCAATAGGCCGGAGGATAGCCCTAGCTTCTATTCAAGAACATGGCATACCACCTCGACTCCAGATTTGGCCTTCTCCACACAGGACATACACTATAAAATAGACCGCCAGGTGCTAAACCAACTGGCAGGTAGCGACCACAGGCCGATCAGGCTAACCATTGACATGGAAGTAGGCCCACAGGAAACAAAACCGCTCCCACGTTGGAATTACAAACGAGCCGACTGGGACAGATTTGCAATCCTGACAGATGGGCTGTGTGAAACCATCAACACACGAAATACCAAAATGAAGCCCATGGTAGAGAGCCTAAGCAAGGCAATAATGCAAGCCGCCACTGAAACCATCCCAAGAGGAGCTAGGAAAAACTATAAGCCCTACTGGAATGATGAGTTACAGAAAGTGGAAGATGCAGTAACAATTGCTAGGAACATGGCAGAACGAGAAAAATCCGTGGAGGCAAACATCGCCCTCAAAGCCGCCGCGGCGAAGTACAAACACACTCTCAAGCAAACAGCAAGAGAAAGTTGGAAAAATAAAACGGAAAGTTTAAACCTGGACAAAGAAGGGAACAAGCTATGGAAGCTAGTCAGAGCCATGAACGACGAAACCCCGTCAAATAAACAAATTACTATCAAGCAAGGCGAGAACTTGATCACAGGTAAGAAAGCCGCAAACGCCTTTGTCGATCACTATGCCAGAGCAAACCACATCGAGGTCCCTGCAGATAAGCATACAGACATTAGCGAAGAGCTAAAGGGGCACGAAAACATAAATACGGCTCCTGAAGAGCACATGATGGCCAAACTAACAATGCGCGAAATGGAAGAGGCTATGAGAACACTAAAGAGAAGGAAATCTCCCGGAAAAGACGGGATAACAAACGAAATGCTGATGGGGCTGGGCCAAACAGCGAAGAAAAAACTACTATCAGTCCTGAACCAAAGCTGGAAAAGGGGTATTGTACCCCAGGCATGGAAAGATGCAATACTGGTACCAGTACCAAAAACAGGAAAGGACAAAACAGATCCGAATGGATACAGGCCCATAAGCCTACTGAGCTGTGTCGGCAAGCTGATGGAACGGATGATAAACACCAGACTGATGTGGCATCTGGAAGAAAAACGAATACTAATTCCACAGCAAGCCGGCTTTAGACAGCACAGATCCACTGAGGACCAGGTCATCCTCATAGCCCAAGAGATAGAAGATGCCTACCAGGCACAGAAACACACAGTAGCTGTTTGGGTGGATCTGGAAAAGGCATTTGACAAAGTCTGGAAGGATGGACTTAGAGTCAAGCTAAGAAGAAGTGATGTTTGTGGGAAGATGTACAAGTGGATCAACCACTACCTCAAACAAAGAACGGCCAGAGTCCAAGTACAAGGGCAGATGAGCAAAAAGGTGACACTCGAGCAGGGAGTACCCCAAGGGGGAGTACTGTCACCCACACTCTTCCTGGTATATATAAACGATATTACAGAGAATATACCAAGAAGAGTCCATAGCTCAATGTTTGCAGACGATCTGGCTATGTGGACCTCTGAAAAGAATCTCACCATAGCAAGAAATCGGATGCAAACGGCCCTAACATCGCTGGAAGAGTGGGCGAACTCATGGCTGGTCAAAATAAACGAGGAGAAAACCACGTGCACAATATTCTCGCTCTCATTAAAACCCCAAAGTACCAAACTAAGCCTAAATGGCAAAATCCTGCAGCCAAACGACAACCCAACCTATCTGGGAGTCACATTTGATCGGCGCATGACATGGAAAAGTCAGATTGAGAGAAACCGAATGAAAGCCAGAGAAAGAATGGCGATCATGAGGAAACTTGCTGGCACAAGCTGGGGAGCAGACGAAGGCATACTAAAGAAACTGTACACTGGAAGAGTGAGACCAGTTCTCGAGTATGGCATCGCGGCATGGACAACAGCAGCGAAGGCGAACTTCGATAAAGTTAACAAACTTCAAAACCAAGCCATGAGAATCATAACAGGTGGCATGAAGTCAACGCCAATTGTAGAACTTGAAAAGATTACAAAACTGCAATCCATGACCGACAGAAGAGACTGCAGAGCCCAGCTGCAGTCAGAGAAACTCCGAAGACTGACGGACCATCCAATGTACCAGAGGCTAAGCAATCTGGGAACTGGGAAACTAAAGCGGAGAAACTTTGCAGAAATAGCCAAAGCAAAGATGCACGAAGATCCCATAAACGCACTAACAACACCAAAACCCATCAATACTGTACGAAAACCTACTTGGAGGCAGGATATATTTCCAGAGGTGGTAGAAAATATACCAGGTATTGCAAACAAAAACTGCCAGACCGAAAAAGAAAGGAGAGACACTACCCTAAGCTTCATAACGAAAAGCTACCCAAGCATGGACTGGACCCATGCATACACCGACGGTTCTGTAACAAACACTACACAGAACGGAGGGGCAGGAGCATTCCTGAACCTACCAAATGGCAGAAAAATAACACTGTCATTCGCTACTGGTAAGTACACGAGCAATTTCAGAGCAGAGGCAGAGGCACTGAGGGCGGCAGTGGAAGAAATGGCAACACACAGTGAAAATGAGAGCCATATAGTCCTGCTGACAGATGCTCTCGAAGTAGTCACAGCGCTAAAAAGCCAGAAAAACACTGAGCTTAATGACTTAAGAGCAGCACTCTGCAAACTGTGCCAACAGTCCGCACCAAAAAGGGTAGTGGTACAGTGGGTTCCGTCACACTGCAACATCCAAGGCAACGAGGAGGCAGACAGACTGGCAAAAGAAGGTGCAAGGCTACCACAAATAGATACCAGTATGACGTACGAAGAGTCAAAACGGCTTATCAAAGCCAGGTACATGTCCAAATGGGAAACCGAACATACTGGTTACACCAAAAACGATGCCTATTACCAGTTGAACCGAAGAGAGCAGGTCGTTGTCTTCAGACTTCGCACTGGCCACAACAGACTGAGGTACCACCTCTTCAACAAATTGAAGATAGGGTGTACCGACGAATGCCCGTGCGGTACTGGTAAAATGACCACTGAACATCTGCTGCAGAACTGCCCGACATACGAGGATCAGAGAGAGCAGATGTGGCCATTGCCAGTGGAACTGCAAGACAAGCTCTATGGTAGTGGCGAGAGTCTCAGGATGACCGCCGCTTTTTTCGAAAAAATAATGGTTACTGTCTGACTGTGTACGCAGAAGAAGAAGAAGAAGAAGTTCTTGTAGACGGCTGTACTTTGAAAAAACTTGTTTTAATCTAATCATAAAGAATATTGTCCTTGACGATGAGGTACTAGTCATTAATGAACAATAGATCGGTTTTGCAGATGGTGTGACTATTCCCTCTCTTGTCTGCCATTCACAACAGTAAGTCAGGTGCCCATTTAACATCGAGTATCCATGTTGCAATCATGAAAAAATGAGTTTTAAAACAAAAGAATGAAAGGGGATATATATATAATAGCTGTCCATCGTTGTCGATGAGGACCGCCGACATCATCCTTGTCACAGATTTTCCTGTTGGGTGTGGGTGCGCATGTGGCTGAACAGGCCAATGCGGGCACGAAAACATCTGCTACATATCGGGCACACGAGGTTTGTAGAAGGGGATGGTGTTACCGCTGCTCGGGATTTCCGCGTCTCGCGTCTGCTCTGGGCTTTCACAACACGGTCGTCTTCACCGGCAGCTACATTTGATTTGACTGCGCTTCTCCAGTCAGATCTGTTTTGCGCAAGACATTCCCAGGTGTCGATGTCTATCTGGCAACTTTTTATTTAGTCCTGTCTCGCGCCATCCCTCTCTCAGCTCGCCGTAGAGAAGCTTCTTTGGGAGCCGCTTGTCTGACATACGGACGAGGTGTCCGGCCCATCCTAGTCGTGCTTTTTTAAAGAGTGCATGGATGCTGGGCATGTTAGCCCTCGAGAGAACCTCGATGTCAGTAACACGATCTTGCCATCGGATGAGGAATATTCGCCTCAGGCAACCTGTGTGGAAGTGGTGTAACCTCCTTGCATGTCCAGAGTATACAGTCCAGCTTTCGCAAGCGTATAGTAGGGTTGGAATGATGGTTGCACGGTAGACTTTGAGTTTGGTCTTGACGCTGATGCCACGACGTGCCCAGATCATCGAGCGCATTCTACCAAAGGCTGTGCTGGCCTTTGCTATTCTGCTTGCCACCTCATCGTCTAGCTGACAGATTTCGACAGCGTGCTGCCCAGATATGTGAACATACTGAACGCCAGGTTCAGTTCCACCTGCGGCCTTCGCCGGATGGCCTCTTCATTTATGGACGATGGGTGATTTAGTATTTTGCAGTCCATCTGTCTAGAATCTGAACCTTATCTGTTAGCAGTACCCCATCCGCACTGCGAACTGGAGTATTGCTAGAGGGCTGCGGGCCGTAGAGAGCTTTCAGTGCCTCGTAAAACCGTTTGGTGTCATAACGCTCGGCGAACATCTCAATTTCGTCAGCTCTTTTGCTGAGCCAGGAGTCTTGCATCTCTCTAAGCCTGGTCTGGACAGCTTTACGAGCAGTATTGAAGGCAGCTTTTGCTGCCGGAGATGGTGTGTCCATCTGGTATTCCCTGTGCGCTTCATGTTTTGCATCGAGAAGGCCCTGTATTTCCAGATCGTTCTCATCAAATCAGTCCTTGTGCTTGCGCGTGAGTGGGCCAGTGTGTTTAACAGCTGTATCGTAGAGTGTGTTTCTCAATGATGCCCAGTTCTCTTCGATGTCGTTCTTTTCAAAACGAAACTCAGATAGTCTGCCCTCAAGATCTTCCTGGAAGCCTCCTCTCGTGGGTTCGTATTTCAGCTGAGAGACATTTAGCCTCCTCGGTGGTTTCTTTCCCTGGGGGCGCATTTTGGGCTGGGTCTTGAAGTTTAGCTTGGCAATGACAAGTCGATGGTCGGTCCAACATTCTGCACCACACATGCTCTTCGTTACCGTAGCATCCGCTCGATCCCTACGTCTGATGATAATGTAGTCAATGAGGTGCCAGTGGCGGGACCTTGGGTGCATCCATGTAGTTCTATTTCGGACAGGAAGTCGGAAAGCTGTGTTTGTAATGAGTAGTTAAGTTGCGGCACATGTCCTCAGAAGGAGCAGTCCGTTACTATTGCATTTCCCGATACCATGTCTGCCAATTGCCCCCTCCCAGGCTGTATGGTCTGTGCCAACCCTAGCGTTAAAATCACCGAGGATGACCAGTTTGTCAGATTTGGGGACTGCAGCGATCAGCGCCTCTAGGTCCTCATAAAACTTATCTTTTGTTTCCTGAGGATTTGTCATTGTGGGTGCGTATGCACTGATAGGTGTTGCATAACGCCCTCCTATTAGGGGGAGACGCAGTGTAATCAGGCGGTCATTAATTGCTCTGGGCATGCTTGTGAGCTTGTCGATCATGTTGGTCTTGATGGCAAAGCCAAGTCCAGCTTCACGGCGTTCTTCTTTGCTGCGGCCGCCCCAGAAGAAAGTATAACCAGTGCCTTCTTCTGTGATCTGCCCTTCCTCTGCCATTCGTGTCTCGCTCAGGGCAGCTATACAGATGTTGTATCTAGCCAGTTCCCTGGCGATCAGTGCTGTCCGTCGTTCGGGTCTGTTTGCTTTGGTGTTGTCCAGTAGCGTGCGGACGTTCCATGTTGCAAGCGTGATGGGTAGTTTTCGTGATCGTTTTCTACCTGTTCCACCGATGCAGTTTGGGGGGCCCTGCCAGTTGCGAGCTGCTAGTCAGGGTGTGATCTGTAGGGTGATGTCGTGAGTTGCGCAATGTGTTTATAGTAAAGAAGATGTGCGCATAATCTTCCTCACTCTCTCGTCCGGACTCAACATATTCTAGAGGCAAGACATTGTCAAGACTTCTAGTGAAGGGTTCGGATGCAGACAGTATGGTTTCAGCGTTTGCCTCATTTTCTCGGCAGCCCTTCCCTTCTCTTTTATCGCGGGGGTGGAGCTTTGAGGTATCTGTTTCTGGGTGCATTTGTTTGTGTATTCTTCTTTCACCTCTCGTTCCTCTGGTCTTGTTTGTATACTTGTGAATTCCGATGCCTCCTCGGTTTAGTGTATTTTCAGCACACGCAACAGATGTAGATCTGAGTTTGAAGGGACGTAGTGTGCTGATCGAAGCGCGATGAGCTCCTTTCTGAAGTACCGTATGTTTGACGGGGTCAGGATGACCTCCTTCGTTTCAGTGTTTATGCTTCGTTATCTGGGTCACGACTCAGCACGGAGCGACACTAGCTGTTGACCGGGTCAAGTTTCGGCCACGCTTTGTCCCATCGAAACTGTACACATTAGTCTACCTTTCACGACTAAAAATACACTGTTATATACTTCGTTGTACCACTTCTTTCACATTAGTGATGTAACGAGGTATATATATATATATAGTGAAATCGCCGTATTTTTCACGGTTGTTTGATGCGGAGTCCCCTGCATCTCGTAGTCACCCCCTGGTCGTCCTTGACTTGCCACTAGGGTCGGGCGGCTCGAGACGAGAGAGTGAGAATAAAAAGTAGCACAGTTAATCCTTACTTAATATAGCGCTAGCAAATAAATTATGCCATCATCGCCTACGATGAACGTCTGCATTTGCCTTTGCTTTTGATATATATATATATATATATATATATATATATATATATATATATATATATATATATATACATAAATATATATATATATATAAATATGATACGAGTTATATATATACAATAGTTATATACATACAATAAAATGGCCACGCCTTAACGGCTGCGCTATCAACTCGCTCGGGTGTTTGTGTCGTTTTCCGATGTTTGGTAGTTCCTGTTCAGATTTCATTTCACAACTCCTTCACCAGTTTGTATCAGGAACTTTATTCTGTGCAATTTATGTGCAATCGATTGGTTATCCTGTTTGTCATTCTGCATTTCGCTGCCTGTGTAATAAGTGTTTACAAAAAATGTATTTTGTTAATAAAAAAACAAGAAGGCCACATGAAGTCGCGGAGATGTGGTTGGATATTACGAATCCCAATATCATTAATGATAATATGGTGAAGACAGTAAGTGCACAATGGAAGAATAAATCTTGCATCAGAAGAAAGGCAATTCTCATTTTGTGGGCATGTTGTTAGAAAAAATAATGAGTTTCGTTAAAGCAAACTATGTCAATAAGGCAGGGAACTGAAATGCTAGTCTAATCAGAAACAGCCTACTGAATAGGACGTCACGTCAGGGTCAGACACAGCCTACTGACTAGGACGTCACGTCAGGGTCAGACACAGCCTACTGACTAGGACGTCACGTCAGGGTCAGACAGAGTCTACTGACTAGGACGTCACGTCAGGGTCAGACACAGCCTACTGACTAGGACGTCACGTCAGGGTCAGACACAGCCTACTGACTAGGACGTCACGTCAGGGTCAGACACAGCCTACTGACTAGGACGTCACGTCAGGGTCAATACACTGACATAGACCACAACCTCTCTTCCATGTAGCTTTCTGTAGGCTGTTTTCAAGGCAGCCTGGCTGACGAGATGTGGATCGATGTGATTCCCATAGTAGTGAGCGCCACGCAGATGAAGTCAAACATATCTCAACCCCATGGAGGGTCGCGGTGCACCTTCATCAGCATGGTCGGAATTTTAGGAAAGCTACAACAACCCGCCACTTAACGTCCCTTTCAGGGTACACAAAAGAGTAAACTTACTCATTGTTGGCATTAAACAACAACAACAACAACAATGTCCATAAGGCAAAATCCAATAAAATAGTCAATAGGATGACAATAAAAACAACATTCTGGACAGTGTAACGGCATATAGTCAATATAAGAAGTGTTAACTAGCAATTTGGATTTTAGTTTTTCCAAGAATCATGATCTCTTACGTCATTCAGCAATCAGATCAATCAAAACCTTCCAGGTTCAAGCGGAGTACGGGTCTTCAACAAATACAAGCCACATCCTCTTGACTTGGGTCATTAGGTACAGGGGGATTGTACATGCAGCACGGTGACTGCTTGCATCGGGAAACAGCAAACTAGAGCTGATCATATTCCACCTCCAAACGGCTGCACTAGAAACAGGATGCACTAGTCTAGCTATGGGTGCGGTGATGATATATGAGATATGATATGATATGGACTATGTACTGGTTTGTACTAGCCCGGAAGAGAGGCAGTCCAGTGTGTCTGTATCCCAGGATCGTCACGTCCTGCCGGAAACGTAGCATAAGCATGTGAGTGGGGTATCTCTTTGCTCCCTTTATTTTCTCGGCTTCTCTGCAGTGATGGTACGCCTAGCATTCCCCGCCACCTGGCAGGTTGACACAATAGGGCAGATGTGCAATGTCCGCTAGCCTGCATCTCTTCTGCGTCCATTGGTATGGCTGATAGCATACAGAGGTAGAGATCGAGGCAGGAGTGCATTTAGCCAGGGGACAAGCCTGGTAATGTCACGGAGATGTTGTTCTCCTGGCGTGCGGACATATCTCATGGTCATTGGTTGAGTCTCGACAGTTCATAGTGAGGTGGCTGCTCTACTGTTTTCGACACCCCGACAAAGAACTAAGTCTTCTGTTTGTGGTTTCGCCTCATCGCCGTATGGGGTGAATATCGAGCATCTGCCCGCCCGCTTTGTTCGGCGGGCGGCAGATACCTCTTTCTGCGGCTCGACCGGGTGGGGCTGAGGCGCGAGCCCCAGGTCCCGACCATATCGAAGCCTCCCATCGCAGTGGTGCTGAGATTTTGGGCGGGATTCCGGCTTAGAGGCGAACGGCCGTAATTCCTCACATGGTAGCCTCGCGCCTTTGGCTTATCAGCCTGGTACGTGAACCATAATGTCTGCGGCTCCTCTCGAATTGAGCAGGATTTCCGTAGCAACGCCCTGTCATTAGTAGGGTAAAACTGACCTGTCTTCCGAGGGTCTATTACCAGCACCCGTTCACTATTAGACCGGACGAATCAATAGAGGGCTTTTTTATTTGTCAATGACCAGGTATCTGGAACCTGCGGTTTCTGCGGGGGTTAAAACAAGATTTCCGTAGCGCTCTTTCATTAGAAGGTTAAAAAGCTGACCTGTCTTCCGTAGGTCTAATACCAGCACACGTTAACTATTAGACCTAACGAAAGTGCTCTCGATTTGTCAGTAATTCTACAGTATTGGCGTGTTGAGTCAAATTAAGCCGCAGGCTCCACTCCTGGTGGTGCCCTTCCGTCAATTCCTTTATCGAACACTGGGTGCGAGACAGTCAATCCACCGAGAGGATAGCCCCAGATGTTCGAGGGTCTAATTCCAGCACCCGCTCCATATTGGACCCAACGAAAGTGCTCTCGGCCTGTCAATCATTTCAGTGTTTGGCCGTGTTAAGTCAAATTAAGCCGCAGGCTCCA